>JAHHUM010000325.1:306288-386896 GCA_036173005.1 Crenichthys baileyi
GTATCATTAGTGACTTTCAGCAGAGCTGTTTCAGTGCTATGATGAGCTCTGAAACCTGACTGAAACTCTTCAAACAGGTCATTGCTGTGTAAATGCTCACACATTTGATTAGCAACTATTTTCTCAAGAATTTTAGATAAGAACGGAAGATTGGATATCGGTCTGTAATTTATTAAGTCATCTCGATCAAGCGAAGGTTTCTTAAGCAAAGGTTTAATTACAGCTACCTTAAAAGCTTGTGGTACATATCCATTTACTAAGGATAGATTAATCATATCTAAAATGGGGCTGGTAATCAGAGGGAACACTTCCTTAAATAATTTGGTTGGGATTGGGTCTAACATACAAGTTGAAGGTTTAGATGAAGCTAATATTTCTGATAACTCAGGAAGCTCCACAGGATCAAAACAGACTTCGAGGATCTCCTCAATCCTGCCATCACGCATTCCCTGGTGGCAACAGAGGCTGGGGACTCGTGGGTTAGACTCTTTTATCACCCAGGCTGAAGTAACCGAGGTGGTTAAAAAGCTCCGCGGTGGCAGGGCTTCGGGGGTGGATGAGATCCGCCCTGAGTACCTCAAGTCTCTGGATGTTGTAGGGGTGTCATGGTTGACATGCCTCTTCAACATTACGTGGCTGTCAGGGACAGTGCCTCTGGACTGGCAGACTGTGGTGGTGGTCCCCCTTCATAAGAAGGGTGACCGGAGGGTGTTCCAACTACAGGGGGGATCACGCTCCTCAGCCTCTTTGGTAAGGCCTACGCCAGGGTATTGGAGAGGAGAGTCCGGCTGATAGTCGAACCTCGGCTTCAGGAGGAGCAGTGTGGTTTTCGTCCCGGCCGTGGAACACTGGACCAGCTCTATACCCTCTACAGGGTACTCGAGGGTTCATGGGAGTTTGCCCAACCGGTCCACATGTGTTTTGTGGACCTGGAGAAGGCATTCAACTGTGTCCCTCGTGGTGCCCTGTGGGGGGTGCTCCAGGAGTATGGAATATAATAACTTAGGGGCCATCCGGTCTCTGTACAAGCGGAGCAGGAGTTTGGTCCGCATTGCCGGCACTAAGTTGGACCTGTTCCCAGTGCATGTTAGACTCCGGCAGGGCTGCCCTTTGTCACCGGTCCTGTTCATAAATTTTATGGACAGGATTTCTAGGCGCAGCCAAGGGCCGGAGGGGGTCTGGTTTGGGGACCAGTGGATTTTATCTCTTATTTTGCAGATGACGTGGCCCCCTCTAGCCAAGACCTACAGCATGCGCTGGGGCGGTTCGCAGCCGAGTGTGAAGCGGTTGGGATGAAGATCAGCTCCTCCAAGTCCGAGGCCATGGTTCTCGACCGGAAAAGGGTGGCTTGTCCTCTTCAGGTTGGAGGGGAGTTCCTGCCTCAAGTGGAGGAGTTCAAGTATCTTGGGGTCTTGTTCACAAGTAAGGGAAGAATGGAGCGGGAGATCGACAGACGGATCGGTGCGGCTGCACTGTGGGGGCACTGTGCCGGTCCGTTGTGGTGAAGAGAGAGCTGAGCCGAAAAGCGAAGCTCTCGATTTACGGCTCGGTCTACGTTGCTCCCCTCACCTATGGCCATGAACTTTGGGTCATGACCGAAAGAACGAGATCCCGATTAGAAGCGGCTGAAATGAGCTTCCTCCGTAGGACGGCCGGGGACTCCCTTAGAGATAGGGTGAGGAGCTCGGCCATCCGGGAGGGGCTCGGAGTAGAGCCGCTGCTCCTCCACATCGAGAGGAGCCAGTTGAGGTGGCTCGGGCATCTATATCGGATGCCTCCCGGACGCCTTCCTCGGGAGGTGTTCCAGGCACGTCCCACCGGGAGGAGGCCCAGAGGATGGCCCAGGACACGCTGGAGGGACTATGTCTCTCGGCTGGGAATGCCTTGGGCTCCCCCCAGAGGAGCTGGAGGAGGTGTCTGGGGAGAGGGACGTCTGGGTATCTCTGCTGAGTCTGCTGCCCCCGCGACCCGGTCCCGGATAAAGCGGAAGACGATGAGTACGACGAGATATGATTTCGCTAGACATCAATTATCTATTTTTTCTGTGTAAAGAACCCTAGCTATTCATTGTCTTGAAAACAGAATGTTCATACCATTACACTAGGTATGTGATGTTGAGTTTGAAGTTACATCTGCATGTTAATTCAATTCAATTCAATTCAGTTTATTTATATAGCGCCAATTCACAACACATGTCGTCTCAAGGCACTTCCCAAAAGTCAGGTACATACATTCCAATTAATCTTAATCATTGAACAGTGCAGCCAGATTCTGGTATTTATTCAAATTGGATAAAAAGTTTTTTCTATCTAAGGAAAGGAAACCCAGCAGATTGCATCCAGTCAGTGACTTGCAGCATTCACTCCTCCCGGATGAACATGTAGAGACAGTGGACAGTCACTGGCGTTGATTTTGCAGCAATCCCTCATACTGAGCATCCCCATGTTAAGGGGATGATGTTTAAAGCCATTTCTATTTCAGTCCTGGATTATAGTGACATTTCATACAGCTGTGTTTCTGTAGGGTTAGTACTCAAAAACCCAACACTCATGGGAATTCTAACAGTCCAGATGGAAAACACACCCACACACTCTGACACACACACACAGATTTCACCACTTGGAGATCCTGACAGTTTATAATTGTAACTGGGAAATTCAGGTTACCTGCACCTGCAAATCAACTATAGTGGTCTAAACTTGGACTCCTAAGGGCTGTTGTGTGTAGTTAAAGCTTTAAAATACTGGCTGCTTGGATGTCACCTTTTTAAATGAGCTTGCTATAATATAGCTTCAGGCTCCCAATCTGTGGAGCAGACAACTTTTTCATCATTTTAAATCGATTTTTATTTCACTTTTTATTCTAGTTGAGCAGGACATCTTGATATATATGTATTATATATACATATGGTAGATGGTAAGTGGCCTGTACTTGTATAGCGGTTTATCAAGTCCCCATAGACCCCAAAGAGCTTCACACTACATTCAGTCATCCACCCATTCACTCACACACTGACAGTCGTAAGCAAATAAAATAACACCAATATATATATTCACCTGCCACTTTATTAGGTACACCTTGCTAGTACCGGGTTGGACCCCCTTTTGCCTTCAGAACTGCCTTAATCCTTCGTGGCATAGATTCAACAAGGTACTGGAAACATTCCTGCTGGAAGTAACCATCAGAAGATGGGTACACTGTGGTCATAAAGGGATGGACATGGTCAGCAACAATACTCAGGTAGGCTGTGGCGTTGACACGATGCTCAATTGGTACTAAGTGGCCCAAAGTGTGCCAAGAAAATATCCCCCACACCATTACACCACCACCAGCAGCCTGAACCGTTGATACAAGGCAGGATGGATCCATGCTTTCATGTTGTTGATGCCAAATTCTGACCCTACCATCCGAATGTCGCAGCAGAAATCGAGACTCATCAGACCAGGCAACATTTTTCCAATCTTCTATTGTCCAATTTTGGTGAGCCTGAGCGAGTGGTAGCCTCAGTTTCCTGTTCTTAGCTGACAGGACTGGCACCCGGTGTGGTCTTCTGCTGCTGTAGCCCATCCGCCTCAAGGTTTGACGTGTTGTGCGTTCAGAGATACTCTTCTGCATGCCTTGGTTGTAACGAGTGGTTATTTGAGTTACTTTTGTCTTTCTATCAGCTCGAACCAGTCTGGCCATTCTCCTCTGACCTCTGGCTTCAACAAGGCATTTGCGCCCACAGAACTGCCGCTCACTGAATATTTTCTCTTTTTCGGACCATTCTCTGTAAACCCTAGAGATGGTAGTACGTGAAAATCCCAGTAGATCAGCAGTTTCTGAAATACTCAGACCAGCCCGTCTGGCACCAACAACCATCCCACGTTGAAAGTCACTTAAATCACTGTTCTTCCCCATTCTGATGCACGGTTTGAACTGCAGCAGATCGTCTTGACCATGTCTACATGCCTAAATGCATCGAGTTGCTGCCATGTTATTGGCTGATAACAAATTTGCGTTTACGAGCAGTTGGACAGGTGTACCTAATAAAGTGGCCATTGAGAATATATGGTTGCCCCTTAGCGGGGTGACTATATATACACTGCTCAAAGCACTCAAACACTCAAATAACACATCCTAGATCTGAATGAATGAAATATTCTCATTGAATACTTTGTTCTGTACAAAGTTGAATGTGCTGACAACAAAATCACACAAAAATCATCAATGGAAATCAAATTTATTAACCAATGGAGGCCTGGATTTGGAGTCACACACAAAATTAAAGTGGAAAAATACACTACAGGCTGATCCAACTTTGATGTAATGTCCTTAAAACAAGTCAAAATGAGGCTCAGTATTGTGTGTGGCCTCCACGTGCCTGTATGACCTCCCTACAACGCCTGGGCATGCTCCTGATGAGACGGCGGATGGTCTCCTGAGAGATCTCCTACCAGACCTGGACTAAAGCATCCGCCAACTCCTGGACAGTCTGTGGTGCAACGTGACGTTAGTGGATGGAGCGAGACATGATGTCCCAGATGTGCTCATTCAGATTCAGGTCGGGGGAAGGGCGGGCCACTCCATAGCTTCAATGTCTGCATCTTGCAGGAACTGCTGACACACTCCAGCCACATAAGGTCTAGCATTGTCCTGCATTAGGAGAAACCTAGGGCCAACCGCACCAGCATATGGTCTCACAAGGGGTCTGAGGATCTCATCTCGGTACCTAATGGCAGTCAGGCTACCTCTGGCGAGGACATGGAGGGCCATGCGGCCCTCCAAAGAAATGCCACCCCACACCATTACTGACCCACTGCCAAACCGGTCATGCTGAAGGATGTTGCAGGCAGCAGATCGATCTCCATAGTGTCTCCAGACTCTGTCACATCTGTCACATGTGCTCAGTGTGAACCTGCTTTCATCTGTGAAGAGCACAGGACGCCAGTGGCAAATTTGCCAATCCTGGTGTTCTCTGGCAAATGCCAAGCATCCTGCACGGTATTGGGCTGTGAGCAAAACCCCCATTTGTGGACGTCGGGCCCTCATACCATCCTCATGGACTCGGTTTCCAACCGTTTGTGCAGACACATGCACATTTGTGGCCTGCTGGAGAAAGTAGTCTTTTAAGTCAATTAAAGGGTAACATTATTACTTCAATGCCAACACTGCAGGAAATCACATTATCAGCTAATCACCTCCAATATTATTCATTAATGTTAGAGGCAATGCATGGTGAGTTTCATGATGATTTGAAGACTTCAAAACAGTTGAGAGTGAAATGCACATGATTTATTCTCCCTTTGCTTATAGTGTGGATAACACACCCAGTGATGTCCAACTTTAGCTCATTGATCTGCAGTCTGACAATCTACTGGCAGAGCATTTTCAGTCAGTTTTACTGTCAGAGTTTTATTCCTAATTAAAAGAGGAAATCTTTCCACACTTGAGTAGACCTGCTCAGAGGATGTTGGTTCTCTTTGGATTTACCTACATCTGTGAACAAACATATTCAGTGATGAAGTTTACCAAATCCAGATGCAGATGCTCTCTTAGTGATGATCACTTGTGTGCTGCCTTTTCGCATATCCACCTCAGACAGTCAACCTAACCTCAGAGCACTTGTTCAAGCTCAAAACAGGCTAGATTTCTTTCATTGACCACTGAGAGAACTGAGGTAAAGCAAACAAAAACACTGGATGCAGTTGTTGCTTTTTTTGTGAAAAAGCTAATCTTAGTCTTTGAAAAAGACTAAGATTAACTAAAGTTATGATGCTATTTCATAAATGCTGCAAAAATGCACATTTTCTTCCTTTTAAAATGTTAAAGAGTGCAATAGTTCTATGCTCTACTATTGCTTGATGTACTGTTTGATCAACAGATTGCCTTACTGTTGGTTATCAGTGTAAGTTGTCCACCCCTCCTCCAGAGAGATACTGTATATAGCAATGTGGGATGAGCAGATCCAATACCTAATATCAGCTTGGGGTCACAATCAAAACATTTTAGTATCCTATTTGGAGTTAGAGTTGTTGACTGTACTCAACCCTGATGCTTGTCTATAGTTTAATATCTGCTGCACCTAATATGGTTGTTGTAAAGCATTATGGGATGTGCCACCAAGTGTTGCATGCTTGCAATTTCTGTTTTAATGCAGAAAATGAAATTTGCTCAGTTGCCACTTGCAACAGTTTGGGTGATCCTAAAGGTTATATTGAAGAAGGAAATAGCTGAAAAGGTGTTCACAAACTGTGAAAATGAGTAAGGTAAGACAGCACTTTTTCGCTGAAACTCTAAAACAGGGGGCGTCCTGACTCTGGTCCTTAAGGGCCAGTATCCTGTAGCTTTTGAATGAGGTGTTGCTTCAAAATACCAATGTTAATTATGTTGTTATCAGGACTCTGTAGCTATTTGATTCAGTTGTGTTTCACCAGGGACACAGCTACAAGTTGCAGGATTCCAACTTTTGAGGACTGGAGATAATACCCTGCTGTATAGAGAGTAGGTAGGTTTCCAAGGAACAGCGATACGGCATTAAGGAATACAGAATAAGTGACTGAATTTATTGCTCTAGATGATCAACTCACCACTTTGGCGGGGACTACAGTCATTTTTTGCCTTTTGGAACTGCTTGTACAAGGCAGATCCTGCCCTTGACACGACATAGCAGGCAATGCACTACCTGGGCTAGAAACAAAAGTTCTTTATCACCTGCAGAGAATGTCATCTGATTTGAGGATGAAGCAGTGATCTTGGTGGTAGGCAGAAGAGAGAGGCATCAACATGAGGGTTGGGTTTCCTGAGAGGAACTGAAGAGCGGGCAGGCAGGCAAATATGGAGGACAACGGAGCTATGGAGGACCACCATGGAGCATGTTAAGATTCCTTGTAAGATCTGCCATAAGGAGGAAGTGACTTGTGAGATCTGGTGTTTGAAAGGGAACTAATTGCAGGGTCAACCTGGCAGGCACAGAGAATACGATGTGTGAGTAGTTTAGCAGTTTGATGATGGAACTGCAGTATAGTCTGAGAGCAGAGTCCTGGCCACATCCAGCAGAAGAGATCTTCTACTCAGCAAATAGCCTCACACATACACAAATTTACACACAGATCAGAATCATGACAATGGAACAATGACAATGTAGAGTGGCTCCAAGTTCTTGAGTCATGTGCTCAGTCTGGCCATTAGTTCCGAGGGTGGAAGCCAGGACTGAGTGCGATCTTGGCCCCCAGAGTGGTGCTAAACTTCTTCCAAATCTTAGAGACAAACTAAGGACCGCAATCGGACAGGATTGCGGTCCTGGAAAGGCGACTGTGGCTTAGTAGGAAGAGTAGTCGTCTTGCAATCAGAAGGTTGTGGGTTCGATTCCAGCTTCCTCCTGCCATATGTCGATGTGCCCCTGGGCAAGGCACTTAACCTCAAGTTGCCTACCGATCTGCGTATCGGTGTATAAATGTGTGAGCGTTAGTGAGTGCGAATGGGTGAATGTGGCTTCAGTGTAAAGCGCTTTGAGCGGTCTGTATGACTGGAAAAGCGCTATATAAGTTCAGTCCGTTTACCGTTTACCGTTTAGGATCTCAAGAGGTATACCTTAAAGATGAAAAACATGCTTGACTCATAGCTGGACTGTCTTAAGGGACAAGGGAAATGTCTTCAGAGGAACAAACGGACAACCTTTGGAAAATATCCAAAAGGTGGTAAAGAGTTTAGACACAGGTAACTCATTAACAAATACCAGGGCTTAGAGATGGCCAAGGCCGGAAGCAGACCGCATGGGTCTGTTTATGGTTCTTGCAAGGCTGGAAGCAGACCGCATGGGTCTGTTTATGGTTCTTGTTACATGCACAGACCTGGCAGGCTAAGACATACTCCTCTGCATCTTTGTTGAGAGATGGCCATAAGAAGGTGTTTCCAATAAGTGGGATGGTGTGACTGATGCCCATGTGGCACAAAAGCCTGATCCCAATGGATCATACATTATATTGACACATCCAAGCGCAGTCCTGTGGTGATTCATGGGTTCCATCTTATTAAGCTTTCATGATAAATTCTGTGTTTGGGATATGTAATTGTACTTTTCTCAAAATTACTTGACAAACAGTTTTTTGTCTGCAGGAAAAGCACTTTGTTGGCTTGCAGTTATCTTCAGGTGGGCCACATAAGGAAAGGAATGACACAGCAATATTGCAATCTGAGTGTTAATGAAACTTGCTACAGACAGCTTGGAATTGAAGATAAATTTGTATAACTTCATTAAAGTAGTTATAATAAATAAAATTTTATGATACCTTTTTTATTTTAAGATGTGTAATAGGCAGTGTTGGGAACGTTACTTTAAAAAAGTAACTAATCAGAGTTACTAGTAACTTCTCCCAAAAAGTAACTGAGTTAGTAACTCAGTTACTGAACTATTAAAGGAACTAGTTACTAGGAAAAATAACTATTTACTAGGCACAGTAACTATTCAGTTACTGTTTAGAATCTAAATTGATGTTACAAGTTGCTGACCAGACAAATCAAGGCTTTTCTGTTTGCACAGTGTAGGATTGACGGAGCTGGCGCTGGCTGCAGCAGGGCTCGGGTTGTTGGCCACAAGTATTGTGGAAGGGTGAGACGATGCGAGGTGCTTCATAAGGTTGGAGTTTCTGGTCGCGGATGTGGATAATTCCTTTGTTCCTGGACATAACTTGCAAATCACATGCACATTTTTGCCTTTAACTTCACCGATTGTCAAATATTGCCTTTACCTCCAACTTTTGAACGGTGTCTTTGAATTTACAAAACTCCCCTCCATCGACATGTTTCTCTCTTGCTGTTGGTTTACTCTGTCTGTGTGGTGAAAACCTGCTTACCTGGTGCCTTCTCAGCCAGTCGGTGTCATGTATGCTGCTATTTGTCCGTGCCCCCCTCCATCCCTTCCCTCCTCCCCACCTCCTGCTTTTTGCTTGGAGAGCTTTAAAAAACACTCACTGCAGCTGTGGGAGGCAGCAGCAGACTTTTCTCTTATTAAACCCTGCTTATTGAGTAGTAGTAACGCGTTGCGTTACATTGTAAACATTGTAACAGCGTTACGGAAATCAGAAAAGTAATTAGTTAGACTACTCCGGTAACGCAGTCACTAACGTCGTTATTTTGCAACGCTGCTACTCCCAACAGTGGTATTAGGCCACATTACAAAAATCCAGACTTAGAGCTAAATGGAAACTCAAATGAGCAATGCCTGTGTTATTACAATACTGAGGTTATTACCTCGGTAATAGACGTCTGTAGGGTTTAGTCACATTGTTTTAGAGAAATTCTGAATTTTTGTCCTGAGAGATGCTTTTTTTATTTAGGATTGCAGAAATTTCTATGCACAGCTTTCTTAAGCTTCTGTCCAGGTATTTTAATCAGGTGAGGTTTTAATTTGCTATTGCAACACCTTGATTATTTTCCTTGTCCAGTCATGCTGTTTGCTGCCAATGACCCGACTGCCTAAACCTAAGTGAGGCTTTAGCTTTCCGACAGATGGCCTCACATCTGACTGCAGAATATTTTAGAGTACATGGGAGTCATGGGGTCAACATAAAGTCTGCTAGGTACTCAGGTTCAGTTCCTTGCAAAATGAGCAAAAATCATCAACCCTCCACCACTGTGCTTGACGGATGTGTTTCTGCTCATAAGCTGTAATTCAGTTTCTCCAACAATCTTTCACACTGTAGCATCAGGGGCTTCAAATTGTTTAGAAAAATGTTTAGGCATTTACTAGATCACTGGGGAGTAACAGCTGTTTCTCTGAGATCTTTGATGCTGTCAAATCTTATTAACAGTATGTCAACACAATACTGTACACCCTGTAAACAAACTGAAAAAACCCTCTCCTTTTGGAGATCTGTTCAATGCTTCTAATGATCAGTTAATCAATTAGTTTGATCAGTAGCAACTGGCTAGCATATTTGTTACAAGAAAGCATGCTTTCTCCAAAACAATTTTATGTCAGGTTTGATATTTTTGGACTTTGTTTGTGGTTTTGTGTTTTGTTTTGCTAGATTCAATTCAATTCAATTCAGTTTATTTATATAGCGACAATTCACAACACATGTCATCTCAAGGCACTTCACAAAACTCAGGTACATACATTCCAATTAGTCCTAACCATTGAACAGTGCAGTCAGATTCAGTTATTTATTCAAATTGGATAAAAAGTTTTTCTATCTAAGGGAAAACCCAACAGATTGCATTCAAGTCAGAGTTTTTGTAGCAGTAATCCCCCCGGAAGACATGTAGAGACAGTGGACAGTCACTGGCGTTGACCTTGCAGCAATCCCTCATAACTTAGCATGCATGTAAGGGGCCCAGTGGAGAGGAAAAAACTCCCTTTTAACAGAAAAAAACCTCCAGCAAAACCAAGGCTCAGTGTGAGCCGGGCCATCTGCCAAAAACCGACTGGGGTTTAAAAGGGAACAGAGCGGGAGACAAAAAGAAAAAAAGAAGCACTGATCCAGGAGTACTTTCTATGGAAGGGAAAAGTAAATGTTAATGGATGTAGCTCCAAGAAATATTATTATGACATTTTAACCTGAACTCAGGTGCATAAATCCACACACTACTGTTTCGTACTCGTACTCGTCGTCTTCCGCTTATCCGGAACCGGGTCGCGGGGGCAGCAGAATCAGCAGAGACACCCAGACGTCCGTCTCCCCAGACAAACCCCCCCAATCCCCCGGGGGGGGGGCCCCAAAGGCGTTTCCCAGGCCAGCCGAAGAGACATAGTCCCTCCAGCGTGTCCTGGGCCGTCCCCTGAGCCTCCTCCCCGGGGGGACGTGCCTGGAAAAACCCCCCCGAGGAAGGCGTCCAGGAGGCATCCGGTAAAAATGCCCCCTTGTTTTCCACCTCAACTGGCTTTTTCCCCCCCTGTTTGGAGGAGCCAACCGCTCTACTCCCCACCCCATGGCCCCCCCGATGGCCGAACCCCTCTCCCCATATCTCTAAGGAATCCCCCCCACCCTACGGAGGAAGCCCCCATTTTCCAGCCGCTTGTATCCGGGATCTCGTTCTCTCTTCACCACAACGGACCGGCACAGGGGCCCCCCATTTTTTTCGGGCAGCCCCGGGGAACCCCGGATCCCCTCTGTCGATCTTTTCCCGCGCCTTTTTCTTTTTCAACCTTTTCCCCGGTGAACAAGAAAACCGCCGAGATTTTACCCCCCTTGAAAAAATTTCCCCCCCACTTGAGGCAGGAAAATTCCCCCCCCCTCCCCAACCTGAAGAAGGACCCCCCAAACCACCCCTTTTCCCCCGGTTGGGTACCATGGCCTCTGACTTGGAGGAGCTGATCTTCATTCCCCCGCCGTTCACACTCGGCTGTGAAACCGGCCCCCAGCGCATGCTGTAGGTCTTGGTAGAGGGGGCCAGCAGGACCACATTATCTGCAAAAAGAAGAGACGAAATCCACTGGTCCCCAAACCAGACCCCCTCCGGCCCTTGGCTGCATCCCAAAAAATCCTGTCCATAAAAGTTTTATGAACCGGACCAGTGACAAAGGGCAGCCCTCCGCAGTCCAACATGCACCGGGAAACAGGTCCGACAATGCGGACCAAACTCCTGCTCCGCTCGTACCGGGGCCCGGATGGCCCCTAAAAAGGGGGGCCCCCGATTCCATACTCCCTGGAGCACCCCCCCAAGGCATCACAGGGGACACAGTCGAATGCCTTCTCCCCAGGTCCACAAAAACACATGTGATCCAGTTAGGCAAAACTCCCATGAGGCCCCGAGTACCCTGTAGAGGGTTTTTAATAGAGCTGGTCCATTTGGGTTTCCCCGGCCGGGAACGAAAAAACCCCCTCTTTCCTCCTGAAGCCAGGGTTCGACTATCTGCCGGACTCTCCTCTCCAATTTCCCTGGCGTAGGCCTTACCAAAGGGGGGGCTGAGGAGTGTGATCCCCCTGTAGTTGGACCAAAAACCCCCCGGTCCCCCCTTCTTATGAAGGGGGACCACCACCCCGTCTGCCAGTCCAGAGGCACTGTTCCCCATCCGCCATGCAATGTTTAGGGGGGTGTAAAACCATGACAAACCCACCAACATCCAGAGATTTGAGGTACTCAGGGGGGATCTCATCCACCCCCGAAGCCTTGCCACTGCGGAGGGTTTTTTAACCACCTTGGTGACTTCACCTTGGGTGATGAAAGAGTCCAACCCCGAGTCCCCCGCCTCTGTTTCCACCAGGGGGGAATACGTGATGGCAGGATTGAGGAGATCCTCGAAGTACTCTTCCACCCCCGATAATGTCCCCAGTCGAGGTCAGCAGCCTCCCACCCCCCAAAAAACAGTTTAGCGAAATGCTTCCCCAATGAGGTGCCGGACGGTTTTGCCAGAACCGCTTCGAGGCCGACCGGTAGCCCCTTCTCCATGGCCTCACCGAACTCCTCCCAGGCCCGAATTTTTGGCCTCTGCTACGGGGCCGGGCCGCAGCACGCTTGGGCCCTCACGGTACCCCGTCAGCCCCCTCAGGAGCCCCACAAGCCAACCACAGCCGGACAGGACTCCTTTTTCAGCTTGACAGCATCCCTTACTCCCAGTGTCCCCCACCAGTTCTGGATTGCCGCCGACAGGCACCGCAGACATTACGGCCGCAGCTACGGCGGGAGCATTGACAATAGATGCGGAGAAACTGGTCCATTTTGGACTCTATGTCTCCAACATCCCCCGGAATCTGGTCAAAGTTTCCCCCCGGAGGTGGGAGTTAAACTCCCGGCCGGGGGCCCCGCCAGGCGTTCCCAGAGCCCTCACTATGCGTTTGGGCCCCGGGAAAGTCTGTCCGGGGCTTTCTCCCCCCTCCAGCGGATCCAACTCACCACCAGGTGGTGATCAGTGGACAGCTCAGCCCCACTCTTCACCCCGAGTGTCCAAAACATGCGGCCGAAGGTCTGATGATACGACAAAAAAGTCGATCATTGACCTCCTGCCTAGGGGTCCTGGTGCCAAGTGCACTGATGGACACCCTTATGCTTGAACATGGTGTTCATTATGGACAATCCGTGACTAGCACAGAAGTCCAATAATGAAACACCACTCGGATTCAGATCGGGGGGGCCATTCCTCCGATCACGCCCTCCCCAGGTGTCACTGTCATTTCCCACGGGGGGTTTGAACCCCCCACGAATAATGGAGTCCCCGGGGGGGGGGGGCACTATCTAGCACCCCCGACGGGGGAAAACAATAAGGCCGGGGGTACTCCGCACTCCTCCCGGGCCCGTAGGCCGAAACGACAGTCAGAGACCTATCCAACCCCAAAAGGGTGCGGGGATGCGACCCTCTCATCCCCGGGGGAAAAAACCCCCAACACGAGAAGGCTGACGGGGGGGGCAACAAGCAAACCCACCCCACCCCCCCGCCTGTCCCCTGGGCCACCCCAAAATGTAGAAGAGAGTCCAGCCCCTCTCAAGGAGATGGGTTCCAGAGCCCACCGCTGGTGGAGGTGAGCCCGACTTTTTCTAGTCGATATCTCTCGACCTCCCACACAAGCTCAGGCTCCTTCCCCCCCAACGAGGTGACATTCCACATCCCAACCCCACCTAAGCATCCCGGGGGGACGGGCAGCTGAGGTCCCCCCTTTCGTCCGCCCCCCCAATCCTCTTTGAAAAAAACCGGTCCCTCCAGGTTCCCCCCTGCAGGTGGTGGGCCCCTGGGGGATGGCCTCGCGTCTCTCGTTCGGGTTTGGGCCCGGCCGGGTCCCGCGGGGAGCAACCCGGGCCACCAGGTGCTCTGGGGGCAAGTCCCGACCCCAGGCCTGGCTCCAGGGGGGGGGACCCGGCTTCGCCGTACCGGGCGACGTCACTTGCCTGTTTTTTTGTCCTCATGAAGGATTCTTGAACCACTCTTTGTCTGACCCATCACCTAGAGCCTGTTTGCCATGGAAGACCCTACCAGGGGCATTTAAGCCCCAGACAACATAGCCTCTAGGATCATTTGAACACTCAAACCCCTCCACCACATTAAGGTGGCGGTTCAAGGAGGGAAACTACTGTTTCCATCATCTCTTAAAAAAGGAAGTTTGTGAAAAATTGGATGCACCTCAAAATAGATATGTACAAAATATGTGAAATGCTAAAAATTAAACCCTTCTAATATTAATTTTATGATGACTGTAGTAGGGTTGACACAAATAGTTGATACCATGTTTGATACTATGGCGACCTGTTTGAAAAATTTGATTCTCTCTAATAAAAATCCCAAAAATATAATCAATTACAGTGTGTCAAAACTTAAATTAATTGGGATAAAATCATTAAGAAGTAAATAATTTAGCACCCATTTAGAAAAAAAAAAAAACATGTGAACGTGTCACTTTCCTGTAGGGCAAAACAGTAGACAAAAAAAGTCTTATTTGATGTGTTAATATCCTTTATGGAAGTACGTACATAATATTCAGAATGAGATTTATTGGAAAATAGATTTTCTACAGTGAACAACAAGGATGTGGTCCATGAGAAACTTTGTATTGTGTAAAGGATATAGTCACACTGACAAGGCAAAAATGGGTTAATTGATTTTGATGCAAATATTTCTTACTGGTGCGTATTTCAAAATATGAATTATTTCCACATTCTTAGACTGTACTTACTTTCTGAATTCCTGCAGACAGTGTTATGCATGAACGCATCAGTATATCATCAGTGTGTTTTGCATTCTCCAGTATTTACTGTTTTGTTATTTCACAAATCGGTGCTCAACCACAAACCATGAACAAAGGCTCAATACAACCTAAGTTAGACCATGGTATTATAGAAAAAAAGGCCACATCCACATAATCTGATTTTCAGAGGCAAATTGTTTGAACATGAATAAAATAAAACTTTTTCCTCTGAAAGTGTTTTCAACAATGCAGTAACTGATTATGTTTTCCATCCTTGTAATTACAATCTGTCATAAGAGTTAGTATTTTCTTAGGTCAGAAAACAGCATCTAATTGAATGGATTTGGAGGAGATTTATATCCCTTTCTAGTGGAGATGGCTGAGTGTTTCACTTTTTAAAGTAATGAATGAGCAACCCCAGCTTCCATTATGTTACACGAGTATAAATGAGAAATAGAACTTTCAGCTTGGCCGATGCACATAGAGCTGTGATGATGGATCTGCTAATTTTCCAGCACTGCTGAGTCCAGGAATATTTACTAACATATTATCGAAGTGTGTTCAAGGTTACAGTGCTTCTATTATCAGTTCCACAAATGATCAACCAAACCTCTATTGTTCTTCTTTTTTGCCACCAAAATACACTGAAAGGTCACCAAATAGTTTTTCCCGGACTTTTGATTTTATTATTTTTTTCATGTGTCCCCATTAGTTTGAACTTTCTAGCTAGCTTACTGTTTATTTATTCTCTTCATTATAGGACACAGTGTAATATCATGATGAAAGAAATATTGTTTACAGGTAGGGAGGGTGGCTTCTGTTTTTCTTGCCTTAGGCTGGGCAGAAAGTAGCACAGAGTAAGAGTGGCCTGCTTGTTGAGGCAGAAGGTGACCTGAAAGCACACAGCAAATTTGTAGCCTGGGTTAGCAAGGGTGTCATGGCAGTGAAGTCATCTGTCTCACTAAGATTGGAAGACAGGCTTCAGATGTTAAAAGCACCATCAGGTTAAGCAGTTTAATAGTAAGCAAGTGGTGAAAATCTCTGTGGGTTTATCAGAATAAAGTACTGTAACAGATATTATTGGTGACAGCAGGCAGAGGCAGAAATCTTCTCTCATTAAGTCCAAAACACCAGCTGCTGCCATACATCAAGGAGATCCTGGGTTCAAATCCCAGGCAAGTTGGACCCTTGGGGTTTGTATGTATTCCCATGCCTGCATACTCCAGTTCCACACACATTAGGTTATTAGACATTCTAAACTGCCCTTGGGTAAATTTGTGTGTTTGTGTGTCTCTGTGTTGGCCCTATGCTGGACTGCAGAACTGACCTTTCTCCATCTTTCACCCACTAACAGACGGAGGTAGACCATGAGTGGTCTGTGTTGTAATTATTATGATTATACTATTTTATATTTAATTAAGTAATAATTCGGTCTTTTAAGTGTTGTCCTGTGAATACCAACCCAATAAGGTGTGATATTAGGACAATAGAGAACAGGCTGAGCAAATACAGTCAATACAGTAAGAGAGAAGTAAAGCAGAATGATATAGCCCCAACATTGGTTTAGATATTTGCAATCTTTTGCAACCATCCCAAAGAATTGTTTTTCTTAAATTTACACCTTTAGATATTAAGCAGATATGGGGGTATAAAATGAATGCGATGTACCTTTAGTTCACCAGCATGTGCAGCAGATCCAGGGTCCACTCCTGTGATGTAGATTCCCAGTCCGTACTCAGCCCCACCCCTTATCATTAGACCCAGAGAGCGACCATTGTCCATATTAAGGTTGACCTGTGGTAAAGACATCATATTTAGACTTTTCAGTATTGTCAATAGTTTAACAGTTGAACTAACAATCACTGTGTAAGGTGTTTTGTGATGCAGCTCTGTTTAAAAGTCTTGTCCCATAAACGGGTACTTCTCTGTGCTTCTTCTATTTTTAACCCTTGTTTTCAGATCTAAGGTTTTTTATAGCATTACACAGAAAAATAATCATCTGCTTCTTTCTCAGTTCTTAAAATGAAGCGGTTTCAAACTCAGTTGAACAGCACCACCTAATATACCAATTGATTATTAATTTAACAAAAACTGAACCAGAATGCAAGCACAATGCGTAAAAGTAAAATTTGAAATTTACCTTTTGAAATTAAACAAAGTATGAATATGTGTACATCATGCCAACTGTTGAAGGATATGTTATGCAGTGGGCCTGTTTCTCTTCTAAAGGTCCTGGGAACCCAGTTGAAGTGCATGGCAACAAGAACTCTTTGAAATAGCAGGGGAGTTTTAAATATTAATCGGATGGTGCCTACCAGTGAGTTTAAAATGGATCATAATTGGATCTTTCAGTAAGATAATGACCCAAAACATTTGGTCAAATCAACGCATACAATGTTCCCTAACCACAGAATCAACCAACTTCCATGCCCATCTCAGTCCCTAGAATTAATTCCTATAGAAAACCTTTGGGGTGAACTGAAGACAAGGGTACATCAGACAGAACACAGAACTAGATGATCTAGAGAGATTGTGCAACCAGAAATGGTGGGAGAGCCCTCCCTATGTGTGACCCAACCATGTGAACTGTTACAGTAGAGACTAAGAGACATCCTGTTGGCAAAAGCAGGAGTGCACCAACAACTGTGCAAACACTCATTTTGTAAAACACAAAATATAACTTATCTAAAGGGGTCTGTATGAGTTTATCTTAGCACAGTAAAACATCACTTATTTTAAGCCTTTTTATGCATCCATTCAAATATCTATAATCAGGAGATTGCACCAATATAAGTTATAAACAGCAACTTTATAATCACTGTATCAAAAAAAGAGAGCCTTAATGGTGTGTTTAGTCTACTGTGAGTGGAGGACAAAACCAGCATGATTCAACAAAATGAATAGTTTAAACTAGAGTGTAATTTTTGTTTTCTGGGTCAAAGCTACCGTTGCTATTATACATAACCCCATGATCTGCTGCAGCTTTAACTCATAAACAACACACAAACATTGGTCTTACCGTCTTCTCCTCCATGCTGTGTCCTTGCCTCGGGTTGGCCTCCTGGGTGTCAGGTGGTGGAGACACACTCCGGCCCTGAGGGTCCACCCAGCTGTACACTTGGTTGGTCATATACCCTCCTGGGATGCGACCCATTGAACACACTGACATGGTCAGCTTCTTGCATCCCTTTAGCACCTGCATCAGAAGACATCAGTGAGTTTTTAGATTCTCCAACAGTGTCAATATAGAAGGAGGCATTTATGCATTCAATATATTCTTCAAATAAACAGCCACTAAACACAAAGTGAGAGGTGAGTATTCACACAAAGAAACACTGTCAGGTTGCTTCTGAAATCCTGGATTAGAGTAGAGCAAGGACGAATCAGAAGTATCAGTAATTTTCTTCTGCATAAGCACAGTAGTGAAGTAATTAGATCTGATTTTCATTTTGACAAATCAGATTTGTTGGTCATTATGACCGACATTCATGAAGGATTTTATGTACAATAAAAGGGATATCTAAATCTCATATCTGTTCACCACCAATGTTGATGGTTCTCTCCTTGCTACAGTGGTAAACCAAAAGATGAATTTACTCTGTGGAATTTTTGTTGAATTTGGTCCTATTATAGATTTATTTTTTATGTTACACCTAAATATTTCAAACCATTAATCTAAGTCAAATATTAATTTCAGACAAATATAGCCTGGGGGAATATAAAAAAAAACAGCGTATGAATGATGATTTCATTTATTAAAAGAAAGAAAGCTATCCAAACCAAGTAATTTCCATCTAAACCCAAAAAGTGATTTTGCCACTCTTGGGAGCAAAAATGCCATCAACCATTCGAAATAACAGATAATGAGTCTTTTACATTGCTGTGGGGGATATTATTTCAGCTCTTCTTTGCAATATTGTTTTAATTCAGCCACATTATAGAGTTCTGAGTATGAAAGGCCTGTGTAAGGGGACACCACAGCAGCACTAAATTTAGGAATTTGCCATAAGTCACTTTAGACAGCCACCACACAGAAAAGATGGCATATGTATATCACTAATGCCTGTCTGTGCATATCCAACCCACCAATGAATATTTTGGAAACAGTTTGCTGCCATCTAATGGTCAAAATAAGGCCAAATATGCCTAATTAGCTTATATGTGCTCTAAATACCTACATTTATATCTGTTATATGTGCTATAAAAAATAACTAGCTCAACCTCATTAAGAATCCATTTGACAGCAAACACAAAAATATTGTCAAATTCAAAAAAATTGAATATGCGTTCTGATTAGGCTTGTTTGTTAGATTAAACGTATCTTTAAAAAATGCCAGCCTTTAAGCAGGTATTAAACATACTTTCAATAAGCCCACATTTCTGTATTAAAAATGTTTTTTATGGGTCTCATGTAATATTCTACTCTTAAATGTCATGTTTTCATTAGTTGTAAGCAGAAAATCATCATAATTAACAGAGAAGCTTGAAAACATCAGTCAGTGTTTAATTATGTATATAATGTGATTCACTTTGTGAATTGAGTTACTGAAATGAGATGTGGTATTGTTTGTGTATTCTAGATCATTGCACTGCTACAATACCCAACTGTGCTTGATATAAAGGTCACAATATGATAGCTGGATATTCTTTTTAAACATTTTCAGCTATAGAGCAGAATTAATCAGGAAATCAGCCCCACCACCATGTTTGACTGTTGCTGTGATTTTCTCTTTTTGAAAAGTTTTATACCAGTTTGTATTTGGACCAACACAGATGTTTTTCCGGGTTTATTTTTTAACATCCTGAATGAGTCGTTTATGCGCTCTTGAAATACTTTTGATTGGCCAGACACTGCTGGGAAGGTTCACAACTGTTCCATGTTTTTGTAAATAATGGTTCTCCCGGAGATTTACTGGAGTCTCCAAGCCTTATGGTGCGTTCACACCAAACGCGGATTCTGTGAATTTTTCGCGTCATTTGGACCCAGTTCGAAGATCTGCTGTCCCACGTTGGGAGACGAATTGTCCTCCGGGACACCAATTACCTGCGCTGTATCCCCGCTGCTGAACGCCTGTCCATCTGTCTTTGGTGAGTAAATAAATCTCAGCTCAATTAAAAAACAGCCGATTTTTAATGTCCACATCTCCTAAATACAAGATATTTGTGCCTAAACATAACCAGGCCAGGTCCTTTCTGTACTTGTCTCGGTAAAAGTAATTAGTTGAGTCATACAACTCTGGCTTGCCGCACACCGCCAGTATAATCTGGTCCTCCATCTTCACTGACAACCGCTTCTTCTCTGCTGCGGTCTTTCACCCTACGCCACAGCCACATCCAGTCCCTGATTTGTTGATGCGACACGAATTTAGGAAAAAGTGCAGATTTTTCAACTCGTCCATCGCTCTCGCTCCGCTCCCGCTTCGCTCGGCGCACCTTCCTCACCGCGTCCTTCGTCTCCTTTGCACCACCTCGCGCTGCTCCGCTCCTTAACGCGCCTCTACATAGGGATAATATGGAAATCGGCCGCTCCTATCGCAGAATCGTTCGGTGTGAACGCACCATTAGAATGGCTTTGTAGCCCTTTCCGGACTGATACATTTCAGTCTCTTTGTTTCTCATCCTGTGTTTCCCTTTAGAGATCTCTTAGCCTACTTCATGTTATCAGACTGGTTCTTTGTAAGTGATTCACTCAAACAAGGCCAGATTGTTTTAACTGTTTTTTTTCTCATAAGAAATTCAATTATCATTTAAAATTCTAGAATTGCGCAGCTTAAGGTGGCAGCAGGTTGGAGTAGCTCTGTTACTTTTCATTCTGATTGATTCTTTTTTGGGAACTCTTCCCCTTGTGGTGGATACAGTTGAGTTTTTTTTGGACGACTGTCCTCTCTGGTTTCGGATGCTGTGCAGCTTGGAGGATTGTTCCTAATACTTTTCTCTTTTGGACATTTGTTATGATGCATTGCCATGGCAACGGGGTTGTTTCTTACAACCGGGAGCAGCTGATTACTATCACCAAAAGCTCAAATAATACATTCAACTACAACCCAAATCCCTGACATGAGTGGAAAAGTGAGGCGCCGTGGATCTAGCAGGAGCAAAGATAGAGAAGAAGGAGTGTAAATTTCAAACCATCTCTTCCATCTATTATGATGTCAAATGTGAGAATCTTGGGAAACAAGTTGATGAACTCCAAGCCCTACAAAGGACCAGCCCATGTACCAGGAATGGCAGTATTATTGTTTTACTGAGACATGGTGCGCCATCCATATTCCCTGCCTCAGCGTCTCTCTGCACGCTTTCTAACCATACGAGCAGACAGAGATTTAAAAGAGGAGCGGCAATGTAAAAGGAGTGACTGGCGATAATTGTGAACAGCAGCTGGTGTCATTCAGGACATGTTTTCTATGAAGTGTCAATCTCTGCAGTCCAGATATTGAAACTGTAGCAGTAAGTTTTCGTCCAGATTATTTTACCCAGAGAGTTCACCAGTTTTTTTTGGCAACAGTATATGTTTTTCCCGCTTCCCCTGTTGCTGCACTGGGGTTGAAGCCACAGCTCAGTTTTTTCCCGCTAAAAATAAAAACAAACACCCCAATGCTTTTTTGGGAAATCTTTGGGAAAATTTTAAAAAAATGCTTACTCTCGCACCTGATTAAAAAAAACCTGTTTGAGAACATGCCGCTCCTTTCTTTATTTTATCACCGACCAAAACAGCAGTTAAACCTTTTTGCAGAGCCACCAGGGGGCAGTATAGTTCTTCGTATTAACACTCATTGTACAAATTACTGTTTAATATTTTTTCCTTTAGTTTTCAACAAACACTTCCAACGTTTCAACAGTTTGTCTGCTGCTCTACTAGAGAAAACAAAACGTTGGATTTGTTTTATGCAAATGTCAAGGACTTATACATCTCTACAGCAAGACCTCCTCTAGGCAAATCAGATCACAATCTTGTTTTTCTCTGCTTGAAATATAAGCCCCTTGTTCAGAGACAACCTTTAATAAAGAGAACTGTGAGAAAATGGTCACAGGAAGCTGAAGAAGCCCTGAAAGGTTGCTTCGAGACTACAGATGGGACACACTGTGGCAGCCACATGGAGAGAACATCAATGCCATGAGTGAGTATGTAACCATCTATATAAACCTCTGTGTGGATAACATCATCCCCACCAGAACGGTGAGATGCTTCCCCAATAACAAACCCTGGATCACCAGTGACCTGAAGGACCTGCTTAATAAGAAAAAAAGAGCCTTCAGAGAGGGAGACAGAGAATTATTGAGGAGTATACAGAAGCAACTTAAAGTCAAGATAAGAGACAGCAAGGAGGTGAATAAGAAGAAGCTGGAGAGCAAGCTCCAGCAAAACAATATCAGAGATGTGTGGTCAGTGATGAGGAAGATTACAGGCTTCAAGCAGAAGGAAGATCGGACAGATGGAGGTCTGGACAGAGCCAATGAACTAAATACATTCTTCAATAGGTTCAGTTCAGAAACAAGTTCAGAATCCTCCTCTCCTGCTCACAGCCAAACAGACATCCCACCCTCCTTTGACCCACAGCTTTTCTGTCACACTTCAAATGTTTTATCTTCCACCTTGGCCATGGACCCTTCTGCTTCTACATGTTTGCCTTCAACCAAATCAGAAGATGCTGATGCTCCCTTTGCATCCCCCTTCCACCTGTGTGTCTCAAGAAGTCAGGTGAAGAGACAACTGGAGAGACTGAATCGGAATAAGGCTGCAGGTCCAGATGGTGTCAGCCCTAGAGTCCTGAAGGTCTGTGCAGAGCAGCTCTGTGGGATTCTGCAGCACCTCTTCAATCTTAGCCTGACCCAGAAGAAGGTTCCAGTGCTGTGGAAGATCTCCTGTCTTTTTCTGGTACCAAAGAAAACTCACTCATCAGTCCTCAATGACTATAGACCTATTGCCCTGACATCCAACATCATGAAGGTCCCAGAGAGACTCCTGTTGGCCCACCTGAGTAGGCAAACAATGAACTATCAGGACCTCTTTCAGTATCGCTGTGGAGATGGAGTTGAAGATGCCATCATACACCTGCTTCAACAAACCCACGGTCATCTGGACAAAGCCAGCTGCACTGTGAGGATCATGTTCTGATCCCACCTGATTTGCTTTGTCAGAAACTCCAGAAGACTCAGGTGGAGGCCTCAACAATCTCCTGGATCAAAGACTACCTGACAAACAGAGCACAGTTTGTGAGTCTGAAGCGTTGTGTGTCTAACCAGGTAGTCAGCAGCACAGGAACACCACAGGGAACTGAACTCTCACCATTCCTCTTCACTCTGTACACCTCACACTTCCAGTACCAGACAGACTCCTGTCATCTGGAGAAATACTCGGATGATTCTGCAGTTGTGGGGTGGATCAAAGATGGACAAGAAGATGAGTACAGGAAGGTGGTGGACCGCTTTGTGGCATGGTGTGGAAACAAACGTTCTTTGAAGAAACCTTCATAATATGAGCTACAACAACATTTAATTTCCCTTTGGGATTAATAAAGTATTTTTGAATTGAATTGAATTGAATTGAAAAAGTGCATTTTGTATTTATCCAAAATTTGTTGATGATCTTTTACACTTAAGTGACAAAAAAAAAAGCAAACTCAGAATAAATATTGAAGGAAGTAAACAGTTGTACTGTTGCACTGTACCGCTAGAATGTTCCAACAAAAAATGACAGAGATGTTAGTGCTCAATATCTGTTGAAGAGCACAGAGGAGAGCTTTAAGCACAGAGAAATTAATGACTTTATTACCTAAAAAATAATCCAGAGGGCTCAGTATAATAAAGGATTTGGAACACTTGTGTGCCTTCAGTGTGAAGGTGGGGCAGATTTTTATCAGCAATCATCAGGTAAGAACTGGTGGTGCAGCATCTAAAGCAGTGGTGTCCTTAATATCAGTCCTTGGCAGCTGTGGTCCTGTATTTTTTAAATGTGTCTCTGCTTCACTACAGTATTTAACACTCAATCAGCTATGCCATGTTCAGGGACATCTGCTTAATTATGGACAAATATTAAATTATCCCAATTACTTTAATTTATTTACAATTTACCATTATTTGACACACTTACTTATTACTTATACTAAAGAACCTAAAAATCCCTATAACTTGTTTAGCACATTATGCAACACCAACAAATCAACAAGAGCGATTTAAACCAAAAAAAAACAACAATCAAACAAGACTCACATAAACAACATAAACCCCATAAACCCATAAAACCTAAAGTTCTAAGTCAAACCAGAAAAAAACAATGACAACTAACTTGTCAGAAATACATTTTTGTTATTAATCCATCACCTTCGTACCAGCGACATTGAGCACATTAACATATTTTTGTCAAGGGCACACACACCACGTTACCCTGAAGGACAGCACGCAGAGTTATGTGTTGGATGTGTTGCAGTTCATCCAACAGAGTGTGTCTGATGGACCATCTCAACATGTTTATGGGGTCACACAGTTCTTCAGTCCATCCACTATTACTGGCAGTAGTAAAGTAGTCTTGAATATGCTAATTTATGGGCACAGCACTGGAGGAATGATGCTTTACTGTCTCACTGTTGAGAAACACTGAGCATATGAGTGGAGAGGGTGGAATGACCTGCCTGTAGTCCTGACCAGCACAACTACAATAACTAACTTCCAACAGATGCTGACTGAAGAGTGGGATGCCATCCCACAGCAGTGTGTGACCAAGCTGAAGACCATAAAAAGAAAAAGGTGCCAGGCTGTTGTGGCTCTGCATGTCTCTCTCATGCCCTACCGAGGCCCCTGCTTGTTAAGTTAATAAATAGTTTAATTGCCAATACCTTATCCAATCCAATAAACAATCCAAAACATGAGTCTGCTGTTGTAGGAGAATGAGCTGTTTGACATTGGCAGAGATAATTCAGCAAGTTCTTCATGGATGCAGTGCATATCTTGAAATATGGTGTTCAACCCCCAAATGCATTTTTATTAAACAACGCTGGACAATTTAAATGGAAATGAACATGCTTCCCAACTTAAATATTGTGTTGGAAAGTGTTTTTGCCTTAAATGCAAGGTGGCCACATATGGTGACCATCCAAAAATCCAAGGCAGCCATCTAATTGTAAAAATGAAGAATCAGGGACAATGCAGCTAAACATCATGCACACAGAGTACTTCTGATTTTCTGCTCAAATAGTATATTGCAATTTCCTCCTTTGCATCTCCAGTTCCTGGCTGGGCTTTTAAAAGATAAAGAGAATAAACAAGTACATAATAAGCAAATGGAACAACATAAAAGATGACTAACCTTATAAAAAAAATAAAATGTTAAAAGTGGGTGCAGTCCGGTTTCCTTGGTGGCAGAAAACTTCAATTTTAGTCTCATCTGACCAGAGGACCCTTCTTCATATACATTTGGGGAGTCGCCCACGTGCCTTTTGGCAAACTCAAAACATGCTTTCTTATTATTAACACTAAGTAATGGCTTTTTTCTGGCCACTCTTCCTTAAAGCCCAGCTCTATGGAGTGTATAGCTTATTGTGGTCCTATGGACAGATATTCCAGGGTTACCTTTGGTCTCTGTGCTGCCTCTCTAATTAATGCCCTCCTTGCTTGGTCTGTGAGTTCTGGTGGGCAACCCTATTTTGGCAGGTTTATGGACACTTCTGTTATGGACATTTTAGTGGCTTGCTCTATTTCCTCCTTGATACTCTACAGGGACTGACAAAAGTATTAGAACCCCTCTGTGTTGTTCCATTCTTCTTTGTTTAGTCTTAGAGTAATGGTTTCTCAGCCTTCTGCCTGCAGCTGGGTGAGATAATATGTATGCCACACTGTTAAGATTATGTCTAGGTCAACAAGTCTCATGAGAGTCACCTTGAAAAACTGTTGTAGGTTATAGGAGAACTTTTACTTTGTCTAGTCAGAATGACTTGGCAGTACTACTGAGCACATCTCCAATGCTGTAAAATCCTTCTCTCTTGCAAGATTCTAATAAAGCTGATTCTGAGTGACAATCATCAGTCTCTGGATGCGAATTTTTCTACAACAAATGGCGTCACGAACAGGATTCCTTGACTGATTTACTCTGGGGACATCGACGTAGAAGTGCCAGGCGCCAGCCTTGGAAGAGATTCCTTGCCTTTACCCCGCTTAGTGTTACAGGGAAGGAGGACTTCTGCGTCGAGGTTCCTGGGACACTCAGCACTGGAATCCAGAAAGAACCTGATTTTTTTTTCCCCAGAGATGGTGAGATCTTGAATCAGCACAATTAATTATTATCATTAGATTATATTAGGTTATATTAAAGAAAACAAAACAAATTATAACCAAAGGCCTATAAATTAATTTGCAAAAATAGAGAAAATCATAAAAGGCTAAATAATAATAAGGACTTCTTAAATTTTAACTAAAAGGTTAAATCTAACAGTTTTCTACTGGGGACAAAGGGGATCTGGGATTTTTCCCTCCTTGGACCAGGAGCAAGGTGTACGGATGGTTGATGCCACGCTGCGCATGGGTGAAGAGTAATTCACCAGTAGAGACCCCTCCCTGTACGGTTGAGTGAGGCTCCCCTAACGAGTAAGTTAGGGGGAAGGCGATTAGGGTGCCATAAAGCTTTAAACTCTTCTAGAGACATCTGCAGGTTTTAAAGGAATATTCCCCCATTTACCAGTAAGTAAAGGCTGTGGCAGGGCTGTCAAGTATGGGACAGCAGTTCAGTTTTAAGGGATTACCTCCTCCCCAGGGAGAAACGTTTGATTTCATGGTAAAAAAATATGGTCCACAAAGCACTGAGTGCATAAACGAATGGGTTAAAGAATTTAACTTTCCTGCAGGAGGTTCATACAATCTTACAGTTTTACAGAGGGTTGAAGAAGCAGGAGGAAGAAAATGAGGAAAAATTAGAGGGACAAAAGAAAATAGATCAAAAAGATTACCAGGATATGAAAAAATATAAAGCATGCTTAAAATGTTGGAAAGATGAAGCTGAGCGACGCCAAAAGAAAAAAACCTCTAAATTGATGCCAGGGAATCAGGATGACAGTAAAGACATGGGTGGACGACAAAATAAAAGCTCTATCTCCGTACCTGTTCTTACCAACTTTGGTCCTAATACTGATGCAAACATACACAAAATAACCCCACCCCCTTATAATCCAGCTGTAAAGTCTGACACTTCTGTTAATTCTTCTCTTGTTTCTCACTCTCTATACCCTGATCTACGAGCTTTGACGACTCTGACGGCTGTGGTGGACCACGATCTGGACTCATATGTTTACTGACCCATCAGAAACGAACGGCAGCCTGACAGCTCCTCCTCTGCAGCAGCGACCTCCAGCTGCAGAATCAGCCACATCTGCAGCCTCGCAGCAACAGCAGTCACTGAAGGTGGAAGACAGCTCTAACACCACATCTGCACAGCTCCTCAGATCCTCCTGGATCCAAGCTCCAGCCCTCCATCTTCTCATACCAGACCGAAGGGACAGAGTCAGGGACACACTCTCACTGCACCTATGGTGGAAGTAATGGGTCCAAATGGACCTAACCAAGTTTTCCGGTCCTGCACTTCTCATGACATCGAGGAGTGCGCAAAACGTCTCCCTGACCTATCTCAGTCATCTAGCCACGATTACGATGTACCAAAATGTCGGAAGGAATAGGGATGGAGGATATCGACGAAAGCGAGGCCCACGGAGAGGTCCGGGAAGACGTTTTTGTGATCCCGACACCTGTTTCAAGTGTGGCAGAAAGGGACATTGGAGGGAGCAATGTCCCTATCCAGTTGAGGCCGCATCTTACCAGGCTGATTAACTAACCGAGGCAGAGGAGGGCAAGCACAACCCACCACAGTGTCAGCCGTCTCGTCAAAGCGGTACCACACCACACCTCTTTAACACACACCCAACTGCTCCACACTCTTTTCCTACCTATCCTATTTTGCAGTTAGACACACACACACACACACACACAAATACACATACAGATGCTCAATACACTTTTCCTTCTCTTCCTATTTCAAGCAATGAAGAGCTGCTTTGCAATGACTGTGATGACTTGACTAAAGTGCAACATGCTATTGCTGTTTTGGAAAATAAATGTGAGAGAAAATATATACCAACTTATGCTCCTTTTACCTCAGAGGCATATAAAGCTTTCCCAATGTTTGATCTTATAGTCTAAGGAAAGAAAATATCATTTATGGTAGACTCAGGAGCAACTTCTTCTGTTGTTAAGGCAGAGGAATTTTCAGCACCCCCAAAACTCAGCGGAAATCATGTTTTTTCTATGTCAGCATCAGGGCAGACGACAAGGGAACATGTTACAAAGCTCATGGCATGTGTAACACCTGATGGGTTTATTTTCAAACATTGTTTCCTCTTATCATCATTGTGTCCTGTAAATTTGATGGGTAGAGATTTGATGTGCAAGCTAGGGATCATTCTAATGTCCACCCCAGAGGGGGTAAGGGTCTCTACTCAGGCTGACACAGTGTTTACTGCAGTTCAGTTCAGTCCACAAGCATTAAATTATGCTTATGAGTGGAAAGTGCAAAATTCATTGTGTTCACAGTAGTTGCTGAAGGAGGTTAGATCAGTTGTTAATTCCTCCTGTGATTTTATGCAAGCTGTTGATTTAAACTGTATTGCTCATATGTCGTTGGGTTCTGACAAAGAATATGAGAAAGCTTGGTTTCGCATTTCTTGTGAAAAACTAACCACTTCTATGCTGTATTAGAATGCTAATACAGCTGCGCTCGCTGTTTGTCTGAACTCACACCAGCTGCAGTTATTCAAAACAAGAGACACTGTCCCACACATCGCTTTGGCAAAATCTGTAACACAAAAGTGGATAGATGTGAATTATTTTGTGTTGCAGTGTGAAAAAGTATCTGATTGGACTGTGGTACCAACAAATTCTAATCTTATGTTTTCTAAGAGACTTTCTGCATTTAAAAGACCTTTTCTTAGCACACTGCACTGCTAAAGAACTGTTCAGTTGATCCCAGAAAATGATCTGTTTTCCCAAAATGGCTCATTTGTTGAAATTGACGCCACTTCACATCCATTGTTGGTCCAGGTGCCTCCTGGCCTGTGGGCAAAAAGTAAATATGATGTGGGACTCATAAAAGGTTGTGAACCTGTTGTTGTGACTCCAAAGTCAAGCTACAGACCGTGTGTGAAACAATACCCACTCAAACCAGAAGCCTTTGCAGGAATCAAACCTGTTTTTGAATCGCTTCTGAAAGAAGGAATTATTGTTCCTTGTGAAAGTTCTCCTGTAAGAACTCCTCTTTTTCCTGTTAAAAAGATCAGGAGTAAAGGAGAACCTGTTGAATGGAGGTTTGTGCAAGATTTACAAGCTGTAAATGCTTCAGTACAACCCAGAGCTCCTACAGTTCCAAATCCGCACACTATTTTGTCACAAGTTCCTCCAGATGCAAAGTTTTTTTCTGTTTTTGATCTTTCAAATGCGTTTTTTAGTGAACCTGTTGATAAGCAGAGCCAATTTTGGTTTGCTTTTGAGTTTGAAGGAAAACCTTACACTTTCACTCGTCTGTGTCAAGGTTATTGTGAAAGTCCGACTATATATAATGCTGCATTGAAAGCTAGTCTTGAGTCATTGGCGTTGACCTCAGGCTCTGCTTTATTGCAGTATGTTGATGATCTTCTGCTTTGTTGTCCTACTAAGGAGCAATGTGAGAAGGACACTGTCACACTGTTGAAACATTTGCATTCAGAGGGCCACAAGGCCTCTCTTTCTAAACTTCAGCTTGTCCAGCTACAAGTAACCTTTTTAGGTCATGTTATTTCTGCTGAAGGTAAAACTCTTTCCTCAAAGTGTGTGAATGCAATGCAAAACATTCCAAAACCTGTTACAAAAAAACAGGTGATGTCATTTTTGGGCATGACTTCATATTGCAGGAATTTTATTCCTAATTATTCCTGTATGGAAGCCCCGTTGGGTGCTCTCATGCATGGTAAAGGTCTTCAATCTCAGGACAATATTGTTTGGACACCTGAAGCAGAAGCAGCTTTCATACAACTTAAGCTGGCTTTGCAGAAGGCTCCTACTTTAGGATTACAGAATCCTAACAAACCTTTTTTTCAGGCTGTTTTTTTTCAAGCATAGGTGCATGACATCAGTTCTCCTCCAATATCATGGAGATAACCTGCGACCTGTTGCTTATTTTTCTGCAAAATTGGACCCAGTGGCTAAAGGACTCCCTAACTGCCTTCCTGCTGTGGCAGCTGCAGAAAAAGCTGTGTTGGCTTCTAGAGACATTGTTGGATATGCAGACCTCACAGTTTTGGTTCCACACTCTGTTGCTCTTATTCTGCTTGAACAGAAAACATCACACCTTTCTGCTGCTCGCGGGCTGAGATACACATCAATTCTTCTGGACATGCCAAATATAACTGTTAAAAGGTGTACTGTGCTCAATCCAGCAACATTTCTCCCCACGCCAGAAGATGGGGAGCCTCATAACTGTGTTTCAGTGTTGGAGGAAGTTTGCACACCCCGGCCTGACCTTTCCGAGATACCTCTGGAGAATCCAGAGATGATTTTATTTGTTGATGGTTCGGCTTCTCGAAACCCTGATACTGGTAGGAATCAGGTGGGTTTTGCAGTGTGTTCTTCACATGAAACTCTTGTTTCAGGCTCACTGCCAAAACACATTTCTGCCCAGGCTGCTGAGCTTGTGGCCCTGACTGAAGCTTGCAAATTAGCCGAAAATCAAACTGTAAACATTTACACAGATTCGAGATATGGATTTGGTATAATCCATGATTTCGGGGCATTGTGGAAACACAGAAAGTTTCTTAAAAGCGATGGAAAACCCATTTCGAACCATGTTCAGGTTGCTAACCTGCTCGAAGCAATTCTTTTACCGAAAGCTATCTCTGTGTGTAAATGCGCAGCACACACATCTTCGACAGATGTTGTTTCACAAGGGAACAGCAGAGCGGATTTAGCAGCGAAACTAGCGGCTTCTTCTGCTCCTCTTTTCACCACTTTGCACACACACAAGAATACCCCTCCTCCCCCTCCACCTCTGTATGACCTGAAAGCGCTACAAAGCTTTGCTTCTGTGGGAGAGAGACGCCTGTGGGCTTCTGCAGGAGCAAAATGCACTGATGGTGTTTGGATCGGCCCGACCGATAAACCATGTCTTCCCAAACACTTCTTTCCACATTATACAAAGCTCACACATGGTTTGGATCATTGTTCAAAAGAGGGAATGATAGCTGCTTTAACATCTCAGTGGTTCACAAAAGGTTTTAGTATTTATACTCATAAATACTGTCAATCTTGTATGATCTGTGCAGCATGCAATGCGGGCAAAACACCACAGATGACTAAAGCTGCACATCCACAGCCAGTTAGACCATTTGAACATCTTATGATGGACTTCATTGAACTCACTCCATCTGAAGGGAAAAAGTATGTGTTGGTTGTTGTTGACATGTTTAGCAAATGGATTGAAACGTTTCCAAGCAAAAACGCAGACAGCCACACAGTCACCAAAGCCCTTTTAACAGAAATAATTCCCCGATGGGGCATTCCAGTATGATAGCAGCAGCTAAAGCGATGTGTTTTAGCAACTTATCATAAGTAGTGAGCTGTATTTTTAAAGCAGCTGGATTGCAGTTTATCTGCAATGATAAAAACACACCTACTTGTTGATTTTTCCAAAATTTTTGGATTGCCAAATTTTTCTTTCCACCAGAAAGACATGACCGGTTCTTAAAAGGAAAAAGAGCACTGCTGAGAGTGAAGGCAACTAGAAGAAAAGATGACCAGCTAAATTTAGGCAGGTTTCAAAGTTTATGAACTGCCATACACTCACCGGCCACTTTATTAGGTACACCTGTCCAACTGCTCATTAACGGAAATTTCTAATCAGCTAATCACATGGCAGCAACTCAGTGCAGACGACCTGCTGCAGTTCAAACCGAGCATCAGAATGGGGAAGAAAGGTGATTTAAGTGACTTTGAACGTGGGATGGTTGTTGGTGCCAGACGGGCTGGTCTGAGTGTTTCAGAAACTGCTGATCTACTGGGATTTTCACGCACTACCATCTCTAGGGTTTACAGAGAATGGTCCAAAAAAGAGAAAATATCCAGTGAGCGGCAGTTCTGTGGGCGCAAATGCCTTGTTGATGCCAGAGATCAGAGGAGAATGGCCAGACTGGTTCGAGCTGATAGAAAGGCAACAGTAACTTAAATAACCACTCGTTACAACCAAGGCATGCAGAAGAGCATCTCTGAACACACAACACGTCAAACCTTGAGGTGGATGGGCTACAGCAGCAGAAGACCACACCAGGTGCCACTCCTGTCAGCTAAGAACAGGAAATTGAGGCTACAATTCGCACAGGCTCACCAAAATTGGACAATAGAAGATTGGAAAAACGTTGCCTGGTCTGATGAGTCTCGATTTCTGCTGCAACATTCGGATGGTAGGGTCAGAATTTGGCCCCAACAACATGAAAGCATGGATCCATCCTGCCTTGTATCAACTGCTCAGGCTGGTGGTGGTGTAATGGTGTGGGGGATATTTTCTTGGCACACTTTGGGCCCCTTAGTACCAATTGAGCATCGTGTCAACGCCACAGCCTACCTGAGTATTGTTGCTGACCATGTCCATCCCTTTCTGACCACAGTGTACCCATCTTTTGATGGTTACTTCCAGCAGGATAACGCGCCATGTCATAAAGCACGAATCATCTCAGACTGGTTTCTTGAACATGACAATGAGTTCACTGTACTCCAATGGCCTCCACAGTCACCAGATCTCAATCCAATAGAACAACTTTGGGATGTGGTGGAACGGGAGATTCGCATCATGAATGTGCAGCCGACAAATCTGCAGCATCTGTGTGATGCTATCATGTCAATATGGACCAAACTCTCTGACTAATGTTTCCAGTACCTTGTTGAATCTACACTCACCGGCCACTTTATTAGGTACACCTGTCCAACTGCTCATTAACGGAAATTTCTAATCAGCTAATCACATGGCAGCAACTCAGTGCAGACGACCTGCTGCAGTTCAAACCGAGCATCAGAATGGGGAAGAAAGGTGATTTAAGTGACTTTGAACGTGGGATGGTTGTTGGTGCCAGACGGGCTGGTCTGAGTGTTTCAGAAACTGCTGATCTACTGGGATTTTCACGCACTACCATCTCTAGGGTTTACAGAGAATGGTCCAAAAAAGAGAAAATATCCAGTGAGCGGCAGTTCTGTGGGCGCAAATGCCTTGTTGATGCCAGAGATCAGAGGAGAATGGCCAGACTGGTTCGAGCTGATAGAAAGGCAACAGTAACTTAAATAACCACTCGTTACAACCAAGGCATGCAGAAGAGCATCTCTGAACACACAACACGTCAAACCTTGAGGTGGATGGGCTACAGCAGCAGAAGACCACACCAGGTGCCACTCCTGTCAGCTAAGAACAGGAAATTGAGGCTACAATTCGCACAGGCTCACCAAAATTGGACAATAGAAGATTGGAAAACGTTGCCTGGTCTGATGAGTCTCGATTTCTGCTGCAACATTCGGATGGTAGGGTCAGAATTTGGCCCCAACAACATGAAAGCATGGATCCATCCTGCCTTGTATCAACTGCTCAGGCTGGTGGTGGTGTAATGGTGTGGGGATATTTTCTTGGCACACTTTGGGCCCCTTGGTACCAATTGAGCATCGTGTCAACGCCACAGCCTACCTGAGTATTGTTGCTGACCATGTCCATCCCTTTCTGACCACAGTGTACCCATCTTTTGATGGTTACTTCCAGCAGGATAACGCGCCATGTCATAAAGCACGAATCATCTCAGACTGGTTTCTTGAACATGACAATGAGTTCACTGTACTCCAATGGCCTCCACAGTCACCAGATCTCAATCCAATAGAACAACTTTGGGATGTGGTGGAACAGGAGATTCACATCATGGATGTGCAGTCGACAAATCTGCAGCATCTGTGTGCTGCCTCTCTAATTAATACCCTCCTTGCCCGGTCTGTGAGTTCTGGTGGGCAACCCTCTTTTGGCAGGTTTGTTGTGCTACCATGTGCTTTCCGTTTAAACATAATGGATTTGATGGAGCTCTGGGGGAACATCAAAGATTTTAATTTTTTTTTTGACCCCACCCTGACTGTACTTCTGAATAACTTTGTCACTGACTTATTTGGAGAGCTCCTTGGTTTCCATGGTGTGATGCTTCCAACATAGAGGTGCTGCAGCCTTTGGGGCCTTTCAGAAAAGGTGTGTTTATACTGACAGATCATGTGACACCTAGATTGCACACAGGCAGACTTCATTTCACTAATTATGTGACTTTTGAAAGTTATTGGTTGCACCAGAACTTTTCAATATGAACCAAACTCTCTGAGGAATGTTTCCAGTACCTTGTTGAATCTATGCCACGAAGGATTAAGGCAGTTCTGAAGGCAAAAGAGGGTCCAACCCGGTACTAGCAAGGTGTACCTAATAAAGTGGCCAGTGAGTGTATGTTCATAAGGATAGTGACTGACTGAGATCTCAATACAATTTGAGATCCTGATCAGCAATTTTTTTTTAAGTATGCACAGAGTAATGTCTAATCAGCTGATCAATTTCAATAGTACTTGCAAGTTAGTTTTTGCTTTTTCAGTCCTATGTATCGCTTCGATAGGATTAGGTCATCAAATTAAATGTTTTGCGTCAGTTTTTCATACTGAATATTGGAGATGGATCTCCACTAAATGAGGTCAGTCTCTGGTCATTTATCTCCCTCTTCCCTTGTGTCCGTGCTCTACCACTGGCGCCTGTGTGAGTCACAGGCACAGTCAGCACTGTGGCCTCCAAGCCTATGCTAATTCTTTTCTGCTCTGATGATACAACAAATTATCATGACAATAGATGCAAAAGGCAAAAAAGCAGCAGCAGTCTAAATAGCAAAGCCAAAAGGAGCATGAGTTCATTTGAGAAGAGAGGATGAAAACAGGGAGTGATTCATTCTCAAAAGTTTTATATAAAGTGAATTCACGAACGATGAGGACAACGTTCCTTGGAGTTGTCTGGTATAAAAGTCTTACATAAAACAGAAAAATAATCTGCCCAAGAATGTTTGCATGGGTGAAATTATTGTCATTTGAATTGTCTTACAAAAGGTGTTTCAGGTTGAGAAATAACTGGTAATGAATGTAATTAATTGAATCTAAAGATGCACCACATTATATATCTAATGTATACATAAGTTTGACATCATAAAGCACAGCCACTGTAGGAAACCAGGTCAAGTAACATTTTGATCTCTGTAGACTTATAGAAATACAATCCTATTTTGTTTTAACTTACCTCTTTTCTTTGATGCCGCTCGGCCACAGGAATTAATTACTAAGCTGTAAAATCTGCTGGAGATCTGGCTGACATCAGGAGATGATCGTGTCAGATTCTGTTAGTCTTTCAGGTGCTGTCCCTGAGGATTCTGGTTAAGAAAATTCTGTTCCTGCGATACATATTCATTTCTGATGATCTCTTACCAGATTTATGACATGTACCTATAAAGACCCAAAGTTACTTTAATAATCAAACATACAGAACTGTTATTCCGTATTGTCATTTAGAAATGTCAGTCAGTCAGTCATTTTCTACCGCTTATTCCATAGTAGGTCGTGGGGAAGATGGTGCCTATCTCCAGCAGTCTATGGGCGAGAGGCGGGGTACACCCTGGACAGGTCACCAGTCCATCACAGGGCAACACACAATCAACCATGCACACACTCATTCAGACACCTAAGGGCAATTTAGAGAGACAAATTAGCCTAACAGGCATGTCTTTGGAATGTAAGAGGAAGCCGGAGTACCCGGTGTGAACCCACGCATGCATGGGGAGAACATGCAAACTCCATGCATAAAGACCCCCGGACGGGAATCGAACCCAGGACCTTCTTGCTGCAAGGCAACAGTGCAACTCTGAAAAGACATGACGTTTGATCATTTCCCTTGGCAGATTGATTTAAGACATTAGATAACAAAATTACTGTTTAGTTGCCCAGTCTGGTCTGAAGAACTTAGATGTTAGATTAGTCCTTAAGTATTGACTTTAAACAACTGGTCTAAAACAGTTTCTTTCACTTAAGTAAGACATTTCCAGTGATGTTACAGTCAGCTGCCACATGATTCTGCTGCAGTTAAACTTGAGTTGTGCCAAAGAGGATATACTTAAAGTGCTTTAGTTTCCATAACCTGCACTCCGAGGCTTTTATCAGCTATAACATCCCTTCAGTTCAAACAGAGCTCTGCAAAAAGGCATACATGGTTCCATCTGCCTGGAATATTTTACAGTAGGATCTGAAGGTGTCCACTGTTTCATTAAGTTACTTTAGATATTATGTAAGCGATGTTGGAATATAAAAAAAATATATCGTTATAAAACTTTTTTTCACTTTGTTCTGTGTGAAACTAAACATAAAAATGGAAACATAGAGGAAACATGCAGACTGTTTCAGGTATTTTAAGCACGACTGTGCTGTTTCTGCTTTGGTTCACAATCTCATTTTCAGACTGTGTCTTTGCATGTTTAAAATAAAAATTATATTTTAAGTCTGGTGTCATGCTTGCATTGGGATCTTTAATCTGTGGTACAAAAACAAAAATTTTTGAATGAATTATCTTCACATATTGGTATATGTGTGTTCATGTTTCTGGTCAATTTATTTTTTTCTTATTCGGTGGTGCATTAAAATGAGACTAAAAGGACATAAAGTAAGAAATTCCAAGTAAATACCATTTTAATCTTTCATTAAAATGACTCTGGCTCAGTGGGAAGAGTAGTTGTCTTACAATCTGAAAGTTGTGGGTTTGATTCTAGCTTCCTCCTGCCACATGTCAATGTGCCCCTGTGCGAGGCACTTAACATCAAGTTGCCTGCCGATCGGTGTATGAAGAATGCGATTCGTGAGTGGTCTGTATGGCTGAAAAAGCGCTATACAAGTTCAGTCCATTTACCATTTATATATATTAATTACTGTACTGTTCTAATTTACTTTAACTTTACCTGAAATCAAAGTATAAATTCATGTAAAATCTGTCCACTTGCTAGAGGTTTTCCGCACTGATCAACCTCAAACATTTCCTTCCTGTGTCCCAGTAAAAAACATGTAGCGTGCACATTGTGTGTTGTCACACCGAGTAAAACATTGAACCTCTAGGTCCTCTAAAAGACCTCTAAATATATGAACAAATTCTGTAATATGGTTGATCATGAAAAACACCACCAACCTTTAAACTACATCTAATATTTGAGAGGATCTTCAGTCATTACCATGGCAGTCATTATAGTAGCAGTCTGGTAATGAATTGCTCCAAATCAGACTGGCCCACTGTTGTGACTGTGGCTCCTCTCAGTCTGTGTGGCTCCAAATGTCATGATTCAGCTGCAGTCCTTGCAGTGACGCCTCAACCTTCCATATTAAGGGACAAACACTGCAGTCCCAGCAGATGGGTATAGTGCTTTAAGTGAACTATTGGCTCACTTGGCATCTACTGACACATAACATTAGAGCTGTATTAGACCAATTGGATACAGAGAGCAACAGACTGCAAATGATAGTTTTCTGTAAAACACATTTTTATAGAAACCATGAATGTCATTAATGCCAAAGCATAGGACTGATAAACTGGAAGGTGTGTAGATCTGTCCTTACAGAAATACTTCACTACATTTAACAATTGTAAACTCATCCAGAAAGGTGAAAAGAAGAAACAGTATCATCTGAATGGAAGCTTTTAGCAGCTTAACAGAAAGTCTTATTTTTTTTCTTCAGTCTTTTCCATAAATATGTCAATGAAGGGAAAAACGTGTACTTCAGGGTGGCCAGTCAGGTATCTGTACCAGTCAGATAGATACACCCGGACAAATGTGTTGGGAGCCAGGATTTCTAGGTGCAGCCAAAGGCCAGAGGGGTCTGGCTTGGGGAAAAGTGGATTTCATCTTTTCTTTTAACAGATGATGTGGTCTTGCTGGCCCCCTCTAGCCAAGACCCACAGCATGCACTGGGTTGGTTTGTTCCAGGCAGGTCCCACCGGGAGGAAGCCCAGGACACGGCGGAGGGACTATGTCTCTCAGCTGGCCTGGGAAGGCCTTGGGTTCCCCCCGGAGGAGCTGGAAGAGGTGTCTGGGGAGAGGGACGTTTGGGTGTCTCTACTGAGTCTGCTGCCGCAGCGACCCGGTCCTGGATGGAGCGGAAGATGATGAGATGACAACGAACATGATCACATAAAAAATTAGAACAATTCATGTACATTTACCTTGTATTAGAACATACATAGAGGTGCTGTAATGGGCCCATGTTAAGAATTAATTGTAATTCTGGTTTAGGTGGATGCCTCTGGCTCTAGAGTACAATAGTTCTAATCCAAAAAGTTGTGTCCTAGATATTTTTCTCCCTACAAAATTTCCTTTGCGTGAGAATGTTTCATGTCTCCCAAATCAAGCCAATCATTCCAACCTCATTGATGGACACCCTCTGTACTCCATATATTGCACTGTGGATGTTTATTGGTATGGCTGAAAAGTTCAATTTCTTGTGTCATGGTCCGAGGGTATTTAAATTTTGTTTTGGACCTAGTTCATGATTGTTATTCATGTGGTGCTTTGGTTCATTTACTTTAAGTTTAGTTTCTTGTTCTGATTATTGTGTATGTTTTTCTTTGTGTCACTTTTATTACTTACTTATTGTTGTATTCTGTTCATCATGCAGTATAGTGTATGTTCTGTAAGAACTTCCTTTGCTTAGATTGTTTTATTGCTTCTCTGTTCAGTCCATTTATGTTGTTTCCACTCCCTGCCACAGTCAGCTTCCAATCAGCTTCATTTGTCAAGTCTCCTAGCTTCACCTGTATATACTCCTCTGTTCTGTTCATTGGTTGCTGAATCATTATACTGTCATTTCATCTGCTCTCCCCTACTGTTTTTGCCAAGCCAAGCCAGATTCCTGCCCAAGCCTTTTTTATGTCCCTACTCCATGTTTTTGTTCATTTACTAAACCTTTTAGTTTCACTGATCTGCTCCTGTCTGTCTGCATTTGGGTCCTACTCCTGAAACCACTCCTACAACTCAGTGTATTTTTGAGGGTTTTGGTCTAGAGGAGTGTTACTGAGCTCCTTGTTTTATTAACTTTTGATCCTGTACTCATACTTGACTTTAAGGAGGTTGGGGGCATAGTGGATACTGTTGTGTCCCTTGGGTTTTTGTTGCCTATTATTAATTTCTGTTTTTACCAGAGGGCCGAACTACACCTTAAACATTTCTAGAATGTTTCTAGAATTCATTTTAATTTTTAGAATTGTCTCTTTTGAGATACCAGGTAGTTTTTCTTTTATTTTATCTCATAGTTCATACTGTAGTCATCAAAATGAACGGCAAACTATTTGTTTTTAAATTCCACCCTGTTCTGTACCTGCTACAAGTATTATGCTACTTACCGGTCAATGAAAATGACCCAGAAAAACTATAGGGAACAATGGTAGTCTGCAACTAGAGGTTGTCTAACAAATGACAGAAAGTGCTGCACAACAAAGGAAGTCTCTGCAGGCGAGTCCATTCACTTTGTTCAGCTCTGGTTTCCAACAATAGATTGTAGGAGCTGCTTTTCTATTTTGGGCCCAATGCTTTTGCAGGCCCATCATCCACAGCCTGAGAGAGGCAAAGATCAGTGCTGGAACTGGCAGGGACAAAGGACATTCAAGTGTGATTTAGGCTATATATGCTTTCACACAGTGCTCGAGGTGGGTTAGAGTGGGCGGAAGAAGAGCTATCTGTGGGTCTTGCGTAGGGCAGGATGGGTAGGTGGAAAGAGAGGAGAAGGGAGGGAATTGTTTCTATCATAAAAGTGGATGGGCATATTTTTATGCTGGAGGTGAGCTAACATGCGGGACAAAAGGCCAGTGTAGACGTCAGTGCTGGTCAGACTTTATAGAGGGCCCTCTAGAAGTGAGGATATGAATGTGACTGTTCTCTAATAGGAAACAAACCAACAGTACAAAAAAAATGTCCAAATCATATACAAGTGCAGTGGGAAGATTAGTTAACCATCAGCCTTTTGATCTTATAGCTAAGAGCTTATTCCCTTACAGAAAACCTGCGTAGCCCACAGGTTCCACATTTGAGTCATGAAACCTCACTGTATTTTGGCCAGTCCCAGTGTATGAACAAATGGGTGTGGTTAATAGTTTCAGTCGCCCACAGAATTTAGGACGTGAAAACGGAAAAACTGTGGGGCCGACACTGCCACAGCAGAGGTTGGTTGGTATTCTAAAAGATACAAAGCCTGAAATAAAGTTCCTCATAAATTTCTGGATATGTTGTGTAACACCTTATTTTAATAGAATATTTGCAAAAAACACGGATTAAAATGATGTCACAGTTTTGGGGCATTACTCCAGCTCATCCATGGGAGCCCTGTCTCTACTCTAGTGACCCAATGCTGTTCTAGTGTCTCAGGGTGGCCTGTGTCTCAATCCACCCTTCTCAGATCAGAATGAAGACTTGCTTTATCAGAGGAAAACTGAACAATGAAAATGATCCAAAGCATACTAGTAAATCCAGCAAGAACTGTCTGATAAAAAAAAATAAAAATTGTGGACCTACTCAAACCCCAGATCCTGATCTTATTGTGATGCATAGGGTGAACCTAAACGAGTGTTCCATTTACCATTATTCATATAGGCTGTATACATACACTCTTACTGATATTTGGTTAAATATCAGGGTGTATGGGTCCCTGAATAAGTTGCACCTTTACTACATGCTTTTTGTAGCCACCAAAAACCTTCTGGCATCATTCTGACTGGATGTCCTCTGGGCATTCATTTAAAGTAGTTGGGTTTGTACCACAGAACCAGCTTCAGCTACGATGGACTTTAGCAAAAAAAAATGTTAAGAGGTTCATTATGAACAGAAATCTTTTAGTCAGTTTCAATCTACATGAATCGAACATTCTCCAGCAGTAGTTGTATTGGAATGCATTTGTTCAACAATGGTATGTCTATCTATGCATTTGTGCAGCAACATCTGCTGTAACAAAATGGATCCCTAAATCCCCTGTATCCCCTGTAGAAGTGGAAAATTCAGCTTTTAAACATTAAAGCATAACAGGCATGGCTGCAGGAAATACAACCAGGGTTGTAAAACAAAAGGCGAGCTATAACATACCAATGTATGATGATTAATGATTTCATAGTTGTAGTCAGACATCTGTTTGTCTTTCACACATTACTGTTTTGTCTTTTGCAGTTCCTGATAATAAGCTGCTATAAACATAAATAGGCAAGAAAGGATTTGTTTTATACTGACTCATAATCTTATCTGTTGCTTTTAGCCATCTTGTAATTCTAGACCACAGAAGGTCCACCTAAGAGCACTGCTGTTTGGTTCAAAATAATGAAGGATTAGAATTTGTTTGGTAAATTTTATGAATACTTCAGTGGTTTACATAATTATTAACAAGTTGCACATTTGGAGGGGAAATGTATAATTAACAGACAGACTTACACACCTGAAAGAAATTATATTATGTTTTACCTGGATAGTTGGATGAGAAGTAAAGTGTGTCCTGAGATGGATCAGTCCCCTTGATATTTCTTACCTATAATCCAAATTAAATAGGTATAGCCATTCTATGTTTTTGATTTTCCAAGTAAAAAAAGAAATAAATAGAACGGTATATTAAATTGATTTTAGTTTATGCATTATAACATTCAATATCCCACTTACAATTCAAACTAAATGTTAAAATGTTTGCATCAATTCTGTTTTTTGATAAAATAGGTATTAGTTTTAGGCCATATCACCTTCCTAAGAGGTGTAAAGTTGTGTGTGTGTGTGTGTGTGTGTGTGTGTGTGTGTGTGTGTGTGTGTGTGTGTGTGTGTGTGTATGAGTGTGTGTGTGTGAGTGTGTGTGCATGCGTTTGTTTAGGATTTTATTGACTTAAATTGACTGTCAGCTCAAAACTAGAGTGCCAGCTGCTTTCTTTTCCTTGATTATTTATCACAGTTAGTCAGGAAGGGTCTTCTTAGTTGTCACTTTCTGTTTTTATCTAAAAGAGAAAACCTAAAGTCATGATCTGCACAATATCGATAGGCATGCAGAAATTTCAGTATTTGTTTTTAGCTAAAATGTCAAAGCTTAAATGAAGAAAATCAGGATGAAATTTGAGGCTTTTTGACTTTGCACTTCTAATCCATTATAAATTACAAAATAATAAAACTATATTAAATTAATTTTATTCTGCTGACTGCAGCAGTTCAGAGCTGACGTCAGCCAGTGTTCATAGTGTGTTCAGCTGATGGTGAGGGGCCAGCACTGTGGACAAAGTTGTTTAGAAACTAAGAAGGGATAGAGATGGAAAATTTGTCATTAATATCAATGCAAATGACTACATTTTTATGAAATATTTGTAATGATAGACATTTCACGATCAGTCAGAGACAACCAGAGAACAGAGTGATGTCAAGAGTGTTATTTGTATCTTTTAATATACATTAATGCTGATTTTTTTGTAATTTAAAATCACTTGCATCCAGTCCAATTTAAACCAGGTCGCATTTAAACCAGGTCAGAAATGTTACCAGCAGAACACACAGTGCAAGCTTGATGAGCAGACAGAATGTAAATCTCTTCCAGTCTAAACATAGATAGCTGCATACTGTTTCCTAGAGTTAAACAGTGGCATAGTAACCAACAGTAATAGGGTTTCCATCCTCAAGTACCTTTCGGAATGGAGAAGTGGACTTTAAACTGTGTGCTATTAACATGTAGTGAGTCCCTGCAGGGGCATCATAATGAAAGGGACACATGAAACAAAAATCCATGCTATGAACACAAGTGCATAGGTATATATCTTTACATGTAAACACACCCACAGACCAAGCAGCATGGCTACAGAACCCATTTGGCTGCTCGTCCACATCAGGGAGCTGATTCCCATCGGCCTCTCCCACACACTGATGCTTGTTATCTGAAATATGTGCTTTACAAAATGGAGGACTGTGCTCAAGGACACTCGACAACAGCAGCATCCAGCAGCGGAGCTTTGACTGGGAATGCAGCCAAGGCAAGCAGGCAGTCAACAGGGTTTGTTCATAATACCAAGCAAGTTCCATCACAGCTGACTTATCAAACTGACAGCAAAGGATAACTTCTCCCACCGTAATATTTAATGATATAATACCCTCCTACATCCGTTGTGGAATAATCTGCTGGAAAGTTGGTTTGGAGTCGATGAGGGCTTGATGTAAGAGAGGTGTCATTTGGCTTTGATTATACAATCTTTTTTCTCTACAAACACACGCACACAGACACTCAAGTAAAAATGTCATAGTTTAAAAATAACTGTTGCCATAGTTAGACTAGCTACTCAGAAATGTTCAAAAATAAGCAGTTCTACTGATTAAAGTCAAAATGCAGAATTTCATCAGCCACACCCTGGTTTCTCTAGAATGGGTAGAATTGAGAAATCTTAACCTAAACCCTGTCTGACAACATGAAGAAGGCTAAAGGAGTTCAAAAAGCAACACATCAAGATATACAAGACTAGATTAGAACAAAGTCATTTCTATGGTTTGACAACCACAGTAAAAACTATTATCCACAAATTGAGAATGGTCATATGTCTCTTGTTTTAGCTTCTCTTCAATTGCTTCCTGTTAAATCCCAAATAGTATTTAAAATTTCACTTCTTTTATGCCAATAATTATCAATACGTAAGATATCTGGTTGTTCCACTTCGTTCTCAGACTGCAGGTTTACTAGTAGTTCCTGGAGTCTCTAGAAGTAGAATGGGAGGCAGGTCCTTTAGTTATCAGGCTCCTCTCCTGTGGAACCAGCTCCCAGTTTTAGTCTGTGAGGCAGACACCCTGTCTACTTTTAAGGCTAGGCTTAAAACTTTCCTTTTTGATAAAGCTTATAGTTAGAGCGTAGTAGGCTATACGCTGCTATAGTCCTAACGTGCTGGAGGACATGTCGTCCATTTTTGCTCATTTTGCTGGTTTCTTCTACTGTGGTTAAATATATGTTTTCTGCTTTTTCTCCCATAGATTTTACTACTGGCTCAGAGCCTATCTGCTTCTCTCCTAGATGGAGCAACTAAAGAAGCTACTACTGCCACAAATTTTTTACTTCCCGTCAATATAGAAAGTACTACTTGATCAGTGCTTCTGTGTTCTTTTGTGTGTATGCTCTATTCTCTAATTCACTAACTCTGGTGTGGCCTAAACAAACTCTGGTCCACCTGAAAATGTGTATTTTGGTTCATTTAGAAGTGAACCCTGCAGTTCACTTACAATAAGAAATCAAACAGACTAACTAGGGAACCAAAGAGTGAAAGCTATGCAAAGGAAGGAAGTGACGTGTGATATACAGACATATGCTGTGTGTGACCTGAAAATGTTCAAATACCTGCAACACCTCGCTCAGCATCTGTGTAACTATGGTAGCACATTGTCGTCTCTCCCTATCCACCATTTGTTCTGCACTGCCATAATTGTTTCTTGTACACAGAACATATTGGATTGCTCCTTGAGAGAGCACTTTAAATAGGCCGCTGCTGTAATGGTGTGACATTCAGGAGGTTCAGTCTAGTTTTAAAAGTGCAGTGCAAAAGTGAAAAGAACAATTAAAGATCTGAAATTTTGGGGCATATTTTGCCCAGTTGAACCAATCATGTAGATGAAAACACCAAAATGCAATTCAACCAAACTTTAAAGATATAAATGGTAGCGCCTGAGTTTAGATAAAGTAAAATAAAGTCCTCTAAAATTGATCTTCCTCGTTATTCTGGGATTTAGAAAATCTAAATAATTTGGTTAATTAAGCTGAAAAAGAAATTTTAAACTTAATTTCAGACAGTGAGAATTTAAATGTTGTGCATTTTTATACACAATATATCTGGTTTCAGCTATACTTGTTCATGAATCCTGAATCTGGGTTTTGAATTTCTACACCTTTTCACAATTACAGATTCATTTCTTGCTGCCCATGCAATTTTCTATGTGAGAAGAAACATCCTAATTCAAGTAAATAATAAGGTAAGTCATTTAAAGCTTTTATACCCCTTTTTCTCTTCCCACCTTCAGGTCTTACAAAACACTCCCATGCCTCCAATATGAAAGAGAGCATCCGGCCCACTTATCAAACCTGCAGGGATTAAGTTAATGAGGATGAAATCCTAGAACCATCAACATAACTGCCGATTTGCAAGGGAAGCTGATGACTAACCCAGGATTAGTGTGACATGACAAAAATCATTAAGCATGGCTGTCAAGCTGCTCAGAGCAGTGCTGGCTGACAAGCCTTCATTCTCAATCCCAGCAACAGGTTGCAAGTGTTTTTAAGGTGGAGAGAAGCAATCAGCAGAGCTCTAGAAGAAGGATTTTCCAAGCACTGCACAGTAAAAACACAATATTGTGATGCAAAAAAGGACAAAATACATTAAGCCAGGTTACTATAATACACCATTCATTGTTTGTACTGTATGGTGACAAATGACTACTGTCTGTTTACACTTGTCAGCCTAGAACATGCCCTCATGCAAATTTTCAGACAGTTCTGTGTCAGTTTTGTGGAGTTTGGCAGAGAAGAGGGTTTCAACAGAGCAAATGCTAATTTGTTTGTTTAAAAAATAGATGAACAAATTAATATAAATAGCAATGATTGAAAATAAAAATTACAATGAAAAACTATCAAAATAAATGTATTTTAAGGTTTGTAAAATTTGAATGCACTTAAGTATGAAATAAGATTGGGGATGCATTAACGGATTCAAAAGCTTTTGTAATCTGCACATAGATTTGTATTGAATGAATTGCATTGAGATACAGAATTTTTAGCAAGCCTCCAGACTAACAGCCCAGTTTGTTACAACTGAAACCAGTGGTGCTGTCGTTTGGTTGCTGAAACACACTTCAATGTTCATTAACCATGGACAACTTATAAAGACTCTTTAAGAGTATGAAATAATTTTTCTATGTATTGCATGTTATTTAAACTATATTTTAAATCATCATCCAGTAACATCTTTCTACAGACACTGTGCCCTCAGTGACCTAGTGTCCCTGTAATGTGTACAAGGTGAGATGGGCTGAAAGTCTTATTTCACTTACACCTGTCAGAGGGTGGCTTATATATAGCAGAAACTCTTTATTGAGAAACTATTATTGAGGCTGAGGTGGTGGAAGAAAGAACAAAGAGGGCAGATGTAATATTTGGACTTTTACAATAACAAGTCAAAAAGGTTAAAAAAGTGATCAGAGGAGACTACATGATAATAAAGATAATACAGATAATAAAGAAGAAAGGCTGGGCGTTGCAGGGTTTGAACTTTCCTTCATTCTGTGCAAAAACAGCTTCTAACTCTGCTTTTCTACATTTCTATCTACATCTAAATGTATTTTTCTATGTTACTCAGTGGTACACAGATTCAACAAGGGATACCAAATTTACAAATCTTCTGCTCTCCACATTTCTGTCTTTGCCAGACATGAATTTGTGCTAATCGATGCCCTCTCCACAGAGCAAACATGGTTGAATATCCATTTCGTCTTAAACTTGATGTGGCAAGACGGATTCTGTTGACACGCATTCCTCTGTGGAAGGTCTCCTTGCTTAGTATTCTATCCAGGTCTCTGAAAAGTCTACACTCCGCTCTCACCAGGGAAATAGGGAAGGCTGGAGAGGAGAGGTGAAGAAAAGACAACAGGAGTAAGATGTGGAGAGGATTGAGTCAGAGGAACATTGAACCGATGGCAAGTCAAGTAAAGGTGACAGCTCTGACACCAAGAAACAGGGCATTTACCAAATTTAGCTCCCAAATGGGGTTTGACACAGCTTAATATTTATTGAAAGATATGCAATTCCTTCGAAAAAAAAAAAGATTTGACAAACGCAAAAATCACAACAGCCTTTCCTGCTGCTGTTGTTTTTCTTCTTTTAGCTGTGATGTGGATCATCTTTCTCAATCTCCAAACATCCTCCACTGTCACGCCAGCCCTCTGCATTCCTTCCTTCGTACCTCCATAGCCCCTCTCATTTTTTTCCTCTTTAACTTATCCCTGGCAGCTCCATCTTTAACATCCTTTATTCAAAATATCCACTATCCCCCTCTGCACATGTCCAAACCATCTCAGCCTCAAATCTAACTTTGTCTTCAAACTGCTCAACATGAGCTGAGCTTTGGAGAGGCTCATTTGCAAACTTGTCAGTTTTGGTCCCTCCCTTTAACTTTAACTAAACTATTCTGCACACGAATAGTTTGAAAAGGCTTCATTTATTTTCTATATACTTTAACTTGTATTTGGGGCAAATTCTCAGAAATATTCCAAATTTCTTAAGAAGTTGCTTTAAAGTTCAATATGTGAAATTCCTAATTTCAGGCTTTGAAAGCTTTTTTACTTTAAGAGATAATGTGAATAGAAACAGGTAAATTCTTATTATGTTATGACACATAAAGCATCACAGTGGGAAAATAAAATTGCAATATAAAATAGTTTAAATAAAACAAAGAAAACATATATATCCATTATTCTCTACTTGATCATTTTCTGTATACTGTTTACAACAAATAGGTCTTTACAGCTAAAATACCAGTTTTGTTTGTCAAACTGTTATCCTTCTCAAAAAGGGTCAGACAATGAACTGAGGAAGAGTAATAAGCTCCCCAAGTCCAAAAGGAGGCATTGAAAAACCTTCAGAAATCAAAAGAACTGTTGATAAGACCACTCTAAAAGAAAGTCTGAGCTTATGGAGTGGTCTAAAACCTTTGCAGAGAGTACCTAAGTTTAGACTATGATTTGTACAGAGCTAATCAGATATTAGAAGCACTGACATAATCAGCCCAATCAAATCTGAAGTCTTTCAAGGGAAACTTGGTAATAAGTGGCATAATGAGGAGCAGGGTAAGGAAGTGCAGGACCTACTGGTGAAAACACACACACACTCACACACACACATCAAATTCCAATTTAAACATGCACACACAAAAATTAGTTATTTGTTCAAATCTCAAAAAGCTACAATATACCAGAGAAAATATGTGTGTGAAATTAAAGAGCACAACTCAGTTCTGACCTTACATCGGAGTCAATGTAAAGACACTTTGACCAAAAGGCCGCCTGGAAGCACATCAGCTGTCTCCCTCTGCACATCAGGGCTCTTTGGATAGCTTTGTTTCTTGTTAGATGATGGACACAGAGCACTTTACAATCTGATGACCATAGCAGATACAGTGAGCTCCAAAGACAACCCATTTTGAACTGGTTTTCATATCCCAGTCAACCTCAAACCTTTTGGAAGCATCCCTCTGGATCTTATTTAAGATTTTTCCTATCAGCAGAAGCAAAGAGACAGAGACTTAAATAAGATATTTAGCACAGCCAGCTGTGAAGTAGATCATAAACAGTTCAACTTTAGACTAGAATTTTCCTAAATGCAAGTATTATACATTTGATAACAGAACTATTCGTTATTTCTGGCACTAACTACATTTTATCCAACATATTTCATTTTTTTGGGTATACTATACCAATAGGTTTAACTTGGTAAGGGAGATCTTGAAAAATTAAACATGGTTTTCTTTGCAAGACCAGTCCTACAGTCACATTCATGATCCCCATGGTGGTGCGCAATTTGGCAGAACCTCACATATATGCAGGACCATGAACCAATCCTGCAACAATGGCCATATTCAGTCATCTGTATTATTTATTTGCCACTCTAATTAAAATTTTGTTTTTCGAGATTTTTGTACTGGATTTTAAATCTACATTATACAAGAGCGGCATGTTCATCATGCTGAACCCAGTAAGCTAAAGAATCAATATATGTGCAGTCTTTTGCTGCACAACAATAAGAAGCTCTGTGATTGGATCTTTCTTGGAGAAGCAATGCCATAGATTGCTGATGTTTTTATTTCCACAGTTCCACAGACATCTATCGCATGCCATGAAACAACATTTCCAGCTTTACCAGCAACTTAATGACTGATTTTTAGCTTTTTATTTCACCGCTTTATTTATGTGTTGAATCGTTAATTAAATTTTTTAAATAAATAAAAACATATACACTGGAATTTAGAACAATCTATCCATTACTTTGAGTGAGGAAGAAAATCCCACTAACATTTTTTACATCTGTAGTGCTCACCTGGTAGCATGCTTAACAATTCCTAAATAAAAAATTAGACCTAAAGCATGTTAACTTCTTATTTCTCGGGGACAACAATGTGACAGTAACTGGAAGACATACTGATGTAAACTTGCACAGATCTATAGTGAGAACAGAAACTGAACTGAAACAAAGCTGAACCAGGACCCATTACCCACACAGGACCCACACAGACAGCAGAATGGTCAGAGGAATGGGAAAATATCTAAACCTCCTTCTCTATGTCTCCCTAGCAACTATTATACACTATCTACATGCCAACCAGTTGTTTGGGACGGATGCCAAGTGAAAAAATAAAAACCTTTTAGTCAGATGAGGCTGATGAACTTGTGAAAAACTACATCATGGCCAGTCTTAGGTATAAGAGAGGCTCTGTGATGCTGTGGGTATGATTCCCTAACGAAGAGACGAAGAGAAACGAGAAGGTTTTTGCCAAGGTAATGCAGGGGAAAGTTAGTAAAACTCAAGAGCGACTAATGACCACAATGGTTGGAGCAGGTCAAACCAAAATATAATTTTACTATTTACAACCATAAACCATGCCTGAAAGCTGAAAGAAAAGAAAACTGGCAACTTAGCTTTCTAAATTACTCAGGTGAAATCAGTTGATCACACATAAAACCAGCTGTGCACAAACATTTCCCCCACAACACACAAAACAGTACCCCCATGAAACAGCTCATGCAACAGTGCACACAGAAAAAATAAGGTGTCTGAAATAAATCCTCCAGTGATTTTACAATCTGAGATCTCTTGTAAGAAAAGTCTATGGTTTTGCACTTTAAAGCAGAATCTGAATCAGCTTTATTGCCAAGTTTGTACAGACAAACAAGGAATTTTGTCGGGGTCTGGGAGTATCTCTTTGATTTCTGTTTCTTGCCTGCTGTTTACTCTGCTTAGTCCATAGGTGGCGTGGGAGCTTATGGGCACATACAGGGGTTGGAAAATGAAACTGAAACACATGGTTTTAGACCACAATAATTTATTAGTATGGTGTAGGGCCTCCTTTTGCGGCCAATACAGCGTCAATTTGTCTTGGGAATGAATACAAGTCCTGCACAGTGGTCAGAGGGATTTTAAGCCATTCTTCTTGCAGGATAGTGGCCAGATCACTACGTGATACTGGTGGAGGAAAACGTTTCCTGACTCGCTCCTCCAAAACACCCCAAAGTGGCTCAATAATATTTAGATCTGGTGACTGTGGAGGCCATGGGAGATGTTCAACTTCACTTTCATGTTCATCAAACCAATCTTTCACCAGTCTTGCTGTGTGTATTGGTGCATTGTCATCCTGATACACGGCACCGCCTTCAGGATACAATGTTTGAACCATTGGATGCACATGGTCCTCAAGAATAGTTCGGTAGTCCTTGGCAGTGACGCGCCCATCTAGCACAAGTATTGGGCCAAGGGAATGCCATGATATGGCAGCCCAAACCATCACTGATCCACCCCCATGCTTCACTCTGGGCATGCAACAGTCTGGGTGGTACGCTTCTTTAGGGCTTCTCCACACCGTAACTCTCCCGGATGTGGGGAAAACAGTAAAGGTGGACTCATCAGAGAACAATACATGTTTCACATTGTCCACAGCCCAAGATTTGCGCTCCTTGCACCATTGAAACCGACGTTTGGCATTGGCATGAGTGACCAAAGGTTTGGCTATAGCAGCCCGGCCGTGTATATTGACCCTGTGGAGCTCCCGACGGACAGTTCTGGTGGAAACAGGAGAGTTGAGGTGCACATTTAATTCTGCCGTGATTTGGGCAGCCGTGGTTTTATGTTTTTTGGATACAATCCGGGTTAGCACCCGAACATCCCTTTCAGACAGCTTCCTCTTGTGTCCACAGTTAATCCTGTCGGATGTGGTTCGTCCTTCTTGGTGGTATGCTGACATTACCCTGGATACCGTGGCTCTTGAAACATCACAAGGACTTGCTGTCCTGGTCACAGATGCCCCAGCAAGACCCGCACCAACAATTTGTCCTCTTTTGAACTCTGGTATGTCACCCATAATGTTGTGTGCATTTCAATATTTTGAGCAAAACTGTGCTCTTACCCTGCTAATTGAACCTTCACACTCTGCTCTTACTGGTGCAATGTGCAATCAATGAAGACTGGCTACCAGGCTGGTCCAATTTAGCCATGAAACCTCCCACACTAAAATGACAGGTGTTTCAGTTTCATTGTCCAACCCCTGTAGGTGACAAGTGTGGCTCATCCTGATGATTGCTGCTGGGAGCATTTAAGCTGGAGGCTGCCAGCACTTCGACGTCTGAGTGTTAGCCAACAGTGGTAACAGACTCTAGCTTTGAGCTTAAGCTTTCGTGTTTTCTTAGAGCTTCGACTAACCTTCGTGTGTGTCCCTTCTCAGGTTGCTTTCAAGCCCTGCTCTGTTTCCAGTTTGTTTCCGGACTTCTGTATCCAGGATTCACCCTTCCAGTTCCTTACCTAGACAAACTCCAAGCTGGCAGCTTCCTGGCCTTGCAATCAACCGGCCACAATCATAAGCAAACCTTGTTCACCCTCCAACGAGCTCCCGTGCAAGCCCCACCACCCAGCGTACCATGCCACCTTCTTCACACCACGGATTAAGCTCAACTGGATATCCTGGAAACCTCCTTCAAGCATCCATAGACTAACCTACCTTGGATATTACCCTTCTCAGTTTCCTCTAGTCTCATGCTCCCAGACTCCACATCTCTCTTTCCCCCCGGTGGTTCAATCATCTCCTCCAGTAAGCATTTCATATTACTTTAACTAGCATAGTCATTCCATCACTCAGTACTTACCTGTTCGCCCCTTCTCTGTGCAGTTGGAGATCTACTGGTCCTGGTTCTCTCGCCACTACTCATTATTGAGAAAATCTCTTAAACATCTGTAATGTTCTCCTGAGTGTATTTCTGCATGTGGGTCAGATCGGTTTCTAGAATCATGACAAATTTGACTCCTGTACGCTTTGCTCTCAATAATAAAGATTATGTTTTTAAATGTACATATACACTCACCGGCCACTTTATTAGGCACACCTGTCCAACTGCTCGTTAATGCAAATTTCTAATCAGCCAATCACATGGCAGCAACTCAATGCATTTAGGCATGTAGACATGGTCAAGACGATCTGCTGCAGATCAAACCAAGCATCAGAATGGGGAAGAAAGGTGATTTAAGTGACTTTGAACGTAGCATGGTTGTTGGTGCCAGACGGGCTGGTCTGAGTATTTCAGAAACTGCTGATCTACTGGGATTTTCACGTACTACCATCTCTAGGGTTTACAGAGAATGGTCCGAAAAAGAGAAAATATTCAGTGAGCGGCAGTTCTGTGGGCGCAAATGCCTTGTTGATGCCAGAGGTCAGAGGAGAATGGCCAGACTGGTTCCAGCTGATAGAAAGGCAACAGTAACTCAAATAACCACTCATTACAAGCAAGGCATGCAGAAGAGCATCTCTGAATGCACAACACATCAAACCTTGAGGCGGATGGGCTACAGCAGCAGAAGACCACACCAGGTGCCACTCCTGTCAGCTAAGAACAGGACGCAGAGGCTACAATTTGCACAGGCTCACCAAAATTGGACAATAGATGATTGGAAAAACTTTGGCTGTTCTGATGAGTCTCGATTTCTGCTGCGACATTCGGATGGTAGGGTCAGAATTTGGCCTCAACAACATGAAAGCATGGATCCATTCTGCCTTGTATCAATGGTTCAAGCTGGTGGTGTAATGGTGTGGGGGATATTTCCTAGGCACACTTTGGGCCCCTTGGTACCAATTGAGCATTGTGTCAACGCTACAGCCTACCTGAGTATTGTTGCTGACCATGTCCATCCCTTTCTGACCACAGTGTACCCATCTTCTGATGGTTACTTCCAGCAGGATAACGCGCCATGTCATAAAGCATGAATCATCTCAGACTGGTTTCTTGAACATGACAATGAGTTCACTGGACTCAAATGGCCTCCACAGTCACCAGATCTCAATCCAATAGAGCACCTTTGGGATGTGGTGGAACGGGAGATTTGCATCATGGATGTGCAGCCGACAAATCTGCAGCATCTGTGTGATGCTATCATGTCAATCTGGACCAAACTCTCTGAGGAATGTTTCCAGTACCTTGTTGAATTTATGCCACGAAGGATTAAGGCAGTTCTGAAGGCAAAAGGGGGTCCAACCCGGTACTAGCAAGTGTACCTAATAAAGTGGCCGGTGAGTATATAAACAATTGACTTTACAATAGAATATAACGTGAGATCAGTTAAAGTATGCATGGTGTTGTTCTGGACTGTCAAATGTTCATCAGAGAAACAGCCTGGGGGAAGAAACTGTCTATGTGGGCTGGTTTTAGCAGACAGTGCTCTGTAGCGCCACCTGCAGGTAAAATCCGCTCACTAGTGCTCCAAACTAATGCATGAAAAATAACTCAGTCTTGGTATATACAAAAAATGAGAACGGGAAACGTCTGAATGGTTGCCATTTCGGTTTTCCCGGGAGGTTTCCTACTCCAGGCCTTGAGCATATACTTTAATGCAGATGCTCCTGTCAGCAAGTCTGGTTGTTGCTCCATGTGGCGATGAATTATGAAAAGAAGATCTTGTCCTCGATATTGCCATGGCTGAGACAAAAACCTCCTCATAAAGCCCAAAATTGCAACTTCTTCAGGCAAACCTTGGAGCTTCATCATCCAGACAGCAAGCAGCATCTCTCCTCTCTGCTTCTCCTGCCACACCCCCCTCACATCAGAACCCCTGAGCCGTATTTCATAAGTTCTGTCTGGGCTGTATCATTTGATACATGAAAAGAAACATACATGCATTCTTGCATATCAAATAATACAAACATTACTTGTATTTCGTTTGTTTTTATTTTGTAATTAATTATTTATATATTTATTCGATAATTTATACCTTTTTACACAGATTACTTTAATTTGACAATGTCCCACAGTAACGTCAATAGCAGCACAGCCCTACACTGACGGGTGGAGGCGGAGCTTCCATCAGTCAGTGGGTCCGTGGAAACACAACAGGTTCAGTGTCGAATGGAGCGAGACCGAGTGGAGTGGAGCGGTGTTGGAGCCTTCAATGGAAGAGGCATTAGAGTGCTTCATGAACAATTTGACCTACCACTATACTTCAAATAAAAATCTAGGGACCTGTATCGGTAAACTGAAGCTGGGTGGTCACTGGACCATTTAAATAGAAAATGATTTTTAAAACAAATCAAACTCAGAATAATCTTTGTCATTGCAACGTAGGATGAAATTAAATTGTCATCCAATCAGAGCATTAAAAGAAAGCAAAAGTAAAAAACAACAAATAGCTAAATTAACACAGAAATGATTCATCAGACCCAAAGTCAACTTTCTTCCATAGTCAAGTCAAGTCAAGTCTATTTATATAGTGCTTTTCAGCAACAAGGCACTCAAGGCGCTGTACATAAGGAAAAACATTACAATGATACAGAAAATCAAACAATATAGGTAATAAAAAAAGAGAGAATAGAATGATGGATAAGAAAATGAAAGGAAAATTGGACTGAAAACTTAACTAATAATGTTCCTTAGTCATCTGTCTCCAGACCTAAACCCTACAGAAGACATGTGGGCTGAGCTGATAAATCCAGGAGGATTCAGGACACTGGAAGATCTAGAGATAGTATATCCAGAGGTCTAAGATCCCTCAACGCAATCATGTTGCTAAAATATGACTGTGCAAAGTAGAAACAGTGGTGTTTTTAATTTTGGAAATTTGAAATAGTTTCTTTGTCCGCTAAAATTGGATTACAATCAAATCACATTTTCCTAAATTATTCAGAGTGAAATTATGTCTACTGTAAAAACAGAATTGATTTAATGTCTTTTGGACATCTTTAAGTACACACTGCACTTTTCAGATTTTTATTTGCAAGCAATTTTGAAAATGCTCTGTCCTACATCCACCTCACTGTTTAAGTACTCTATTGTGTTAATCTATCACATGCAATGAAATACGTTGCAGTTTGTGGTTGTAACATCACAAAATGTTGATAAGTTCAAAGGATAGGAACAATTTAACAAGCCAGCCTAATGCCAGTGTTACTGAGGTAGCTATGACTCTGCTGATAGCAAACTAAGATCACTATCTGGCTCCACTATATGGAGAATGTCCTCTTTACCCAGTGGGGTGAAGAAAATAAGCTCCAACACATCTTCTGTCCTGTCACAGAAAAGAAGCCACTCAGACTGTTTCCCATCTGGCTGGGTTGGTTGTAAAGGAAGGTAAAAAAAGCTCTTACTTGCTCTTAAATAACATGCCGCCCAAGGCCCAAACCATTCAGCCTGCAGAAAAAAGTGTGTCTGTGCAGAGATTTCTATAGGCAGATTGTGTAAGACTCTGATTGAGAAAAGCTTGCAAGGTCACAGAAAGATTTCCATAGACAAGTCTTCAAAGATGCACAGAAAAACACATGACATGTGGGACAACAGAGCAGGGCTTCATCAGGGCTATTTTTAACCACCCAGACGGCAGCTAAGGAACATATTTATTTTGTTGTTTGAGACCTTTGCCTCTGCCTTTGTTAGAGGTTTGTTTCTTCCCACAGGCTTGGTTCTCCAACGAACTAAATCACACAGATGTGAATATTTATCCTGACTGGCTTTTTTAAATTAGATATTTTTCCTTCATCTTTACTTCATGATCTCAGTACACCAACAGACAGATCAAGATGTTCTTATAGCCTTAAACTGGGCATTTGTACATTATACTTTGTACACTCAAAATAATAATTAGGAATTTATATGTTTTTGTGACATATTTCTTCTGTTAAAATGGAACACAAAATCCACAAAATCTGCTTGCTGCCACCCACATAAGTTACATTCCAGACGAGCTTGTTGCCCTCCTACAAACATGAACTTTCAGGGTCGGAAGGATGGTACTTAAGCATTCGTATCACTGTGTAACTCAATTCAATTCAGTTTAGTTCAGCTCAGTTCAGTTCAGTTCAATTTAATTCAAAAATACATTATAATTGTCCAGGTACTTTGTAACACAGGAAACAGCAACTGACAGCACAGAATGCAAAGACGGAAGGTCCTGAACAGAAGTTTCTTTAAAATTCTAGTGGTTTAATTAGTCTTAAATGGTGGAGCCTATCCCCTCTCTAACTCTAACACCCGACCTCTCAGACTGCCAGTGGAATGAGGGCTATTAAATTTAATGCAACGTGTTTTTTAGTGTATCATATTTCACTTTCTGTAGGATATTTTACAAAATGTGACCGGGCCAAACTGTAAGCTACTGTGTCTTAATCAGATATGATAAGGGTTAATATACACTACCGGACAAACTTTCTCATTTAATGGTTTTCTTTATGTTTATAACTATTTACATTGTACACAGATTTTTTATAATTCCATATGTGTTCATTCACAGTTCTGATGCCTGCAGTGAGAATCTTCAATGTAAATAGGCATTAAAATAAAGTGAACCATAAAATGAGAAAGTATGTCTAAAAGATTTGACTAGTAATGTACATTTGAATAAATCTTTCCAAATGCAGGAAATAAACCATAATAAACATGAAAAGGAAGACACATGTGTTCAGGTCTTGTCAAAAGTTCTTGATGAAAAGCATTAGCACTCCAGACAGAAAGTTTTAAACTAACAAGCCAGACTTCCCTTTAAAACCAATTACAAATTAATATATAGCTTGCGCTCTATAAAACAAGATACCAGTCATTTTTTACTTGTGTTCTCCATGGTTTTAGTGGAACCCCTGAGCTCTATGTAAGAACACCGCAGAAATTTCTAGAATTGTTCCAACAGCAAAACAAATAAAGCAATTCATGTAGAGGACCAGGACAGACTGGAAGGGACAGATTAGATTTTCAAGTAGGTTACCAATATCTGGGAAGCATGATCCAAGGAACGTTTTTAATGACAACATAAAGAGGGAAAAGTGTTATAGCAAGGGACCCATGGAACCTTTAGAACATAGCACCCAGTTCTGTTAATTAAAGGCTGGTGCCTATCTCCAGCGGTCATTGGCCATGATGAATGGTACACCCTGGACAGGTCAACAGTCCATCACAGAGCAACTCAAAGACACACAGGACAAACAACCATGAACGCACACACCCCAAGTTTAGAAAGACCAGTTAACGTAACAGTCATGATTTTGGACTGTGGGAGGAGTACCTGGAGAGAATCCACACATGCAAAGGGAGAACATGCAAACTCCATCCAGAAAGACCCCACACTAGGGATCGAACCAGGACCTTCTTGTTGCAAGGCAACAGTGCTACCAACAGATGCATCAACAGATTGGATTTTAGAGAAATCTGTCAACAATGAAACATATAGATTTTCTTCTGTAGGCCCGTCATTATGACACCCCATATACCCACCCTTCGAAGCTGACATGATATTAGAAAGCTTTAATGTTAGTGGTCGCACAGGGTGAAAGGAAGCGGGAACAGACTAAGCACATGTGCTATAGCCAACTTAAAAAGCACACGGAGAGGGAGGCTAGATGTCAGTCAAAGGGCTGATACACTCATAAAAAATTAGCCTAAATTAAGCCAGATTTCATAACGAAAGACCTTTTAATAATTAGATTGATATTAGATATACGATGTGTGCAATGGAAACCGAAGTCAAAGCCCTAATCCTTGTTTGTACTCACAAACTTGGCCATTAAAGTTGATTCTGATTCTGATGATTATTTCTGTCAGAATCCACGGTGGCTGTGTGCAGGTTATGTGTGTGCTGTGCTGTTTTTTCTGCTTCTCCATTCAGGGTGTGACGGGCAGGCGCTTCTGTACAGGTGCTCCTAATCTGAGAGCAATCAGCTGGGCTTCTTAAGGGAGTGGAGAGCCAGAGGAAGGCGTCAGCTCGTTTTTGTTCACTCCGTGGTAAATAGCTCGACCTCTGCTGCTCTGCAGTTTTTGCCGTCTTAAAATCTTATCGTCTTGTTTTGTCTTTCCTGATCTACAAAGCCTGCCTTGCCTAGTGCTTCGTGAATTTTTCTGTCCCGGCATTTTCTGGTGCCATGTCTGGAGGAGTATGGAAACTCCAAGCCGTGACGCCTTCAACTGCTCGATTCTCCAACTCCAAGCCCAAGCCCAGCCTCCCAAAAAACTCTCCAAGCTGAACTCGGAGGATTATTCACCTGCCTGTCCACCCTCCGACGTCCCTCCCAAGACACAGCGTAGTTCCTCCGAGGAAAAGGAAAGCACAAACCTAGAAAATACTGGAAATCATCCACACACTGCCTGCAAGCCACAGATGCCGTGGAGAAAGACTTATCTCCCCCTGCCTCGCTCAGACTCCCTTCCCAGTAAATCTGTCAGCAAAGACTATCATAGTTATTTCCTGTGTTCCAGCCTGAGCTCTAATAAGTCTGTTTTCTCACACTTAGAACGATTCCAGTCCGATCCGCTGACCCAGTCTTGGTCCCAGCTCTTTCACAGCTCAGTGTTCATGATAAACTATTTAAACGTTCTCTCTGGTCCTCGTGGTTGTGTGTTTTCGGAGTCTTAAATCCACCATTATGACAATTTCAAGACATGTCATAAAACATATGGCATGATTAATGCAATCTATTCAAATGATTTTTAAATCCCAATGATGCTCTTGCTCTTATGAAACATCATTGGCTGAAATGATTGGCCGATCATCAGGCAAAAAAAAATTCAGTAAGTCTGTTGCTTCCAGTTATCCCTGGAATACACCCAATTCCAGTGGAGTCCAGATTTTTAGTTGTGCATCACCAAGTTGAATGTACTACCATGCCGCAAGTCTTATTTTTATTATTTAAAATGCAAAAACTGTTTCACTATACAACAAATTTTTTAAAATTTTTCTTTATATCTTTATATCTAAATATAAAATAGTTTAATGAAACTGTCTTGTTAAAAAATTAAATTCATCTATAATTTATTGTTGTTACATAAAAAGGTTCTCCCACATTTATCATATTAAAACAAAAGTATGCCATTGTCTAATCCTTCTAGATCAGTTTATTTTGGTGGTCTATGCTCAGCAACAAGAGTGGGATGTTGGTCCCTCTTCCTTTAAACATGCTTGCTGTATTTGTCATACTTAATTATTGGGTGTGCCCAGGTCTGCTTCAAAGTAAAAGTCAATGAATGTTTATAGTTCTTTTTAAGATGAAGCTAAAATGAAAGCCAAAAACGTGGTTAAAAAAGGCAAAAAAAATTTATATTGTACCTAACATTTTTATTTTTTTTTTATTTTTGTTTGTCATTGAAAATCTCATCTTAAAACATTTTATGTGTCCATCTGTATCAGCCACCTGTGCTAGTGGGCCAAACTCGTACTTTTCTTTCCTTGTGATCAGAGGCTGCCCAAATTATTCCAAGGGCCGCAAATGGCCCCCATGCCACACTTTGGACACCACTGGCCAATACCACCACCATCATTTCAGCCCTTATCAAAGAGAAGACGTAAGAAAAAAATCATATCGCTCTGCAGTCAGAAACAAAGAAGTTGATCGGGTATGTTAAAGTTGGATATGTTCAGACTGCATACAGTGAAAATGATGCAACTATTTAACATGAAACAAGCAGAAAACTAATTTACTCGTTTTACAAGTGGAGGATAAGGATGGCAACCCATAAGATGGAAAAATCCAAGTATGTACATAAATAGATTTGTACCATTTGATGTTTTGGAGATCAGAAGCTGTAACCGTCACAGAGACATCATGCCTCTGGGATTATCGGGGTCAATAACATAAACACATAAAGTTGAACCTTTTGTAATTTAAAAAAAAACCCAATGCTTTTAGAGTCTATGTTGAAATCTATCAGAGGTCACTCACGTCCCATAATGTCTACTAATGCCAGCTGATGTGTTCACCTAACTAGGGACTGGGTCTGAAAATTAGCCAGTGGCTTTGTACTGGGCAATGGTTGCCTCAGCATGTGTTCTGCAGTTACTGATCAGACAGACATGAATGAATGAATTGGCTTCATTCTTGCGCCTCTGATATCATCAGCTCAAATACACACAAACCACAGTTTGCTTTTTTTTCCTTCACTGCAATTTTGAAAAACTTTGTATTTTGTGAAATCTTGCAGTGGAAATCGTTACTTCACAATCTAGCTGGGTTTTTATTATCAGTGTGTTTTCTTGGTGAAACAGAATTACATCAGTAATTTATGGTCTATAAACAGAAATCAGAAGGAAAGTGCAAACCTCCACAGAACACAGAGCTGTGTGGCAGTTACTTCACTGTTAGAGTGAGGTCATTACAAGTACCATCAGAACCACCTGATCTTATGATTTCATACCTTAAATTGAATAAAGCTTTCACATTACTCTTATCTGAGTAATGCAGGTCTAAAAATAGAAATGACTTTTCTTTATGCCCAGATAAAGTTCTCTTAAACAGAGGCTAGCCCATACTGTCAGCTACAAAAACCTCTGTATTCATGTGGAAAACACGACTGAAGGAAGAGGCTAAAGGCAGGTGCGCAGTTAGACCTGGGTTTCCGGGGCGGAAGCCCCGGATGTTTTCTGAATAGCCCCAGACTTCTTGATAGAAGAAATTAAAAAGATGCAGCCACAAAATGGTATTGGACTTCACATTTCTATTTGAAGGAATGAAGGGCTGAAAAGATGGCGGTAAAAGAGAACAGGTTCATAAAAGAAGGAACAATTTTATTAAAATGTTACGAAAGCTCTTAGCATAATAAAATAAATGTGTTTTAGGATTTTACCATTTGACTAAGATTTAGGAAAATCAACTTTATATCACTTTCCTTTTTTGAAATATAAGAATAAAGACAGTGGAGGCTCAGGATTGGAACACATTGATGAGAATGTAACGTTTAAAAAGGTCATTTATGTAGATGACAAAAGAAACACATTTATCTGGCCCAGAGTAAACATCTCTGAGTTTAAGAAAAACTTTTGTCAGCAAAAATTCAGATTAAGTTATTTTCTAAATACCTCAAAATGTCATTATTTGCTTCAGCAAAATGGTTTTTCATCAGGCCTAAACTCTGTTTCTCCTTGTCCTTCATTCAGCTTCTAACAAAAAGTAAAATTATTGCAAACCTTTTTTATTTGATTCACAATAATTTACATTCAACCTAAAACCAGCCAAGACAGAGAACTGGTACAATATGTCCTATATTATTTTAATGTTAAATTACCTATAAATTGTGTTATTGAAATCTAAATATTTTGGATTTGGGCTAAAGCCCCCAATGTTTTGAGACCCTAAAAACGCCCCTGGCTAAAGGGATTATTAACTTATAGGTTTAACTCAAACTCAGTACAGAACAGTAGCTGCAACACAACTTTGCTGTAATATTAAGTTAGTTTATTCCAATTATGAAATTCAGTAGCAGCATTATTGCAGAGCTTTTCTTTGTCTTCTGTTTAAATAAATGAAGCAGATGGAGCCTGTCATTGTGCTTGTAGTTACAGAGCATGACGACGGTCTACTGGTGCGGAAGACCTTATAAACAGCGAGACGGCAGCTTCCTTCTGGGCTCACTGGCTACAATGAAGGCAGCGCTGTCCCATTCCACTGCTGTTTTTAGGCCAAGACTGAATAGTTCAGAGCCTCTGCCTCATCCTGCACAGCACAGCGCTTCTGTCTTCAGAATACACAGCCATCCACTCAAATCACCGGATTAATCCTTCAGCGTAAATCAAGCACACTTACACATGCATGAAAGCCTGCCTTACCTTCACCGCTTCTGTGTGAGTTGCAGCTTCAAACACCGTGTCGTTCGCTGCTACTATCTGGTCTCCAACTCTCAGTCCTTCTCTCTCGGCCGATGAGCCCGGCTCCACCAGAGACACGTAGATCCCCACGCCGTGCTCTGATCCCCCGCGGATGCTGAAGCCCAGACCCTCGTGACTCCTGGAGCGCGTCAGGGTAACTTGGCGCACCTCTCCAAAGAGGCCCTCAGTGAACAGAGGGGCCATGGAAGTCGTCGGTTCCGGACAGCCCGCCGTGAGAGGCTGCTCGCAGATTGAGCTGACATACGTATGCAGTGTCGAATCGCCCTCGTCTCCGAAGCTTTCCGCGCTGCCGTTGCTGGGAAGCAGGTCTGTCTTCAGGTAGAGCCCCTCGGAAGTGTACTGGTCAAAGAGGAGCTGGTCGGATCTCGGAATGACCAGGCGCAGCATGGGCAGCAGCTGCCGCTTCCCGGGCGTGTTGAGAATCACTTTGAGAGTTTGGACAAGGTCGAAGACGTTGCGTTTGGCGTGGTAAACATTTAGACAATGGATAAACTGCTCTCTCTCCAGGTCATTTAGCAGCAGGTTGAGGGTGTTATGGAGCCTCCGGACATTTGCCGAGAGAGCACGGCCACCTAAGACGGCCGAGTTCACCAAAGTGTTGGGCGAAGCGCGCTCCAGATCAGCGCTCATCCTACCGCATAACGGAAAATCAGCGCGCCATGTAGTGCTGTGGAGGGATCGGGCATTTGTTCAGGCGCCGTTCACTTCACGTCTGGCATTAACAAAGTTAAAAAGCTCCCGGAGCGCCAGGCATCAACAGGTGACCGACGATCAATATGCGTAATAGCGCTGATGTGCGCGCCGTTTGTCACGAACACATTTCCCATCTGACGCTTACGTTTCTTTGGCTCCGAAAAACAGAGGGGGTATTGCTGTCCCGTCCTGTCCTGTCCTTATTCCTTGTTCAACACGAGCTGCACCGGGGTTCTGAACGGGACGCGACTCAGATTATCCGGTATGATGGGTTATCTAAAACCAAGTCAAACTCAAGAAAAACAGTTTTCATTTAGGTGAATTTTAAATAGGTTCTATTGGTAAAACACATCAATCCTGTGTAATTATGAATGTTTCCACGAAAACAGCTGCTGCAGCAGAATGTGCTCCTTTCTGCAACGAAGCTCTCTGTGAGCGCAGCTGGAAGAGAGCGCAGAATGGGACGCGCTCAGGAGTCTTTGTCTGTAGGATATGACGCATGTTTGGGTGACCGTGGCAGTGTGTGTTGCTTGGAAACTGCCAAACATCACTCTTTAAATGTGTACTGAAGCTAATGTCACACAGAGTTGACTGAAAGTACAGCAACAACATGAGCCTAGAAGAAATTATAATTTTTACTATTATTATTATTATTGCTGTTGTTCTTTTTATTACTATTATAATTAAAATTATTGTTGTTGTTGTTAAAACAAAATCTATTTCTAGGCACTTTAAACACCGGTCCAAATCAAATCCAGTTTAATAGAAACAAATTTGGTCTAAAATGTGATGAGGATCAAACAATTTCGTTTTAATCTAATACAATATCCACATATACCATGTATTCATATTAAATTCTATTGTACGGTATATTTCCCTAATACTTATAAAGTACAATCAAAGTCAGTTGATCATACTGTCTGATGTCAATTGGTTAAATGCTATATATCCAAGAAAGCCTAGCCAAGTGTATCCAGTGAGTGACTTTGCAGTAGTTCCTCCTAAACAAGCATATGGTTAAAGTGGAAGGGAACAACACCCTTGTAAGAAGAAACCTCCAGCAGATCATGGCTCAGTATAAGTTGTCGGGGTTCAGATCTCGACACAGTACAGAATCAGGTCTTGTAAAAGTTCCCAGTGTTATCACCCTGGTACTTGATGCTAGATCTCCAGTTGTACTGGTGCTACTGGATATCACAGTAGCATTTGACACGGTGGACCACTTAGTACTTATTTCCCGCTTGGAGAATTAGGTTAGTATTCATGGCACAGAAGATTCCATTCTTAGTTCTATCCTGTTTCTTTTGTCTTTTCTGCCTTCAGGGTCATTCATAGTGAAACACAGTCTGTTTTCACTGTTATACTGATGATGTACAAATCTTTTTACCAGTTAAACCCAGTGTGACATCTACAGGGGTTGGACAATGAAACTGAAACACCTGTTATTTTAGTGTGGGAGGTTTCATGACTAAATTGGACCAGCCTGGTAGCCCCCTTTCATTGATTGCACATTGCACCAGTAAAAGCAGAGTGTGAAGGTTCAATTAGCAGGTTAAGAGCACAGTTTTTGCTCAAAAAATTGAAATGCACACAACATTTTGGGTGACATACCAAATTAAAAAAGGAAAAATTGTTGGTGCACGTCTTGCTGGCGCATCTGTGACCCAAACAGCAAGTCTTTGTGATGTATCAAGAGCCACGGATCCAGGGGATGTCAGCAACCACCCAAAAAGGACGGACCACATCCACAGGATTAAATGTGGACGCAAGGGGAAGCTGTCTGAAAGGATGTTTGGGTGTAAAACCCGATTGTATCCAAAAAAAAAAAAACCACGGCTGCCCAAATCAAATTGCACCCAAATTTTCCTGTTTTTTCCCCCAACTGTCCGTCGGGAGATCCACAGGATCAATATACAGGGGCCGGGCTGCTATAGCCAAACCTTTGGTCACTCATGCCAATGCCAAAAATCGGTTTCAATGGTGCAAGGAGCCAAAAATTGGGGTTGGACAATGTGAAACATGTATTGTTCTCTGATGAGTCCACCTTTACTGTTTTCCCCCACATCCGGGGGAAAATTTCGGTGTGGAGAAGCCCCAAGCGTACCACCCAGACTGTTGCATGCCCAGAGTGAAGCATGGGGGTGGATCAGTGATGGTTTGGGCTGCCATATCATGGCATTCCCTTGGCCCAATACTTGTGCTAGATGGGGGCGTCACTGCCAAAGACTACCGAACCATTCTTGAGGACCATGTGCATCCAATGGTTCAAACATTGTATCCTGAAAGAATACAGACAAAAAGCAGAAGCAAGGATCAACAGGGAGGGAGGGAGAGAAAACGAGCGTGTCTTCCACCGAGAGCAAGAGACAGACATGAGAGGGTACTTAGGTTTTCATATCAATGCAGCTTTAAAGTATCAAGGTCCATGCTCCCTGTCCTGATCTCTGCAAAGTGTACGTTTTCTTTGTCTTTTATTTTATTAAACTCATCAACTCTTCATGCTGTTTCCACGTTCCTGCCCACGGTTGAGTCCTTTACCAGACCACATTATAATACGAGTAACTAAAAGTTACGAAATATTAAAACATGTTTTTCCCCAACAATTTGAATAATGCACATGGGTCTACGTGGGAGCAAAGCAAAATGTTTTTTTATTTTATGGTACAGAGTCGCACAGACTACACCTCTGAATAGTTTTAAATGGCTTTTTCTGGCTAAGGGACAGGGACTGGTGTGCTAATACTAGAAGGTAGGAGAGAACTGTTTCATCAGAAGGAATTTTTCAGCTGAATCTTCATTTGCAGAGGCAAACGAGTTTGGCAGAAAAAGCCAAAATATAACTTGTGGACCACAATAAAAGCCAGAACCAAAAATTGTCCTGTATGAAATGCTGTGTTCTTTATTCTTAATGGAATGTAGTAGAAATCTTAAGATGTAAAATATTGCTGCTAAACGTTTATGAATGTCTTGAGCATCAAATGTTGACACCAATGTTTATCACTATGCAACATGTATTCTTACATTCAGTAAAGAAATTGTATGTAATCTTTATATTCTACCATTAACCAATGGTCCTGTATACTGGATACATATCAAACAATCATTGTTTTAGAAGTGGGGTTACTAAGGATTTTTGTAACAGGATTTTGAGTGCTACTATAAACAACTTGGTCAAGACCATCTTACTGTTTATAATTGGATCATAGACTAATTCTGCTGCAGCAGTAAAGCCACGCTACATGTAACTGGGGATGTTAAAAAATTTAAACAACCGTATATGACACCACTATCTCACTAGAAGTTTGCTAGTCAACTCCAGGTAACAAGGGGGTACCTTTTTTTCTTGCAGCTTCATTTCTCTACCCTCTCTTAGCTACAAACATGGAGTTTGTATTTCTTCTACTGACGTTCATTTCAGTTCTCTCCACAACATACTTCCATCTCTCCAGGCTGCACCCTACACACTCAGATGACATCACAATGTCATCTGTAAACAAGATAGCCAATGGAGACTCCTGTCTGACCTTTTCATCAACCTGTCTGTACCAATTGCAGGCAAGTAGGGGCTGAGAGCAAATCCCTGATGTGTTCCCTATCACCACCCTAAAGCCGTCTGTCTCATGTATCACACACCTCACCACTGTCTCCCTGTCTTTGTACATGTCTCACAACCCTCTTACATATTTCTTTGCCCCACATTACTTTGTCTCACAGTGACATATTTTATCCCTTGGCACTTGGTCATCTGCTGTCTCTAGATCCATAAAGACACAAAGCAGCTGCTGCCAACCTTCTCTATACTTTTCCATTAAAATTCTCTATATAGACAATTTGTAGTGCTCTTGCTCAACACAAACCATACTGCTATTCATTAAGTATATATCTTCTAAAATAAATGTCCTCCTCAGATTTTTACACTGATCATCACTCTACGCTCCATCTTTATGGCATGTCTCCTCAATTTCCTTCCCCTGTATTTACTACAACTCTTCACATCACCCCCTGAAATGAATGTGGAGTACTCAACCACATCTGACTGGGACAGTGTTACGGCTACTCCATCTGGATTCAGGTGACAGTGGGTGTCTGTCTGTCAGCCTTTAAGCCGATCAAGCTGCATTATAGCAGTTATCACCTCCCTGTCATAACCTAAGCCTAAGGCTATTTCTAAGCAGCTATTATTAGAATGCCGGAGTTTGTCTTCCTCCTCTTGACAGTTAAGAGCTTCCTCTGTCCCATTCACATAAGGCTGCCAGGAGAGATTCTTGCCACTTAAGGGTGCTGCCATGGAGTCTGACTCCTGACTAAATCAGCACAGCTGGGCCTTTTTAGTTTTCCGTCTGCAATGTTGAAAACAAAAATGACATAAATTATGGCATTTCAAATATTCTCAACAGTTACCTTGTTGCTTCTACATATTTAGTTTACTAGATGCTCCTGTTGCATTTTGTTTTATTCCATTATGTGTTACTTCTTAAACCTACAATTTGAACTAAATTTAAAATTCAAGATGTATCATTTATCAAGATTCACTCATCCATGCGGAGTGGTCAAGCCTGAATAAGTGTTCGGAAAATAATAGGTACACACTGGCGCTATTCCAGAACAAAGTTAACACATAGGCAATTAAATATGGTAAGTTAGAGAGAAATTGTAATCATTTTCTGTACAGCAACTGTGTAATTTAAACATTGTTGAAATTAATGTATGAGATGGGATAAAGGGGATAAGAATATGTGAAAAGTGGAGATAGATATGCTACAGTCAATAAAATAGATGGTGCAGGGGAAGGAACATACAGCTAAACATAATGAAGAAAACTAAATATGAGGAGGGGACCAAACATGACAACCAATTTGCTGACTGGGAGTGTATAATTAAGTCCAAAACTATTCATACCCATGGCAGATTCAGATCTAAAGTAATCCAGAGGTCTGGCTTAAATTTGATGGAGAATCTGTTGAGGAAGGTAAAGCTTAGTAGGATGGCAAGGAGGCCTTCCAACCTCAAAGAGTTGATATCAACAAAATAGTCATAGAATTTTGATCACCATGGTCCTATTATTTTACTCTCTATTATTTTCTATTTTAACTTTAGTTTTTTTATTTTTATAAGGTGACACTCTGTGCCCTGAAGGGCAGCTTTTACATAAAATTAATTATTATTATTTTAGTGGAGATATTTATCGCATTTATATGGATTTAATTGTTGTAATATCAATCAAGATATTTCCATTGGTTGGAGAGAATTGTATAATACATTTTTTAATGTCAGTTAAAAAAAAAGTTAATCAAAAACTGATAAAGTATTTTGTTTTGATGAAAACACAGTTGTTTGTGACAAGCTGTTAGAGTTTTGAATTACCTACAGGGCCTCCCTGAGGGCAGAAGGTTAAACTGCTTGAAAGGGTTTCTTAGACTGTACTGCAGAAAAGGAGTAAATAATGAACAATATTTTAAACTTTGTGCTAATCCTCAACCTTCACAGGACTTCACTCTTCACCAAATAATTGTTCATTTTAGTCTGATTCCATGTATGCTGGGCTTATTGTATATAGTGTATGACTATTACAGCTCACTAGCATTTGGTAGCATTAGCTTACCCTCACACTTCTTGTAGCTTGTACCCTTCAGCTTGTCCGAGCTACCGCACCCTGCTGGCAGTCAGATGCCTCGGAGCTCCTCCGGTACTTGGTCCCCATGAAGCGATCACACACTCTATCTAAAGACTCTTAAAGGAACGACTCTCAACCAGTTTCTAAATTTTAGCTCTTTTTATTCTAAGTTAAGGCAGAGGAATGATTACAGAGATCAGCGCTGAGGCTCCCGTCTCGGACCGTCGCCGTCTGTTAGAGCATGACGAAGAGCCCCGATAGAAGGTTACATATAGTTTTATATCTGGCAATCCAAAGCAATGGATGTGCTCTCCCTCAGTGATTATCAGTAGACTATGTGTCACCATTGTGGTGTCTATCTGTTAGATTGTGTAGTACCGGGTGTCCATACTTAATCAAAAGTTCTGTAGCTTTTCTAATCAACCCAGTTAGACCGGCTCCTCCACTATCAACCCCAGGCCCCAGCTTCAGGTCATTTATGACAACCCTTGGGTCATCTGTCCTTGTACTGTATATCTATGAGCATTCTTATCCTATTGTAACAAAAGGGAAACATTAGAACTTATACTTTATTTCACTACTGCATAAAAGAGGAAAAAACCAATGACCCTATTAAAAAAAAGGTTTTTCCCCTAACAACCCCCCTGATGAGGTGTCATTTAAAGGCACCTCACTAATTTAGATCAGTGAACCCCCCCCTAGGCACTGGGTAGTGGACCACCTGCAACTGGGTACCCACCCCCCGAAACAATCATTCAACCCTGTATTGTGTGTTTAAAACTATATATGACCAGGGAATCTCCTTCCAGCTGTCCCGTGGTTCCCCCCCCCAGAAAATTAATTCTGTCTAACATCATGTGAATCAGTTAATGTCGACCCTAAGTGTTGATTGTCTTCGTCCATCTTCTCTGCTCCCTGAGCGACATCCATCCCCAAGCGTCTTTTGGCAGGTTCAGCTACCTGAAAAGGTTAGTCTTAAAATGGAATATAAAATCATATGTTCAGATTACGCCCCATTGTAGGTAATTATCAACTACTATTATTATCATCATTAAAGCAGGCCACATAGTAGCTTAATCAAATGGATCTTAGTCAAAAATATTTCATCCTTATCAAAAACAATGTACTTGTTTAGCACAATTAGAAAATCTTTTTACTTTAAAGCAGTCTCCATTTATTACCTAAAACATGTCCTAAAAATCAACCTATGGAGAGGTGAACACATAACAAAAATAACCTGCGAGGTCCTATTAATACTTTCATTCATGACATTGTTTAACTAATTTCATTTAATCAATCTGTCATTAAACTTTTCTGATTATCTGTACAGCATTCATACCATTAAATCAAATATTCTGATTCCTTTAATATCAACATTATTCATTAAGTCACAGAAATACACTGCAAAGGATATCGGAAAGACGGCGGCCCCCTTTCCCTTATGGGTTATCCTCTGTCAATCCAGTGAGCCTGATCACGGCCCCCTCTTTCTTACATCCTTGATTTGAGGGGCCCGACCCCTTTAAACTTTTTGCATCTGACAGGCAGTTGGCACTCTCACCCCCTGAGTCCATGGTTGTAGTTATTCTCCTAAGGATGAGAGCCTAAAGGGTGTCATCCTCTTGTATCAGTTTATCTTTGACTATGTGTTGCATCTTATGTGAAATCAACAGTTATGTTGTGTAGCTGTAGCGGGGGGGGGCGGCAGATAAGCAACAGGGCAGATATATTTAAATTAAGGCAGCAAAGAGAATTAGAAAAAGGCTCCAGAATCATACATTCATAACAATCCCCCTGTTGAGGTGGGGAAAACCCATCTCACATCAATCAATGTGTCTGGTGCATATGGACCTAAGCTAGAATATGGGAGGCAGTTCCTTCCGTCCGTCGCGTAACTCTGGCCCCCAAACGGAGTGCCCCCTCTGTTTCCCATAGAACAGACACATGCTGATGTGTGTCTGAAATTTAAATGATTAAAACATTGCAAATAGAAAATAATGCCCTGTTGAAAAATTTAAAACAACAAAAATAATAAAAAGCTAGAAGCACAGTGGAAATGAGCAGCACAATGTGTATCAGTATATTGTAGACCCTGAATCGTAAACCCTGTTCAATTATCCATTGCAGTAGTTTGGTCCTCCTCCTCCTCTTAGCACAGTATCATCATTTCTCCAGCATTTTGGTTTGGTTCCATGAGATCCATATCATCACTTGTGCTTAAATATTCAGTGGACAACATCAGTGTGCTCTGGCACCACATCCATTTGATATTCTGGTCATCTTAAACCTCTGGTATCACTGGAACCAATCGTACGATCAATACACCTGAGTATGAGAGCTGGAATACACGTTGCACAACAGCAAACACAACCTGCGATCACCACAACAGGTAAGGAAGTGAATATACTCACTAGTAGGTTTCCCCATTTTCCAGACCACGTCTCAAACATGTTTGTGAATTGTTCATCGATTCCTGAGTGCGATTTTAATAAAATGGATAATGATTACAATTCATTTAGGGCCTTCGTTAGAGATCCATCAGGTGCTGTAATTGTTGGGAATAAAAGAACAACAAACCTCTCCAAAAACACCACACAACCTTCTTCTTTTGCTAGGATCATATCCAAAGCTATTCTAATTTGTCAAGAAATAATTTCAACATCCTGTTTACACAGCCTTCAGCTGTCTCTCCTGTTTTGCCTTGGTGTCATTCAAAAGATTAGAATCGGTTCTAACAGGAAGCAGTTTGTATTCTAGCAGACATATCAAATTCAAAAACACATATTCTGAAAGGTTCCCCCTGACGAAGTAGGCCAATCGGTGTCAGGGCATCCTGGAAGGAGAGGGACACCAGGGCACAGCTTTCCTGTCCAGTCAGTAGCAATTCTTATTAATTAGTAAAGCAATTATTCTCCATAAATCAGTTCTGTTCAGCAGCAAGTAAAAGTTCAAGGCCTTGTATCAAGTTCATTTACAATCTAAGTTGCAAACATCATCATCTATAAATAAATAAATAACTCAGAAGCACATAGGAAGTTATAATTTCTATTTATGGAGTTATTTGAATTGATTAAATAGTTGAACACTCCTTTAATCCTTCATGCAATTTATTCCACAATTTCCCACATTCACAGAAGCAATCATTTGTTTGTTGATTATTCACACAATTTTACTTTAGAAATCCTTCTGGTTTCCACTAGGTCTGTTTTGAATGCTTCAAGTCTTTTTTAATCCACCAAGAATCAATAAGGAGGTCTTAGTGAGGTCCACCTTAAAGGTGTTGTTTGTCCGGTCCGTCCAGTCTGGAGAAGTGTCATGTTATCATTGTCGGGTCAGTGAGGTTCACAAGTCAGTCAGAACCTTGGTCTTTTGGTCTCGGGTCGTTTGGTCATTTGGTCTGTGCACATAATGTTTCATAGATCCAGCCTATGATCAGTCAGCAAACCTTCCACACAGTGTGACGTTATTTCTGCAGTAGGTGAAGTTGTTAGTATCTCATGTTGACTGACATATACTGGAGAGGATCTCTGATTAAATAAACCTAGTTAGAGCTTCAATCCAGGTTAGTTTTGTGTCTGCAGACTTTAGCCAATTTTTCTTTTTGTATACATAGTTCTGTTAGCTCTCCATACTAACCCATGAGATGCTGGTTTGAAAACCTGCTGCAATTAACGTTTTACTCCCATTTCATTTATTGGAGAAAAATGAGTGCCATCGTCAGATCTCATGATTTCAGGCACTCCCATGGTGTGATTTTCTCCTCTTTCCCTTTTTAGAAGGAAATTTTCCTTCAGTTTTGTGTTCTGCTCCCATGTTAGTAAAATCAATCATTATTTGCTTCCATGGAGCACTGTGGACTGGAACGCTGCCCAGTCCTGCTTTTAATGAAACCTTTTGATTAAACTGATTGCAGATTTCAGACGGTTGCACAAAATATGTTGTGACATTTTCAAATTATCCTTCAATTTATGACTTTTGAGAAATGGGACCTGTTGCTTTGAACCAGCACAGAGACTTCTGTTGTTTTCCTACTTCCCCTGTTGAGAGAGAAAAGGTTATCATATCTAAGGTTCTACTTCTAGAGAATCACATAAACTTCTGGTGGGCCGGTTTTGGCCCGCGGGGCTTGAGTTTGCCACATGCAGGGTAGAGTTACAATCTTTATCAGAGCTCTCAGCAGAGACAGGCTGCTGTGTGCAGAAGTTTTATCTTTGTTTTCAGGCAGCTGCATGTCTGTGTCAAATCTAATGCTGCGGTCATTTCACAGAGCTGAGGAGAGAATTTAACTTCTCTCAAAAGAGGAAAACAATCAAAAATGCAGACAATCTGGGTCAAATATGGAATTATTTCCCTGTAAAACGAATTTTCTGCATGTTCTGTTCAACAGGCCTCAGCATTATGGCTATGTTAGTTAAAGGCTGCTCTTGCTGCTCTCTGTTCTTTAATTTTCAGTCTAGTCTGACACCATGCTTGAGTAGACTAGGTTTGTTTCGTGAGTTTTAATAGAAAGCAGGGGAGGCACACACTGAGTTATAAACTATTTTCTTCGCCTGTTGTTTATGAATCGCAGTACCACGGCTGCTGTATGACAGAGTGGGAGAAAAATGATTTACCTATAAAATCTCCATGAATTACCAAAACATTCCCACAACCTGCATGTATTTGCACCAGCTGTTAAGAGTCCAATTGTTGGTTTGTGGTTTCAGCTGGATTTATGATTCACTGTTTGCTGTTTTCCAGCAGTGGCCCAAAGGACGCTGGTGGATAAAGGCTTTTACTCTCATTCATACTCACTCAGTTTCTCATGGCTTGCATGACTTGCTTTTTATTCACAACACTCAGTTCTGGCCGACCAGGACGTATGATACGCTATGTTCCAAGCTCCCGGTCCAATTGACACCAGAACACATTCACTCCACCTGAGGATGGATTCAGCGTGCAGTCCTTGTTATCACCGCTAGGTTTCCAGACTACACACTTCCTCAATCCACTGATCTCTTTCACACAGTACAACAAGTTAGGTAAAAACATTAATCATCATTTACAATACTACTGTTTACCGAGGCGCGCCTGTAAAAACAGGTGGAGACTTATTTTGTATAACTTCGTACGCAAGTTTCCCGGAGTTTCAAGATCATTGAGTCATCTTCTCACCTTTAACCCAAAAATCATATTTATTTTGTAACCCAGTTAGTTGCTAATTTATTGTCTTTTAACTTGTTGCCAAAGTTAGATTTGTTCAAACCTTAATTTTCCATAAACATTTTTGAAATCACCCTCAAAACAAAGTATTCGCATCATTTACCATGAAGGTGTCCAGTGTTTTGGACACCTACTTTTCAAGCACGTTGATAATTTGATTATATCTACCTAAATTAGACCTAAATTAGACCTTTATGTGTGTGTGTTCCCGTTTGTGCAGCTAAGTGAGGACCATTTTTCGTATTTCACCATCAAAGTGAGGACCGTTTGTTGTAAAGTGAGGACATTTTCATGGTCCGCACTTGCTATTTAGCTAGGGGTTAGGTTTAGGACTAATGTGTGAATTGAGTTACAGTTAGACAGAGAGAGAAGGGGGGAAGAAGTGGAGCAACAGCCCCAGGGTTTGGGAGCAAACCCCGGACAGCTGCATCGAGGACTGATAGCCTCTGTATATAGTGCACACTTTCTACCCCTCTACCACGCACCATACCGCAGCAATCATTGCTTTATATCAAACTTGTTTCACATGTAACTAAACTGGGGCTTTTTTTGATCACCAAGACCTTAAAGCTAGTCAAAAGTAATTTTTTAGGACATAATGAAAATCATCTGTCCTGAGAAAACGTATTAGGACTTGAGTCCTGCCTCATTTCAATAATGAAGCATCCTGATACAATCCATGTATGCGGTAGCTTCTTAATCAAGTGGGCTTGTTCACAGTTTGGCCCAAAAAGAATACTGAGAGGGATGAAAGTGTTCTCCGAGAGCAACTTCAACAATCCAAAAATTATTGGGTAATGAACTGATGATTTCCCATTATCACTAGGCCACAAGGCAAAAGTTCAATTCAGTTTCAATTCAATTCACCTCAGTTAATTTATATAATTTATATAGTGCCAATTTATAACACATGTCGTCTCAAGGCACTTCACAAAACTCAGGTACATACATTCCAATTAATCCTAATCATTGAACAGTGCAGTCAGATTCAGTTATTTATTCAAACTGGATAAAAAGTTTTCCTATCTAAGGAAACCCAGCAGATTGCATCCAGTCAGTGACTTGCAGCATTCACTCCTCCTGGATGAGCATGTAGAGACAGTGGACAGTCACTGGCGTTGACTTTGCAGCAATCCCTCATACTGAGCATGCATGTAGCAACAGTGGAGAGGAAAAACTCCCTTTTAACAGGAAGAAACCTCCAGCAGAACCAGGCTCAGTGTGAGCGGCCATCTGCCACGACCGCCTGGGGGTTAGAGAGAACAGAGCAGAGACACAAAAAGAACACAGAAGCACTGATCCAGGAGTAATTTCTATGGGAAGGAAAAGTAAATGTTAATGGATGTAGCTCCTTCAGTCGTTTCACCTAGAAAGAAAGAACAGATAAACTCTGAGCCAGTTTTCAAGGTTAGAGTCTGAAAGAGAGCACATAGAGTTAGTCACAGTAAAAGCTCAGTCAGTAGCCATGTCTAGGAGAGAGAAAGGGTTAAACACTAAAAGACAGGGCCATGTGGATCATCAGTAGAGGGTGAGCATTAAGTTGTTGCCAGCAGAAGCTCAGACGATGCCCCTCTCCAGAAAGGTGTCACAGGTAGACACAGAGTCAGGCCAGGTGTAGCTTCTAGGAAGAGAAAAGAGAGAGAACAAAGTTAAAAGCTGAAATAACAGCAAATAATGTAAAATTGGAGAGTAGTGTGAGAATGTAGCGAAGAGGGTGAAAGTGGTCATTATGTCCTCCAGCAGCCTAAGCCTATAGCAGCATAACTACACAGATAGTTTCAGTTCAGATTATTTAGTTGGACGGCACTAATTTACAGCAATGTCATCTCAAGGCACCCCACAAAGGGTCCCACTGATGGTCATTGTTATACTAAAAACCACAAGGATTGGGATACCTCTCTCTGTCAGACTGATTAAAACCATTGGAAAAGAGAAGGGGTCATACAGGTAGCAGAAATGGAGGGTGTGTTTGCACCTCAACCATAACAGAGCCGGTTTAGGCTAAACCTGACTCCCCCTTACTCCATCCAACAGGGAGGGAAGAAGACGGAGGTAAAAATAAGGAAGATAGCTCAGGATAACCTAAGCCACTCTAACTATAAGCTTTATCAAAAAGGAAAGTTTTAAGCCTAGCCTTAAAAGTAGACAGGGTGTCTGCCTCACGGACTAAAACTGGGAGCTGGTTCCACAGGAGAGGAGCCTGATAACTAAAGGATCTGCCTCCCATTCTACTTCTAGAGACTCTAGGAACCACCAGTAAACCTGCAGTCTGAGAACGAAGTGCTCTGTTAGGAACGTATGGAACAATCAGATCTCTGATGTATGATGGAGCTAAATCATTAAGGGCTTTATATGTGAGGAGGAGAATTTTAAATTCTATTCTGGATTTAACAGGGAGCCAATGAAGGGAAGCTAAAGTAGGGGAAATATGATCTCTCTTTTTAATTTTCATCAGAACTCTTGCTGCAGCATTTTGAATCAACTGAAGGCTTTTAACTGCATTTTGTGGACATCCTGATAGTAAAGAATTACAATAGTCCAGCCTTGAAGTAACAAATGCATGGACTAGTTTTTCAGTGTCAGTCCTGGATAGGATATTTCTAATTTTGGCAATGTTCCGGAGATGAATGAAGGAATCATAGAAACCTGTTTAATATGGGATTTAAATGACATGTCCTGGTCAAAAATAACACCAAGGTTTTTTACTTTATTACCAATTTAATGCCATCCAGGTTAATTGACTGACTAAACAGTTTCTTTTTCCAACGATGAAAACAAACACAAAACTTCTGTCTTGTCTGAATTTAGAAGCAGAAAATTAAAGTCATCCAAGTTTTTATATCTTCAAGACATGCTTGTAGTCTATCTAACTGGTTGGGCTCATCAGGATTTATGGATAAGTAAAGCGGATATCATCAGCATAACAGTGAAAGTTTATCCTATGCTGCCTGATAATTTTACCTATTGGAAGCATATATATATAGAAGTAAGTGATAATCCTGTGCCTGAAAGTTCAAATTTTGAACCTGCTTGCTGAAAACTTCTCAGACCTTAAGTTATAACGGAGAAGGATCAACCATGTGAATCACCACAATAGTCTCACAAAATCCGATATATTTGCAAACAAAGGACGTTTGACAATTTGTTTTCATTTCTAGAATATAACATAGAAATATGTAAAAACCATCTAAAATTGATGAAACCAGCAATCCATTATGTTATCGCTCAAATCCTTGGTTATAATGTGCGAAGTCAATGGGACAGTTTCCCCAGGAGCTAGTTACGTTTGGACTTCTTCAGTAGATGTACAGTGAAAACCATACCCTATAAAACCTAAGCCCTAAATGTCCAGACCAGCTAAAACCCCTTCCAGGGACAGTAAAACGAAATGCTTTTAAAGAGATAACTAAACGAAATGGGGTCAAGCACGGGTTGAGTTAAAACCTAAATTAAGTGAAGTAAGTGAGTCATTTTATCTGGAGACATTAATCCTCTGTTATGATTTGGGGTTGTTTGGTTTTTGGTTTCTGTTTTTTTCTTTGTTTTTCACAATTTAGGTTTTGAATAGTTCTGATTATTATTATTTTCATTATTATTATTGTTGAATCATGTTTCTGTTTGTTTTTCTGGTCATGCTTTAGTTTTGTCGTCTTGTTCATGTTTTAGGATCTGGTTATGCTTTGGCTTCATGTTTTTCTAGTTTCTGTTAGTTTGTGTTAAAGGGTCTGTTTCGCTCCAGCCACGTTTTGTTCTGTCAATTAAGTTTATTCGGATCACCTGCACCTATTAATCTGTCATCTTGTTTCACCTGGTCAAAACTTTCCGTTTGCCCTGTTCAGTCCGTTAGCTCCACTTCAAACTCGGGTTCTCTACCAGAGGCCTGTAAGCTGGAGGGTTCTGCGCAGTGACTTTGCTGGCCATAGGACTGCACTCGTTTGGTCAGAGATCTCGGATGTCGTTCCTGGAAGCTGCTGTAACCACTCTCCTAGTTTGGGGGTTACAGCTTCAAGAGCACCAATGACTCCTGGCACCATTATGGCCTTAACTCTCCAAAACTTTGTTAAATCTTTCTCCAATTTAAATGTCAATCAGCACAGCAAACAAGACTGTAATCTCACCCACACCTTGAACACCATGTGTCCTTCTACCTCACTGATCACCACCTCTCTTCTTTACATTGCTTCAGCAAATCTTTTTCTAAATCTTTGAGGTATTTCCCATCAATGTCTTTTCTTTTTATTAGTACATACATAAAAAATGAACTAAATGAACTCATTTCAATTTCAATTCAGTTCAGTTTATTCATATAAGACCAATTAACACAGATCATTTTAGGCACTTTTAAGGGCAAATAGGTTTACTTACATAGAACCCAGTTCAGTCAAAGTCATGTCAAATCAGTTAAATTCTAACCACATTTCATACCGTCCAACTCACTCAAATTCTAATAAAATTCAGCAGGATATATTTGATTGTAAAATTGCTATCTAAAAAATTGCTATCTAAAAAACCCAGGCGGATCTCTCTGGATTCACAGCACAGACAAAAATTATACTAGTGTTTCATTTGTGCCTTTTATTCAGTCGGTTTTCTTTTATTCATCAGAAAAGCAAAACAGTCATATCTAAATTTGAGTTTTACTTTACATGCCTAAAACATACAATGCTTGGTGTGGCTTATATCAAGGTGTCTTTCAGGAGATCTACACGTACTTGTCTCTTTATGAACAGAATCATCTTTTAACAGGCAGCTTTACCTCAGTCCATGAAGGTAATGCTACTCCCACTGAATTCTGCCCCTATACCTGCGGCTGTGGCAGGAGAGCGTGGGCGCTGATTCTGTTGCCTCAGGAAAGAAGTGCAGTAATTAGAGGCTTCTGTTTCGTAAGCCTTTTCGGTGGAGCTCTCAGCAACTCTGACCAGCAGTTTTTTTTTATATCTAGCATTTGTGATGGCAGCTAAAAGCACCTGACATTTTCTTTGCAGGCTGTTAATGACGTAACTAGAAAACTTCTCCCGCATGAGGGAGGTGTTGCATGTAAAGATTATCAGTGTTGGGCATGTTACTTTTCAGTCAGTCAGTCATTTTCTACCACTTATTCCATAGTGGGTCGCGGGGGAGCTGGTGCCTATCTCCAGCAGTCTATGGGCGAGAGGCAGGGTACACCCCGGACAGGTCACCAGTCCATCACAGGACAACACATAAACCCTAACCCTAACCCCTAACCCTAACCCCTAACCCTAACACATAAACAACCATGCACACGCATTCAAACACCTAAGGGCAATTTAGAGACCAATTGACCTAACAGGCATGTCTTTGGACTGTGGGAGGAAGCTGAAGTACCCGGTGAGAACCCACACATGCACGGGGAGAACATGCAAACTCCATGCAGAAAGTCCCCCGGCCGGGAATCGAACACAGGACCTTCTTGCTGCAAGGCAACAGTGCTACCAACTGCGCCACCGTGCAGCCCGGCATGTTACTTTGAAAAAGTAATTAGTTATATTTACTAGTTACTTCTCCCAAAAAGTAACTGAGTTAGTTGCTGAGTTACTCCACTGTAAAAGTTACTACTTAACTGGGAAAGTAACTATTGCTTCACTTTTTCTAAGTTTATATTTGTCCTTGAATTTAGATTTTTTTTCTAGGGTTTCACAAGCCAGTTGCATAAAGTGGAATTACATCGACAAGTACTTACACCGAACTTTTAATATTTACTTCACATGTACATTCTTGCCTTTTACCTCAAGGAGAATAAAGTAGTGTCTGTACTTCCAATTTGAAAACGCAGTCTTTCCCTTCAGACCCAGCATTGTAGCAGTTTACATCTGCTAGCTTTCCTGAGCAGGTCTGCCGTGTGTGTTTGTGGTTTGTGTTTAAACTGGACACTGCCTCTGATTGGCTTGCCATGAAAACTTACTCTACCTTAGCCAATCATCATCACTTATGCGATTGTCTCACCCCTTGCTCCTCCCTTCACCAAAAAGAAAAAAAGCTTAGCTCCTGTGGCTGTGAGGCAAGACAGATGACAAGAGCTTCAATGAGCAGCTTTAGTTTATAACTCAGCCCATTTAATTGTCGGTAATGGTACGCTGTTGTAACGATGGAAAAAATAAATCGTTTGATTACTAAAAAAAGTAATGCCGTTAGCAACATCGTTTTTTTTAACGCCGTTATTCCCATCGTTGATGTTCATGCTGACTTGTAGAGACTTAAACTATGTAGAGGCCTTTATTCAAATAGTCACAAGGTAGAGATGGAATATACATCCAGCCCAAATTTATTAGGTGCAACTTACTTAGTATTTGGTTGGACCCCATTTTCAGAACAGTCTCAATTCTTCAACTGGTATTAAAGGCCAGTGTGTCAAGAAAATAGTCTTCACACCATTATACCACCACCACCAGCCTGAATCACTAACACAAGGCAGGACCAGAGAGGTTTTTTCCAATCCGTTGTTGTCAGTTTTGGTGAGCCAGTGTGAACTGTAGCCTCAATTTCTGGTTTTAAGCCTAATGAGTGAGTATTTGAGCTACTGTTGCTTCTCCATCATCACCAGTTTGCCCACTTTGATGCTTTTCTAAGAACCATTCTAACCAAACAACCATTCAAATAGGCACAAGGTAGGGATGGAATATAATTTCACCCCCAAATTTAGGAGATGAGAAATGGTTATGTGTAATAATTAAGTATATTAACATTTTGTAGAGGCCCAGCTAGAGTCTATAATTGGATCTGAAAGTGAATCTGTGGAGAGAGCAACACAAGAGGCAGCACAAGGTAAAGAGGCTTTCCAACCTCAAAGACTTGGAGCCCATCACCAAAGATAACCCATGTTAATACCAGTGGAAAAATGCAAAAGAGCTCTTCAGCAATTATCAGAAGGGTTCAACTGATGTAACACCAAAATAATTTTTGCCCATGATCATTAAGGAGGGTTTTTTCAACATGTCATTTTTTAACAAAATGTTACAAGGAACAGACATTTTTCAAAACTGAAACTCATTTTACATTGTTGTGTTATCTTTTGAATGATGCCAATTCCTCACAGAAACAATCTTCTTGGTTGAATGAAATCAATATCTGCCAGGACTACGTGTAATTTTGGCTTGACTGCACCTGTACACATTTATACACAATATGCCCAAAAGTATTAAATAATAATGAATAATTGAATTTGTGTGTTCCAATCACCACTATGGCAAACAGCTGTATAAAATGCAGCACCTAGGCATAAAGACTGTCATAGAAACAGTGGTGAAAGAAGAGATCACTCTCAGGAGCTCCAGCATGGTAGTGAGCAAAGATTCCAGGCTGCATTGTGTCAAAAGTTAGGTATGGGGAAGGGAAGATTATGTGGGGCTATTTTTCAAGAGTTGGGTTCAGCCCCTACGTTCCTGTGAAAGAAACTCAATGTGTTATTGACAAGAAATGAGAAAGGCATCTCTCAAAACTGTCAAAGGTGAGTCACATTTGAAACACACATCATATCTATTTTTATTTGAATAAATAACTGAATCTGACTGCA
>JAHHUM010000325.1:390843-710606 GCA_036173005.1 Crenichthys baileyi
GGTAATAAACAGTCAAGGGAAAAGAAAGTTTAGGAGTCTGCATGCATACTTAACAGTGACAAAACTAAGTGATAGCAGAAGGTGAGAGAATGGGAGATTCCACAGTGGCTGGGACATTTACACCTCACTGGGCTGAGTGTTGGTCCTTCCTCAGATCTGGTTTATCTACACCAACGGGATGAATTTTCATTCTTTGGCAAAAAAAAAAAAACCCAATAAAATCATAATAGATATTAATTTGTCAAATATAATTGGTAATACAGTTTCCTCCTGGTTGGGCAGCAATGTGAAACATCTATATAACTGCTATATTTAAAAATAATAAATCTGGCTCATCTGGGTCTTACAGGTCAACATCTGGCACTACACTGAAAATAGAGCTTATTGATGTCCGAATGAAAGAATCAAGTTGGGTTTAGTATTTATTAAGGAACTTTTTAACAAAAAAAAAAGGCTAATAATTTAGTGTAATATACAAAATGTTATTACTTTGAGCTGTTTTTTCTGTTTTAGTTTGTCTTGAAAAAGGGGGTGATTATTCACATGAGTATACACTTTGTCTTGGACTTCTTTTTCTTCTTTTTGCCCTCCTTGCTCATTTTCTCCTTATGCTTTCGGATTTCTCGGACTAACGTGTAAAAGGCATCATCGACGCCCTGGAAAGAAAAAGAAAAAAAAAAACAACATTTTTAGAAAGAAAGTTAAAAAGGTGCAGAGTGAGACGGGATACTGAACCTGGCAAAAGTATACTTAGCCCTGAAACATTTTCCCCAGATTACAACCACAAACTTAGGTGCATCTACTGAGACAAAACAACAAAATGTGGCATATAAGTGTCAAGTTGAAGTAAATTATACATGATATTTTGATTTTTTCAACAAATAAAAACCTGAGAAGTGTGGTTTGTATTTATATTCAGCTTAATACTTTGTAGAATGACCTTTGGCTGCAGTTAGAGCTCCAGGGTTTTGTTTTGGGTCAATCCTCTAGCAGTTTTTCACATCTAGAGACTTTAATATTTCACCCATTCTCCTTTGCAAAATAGGCCAAACCCAGTCAAATTAGGTGGAGAACACTGAGAACATCCATTATTCCATCTTCTCACAGAGTCACGGAGCAGCTGGATATATACAGAGATTAAAATGTCAAAAAAAGTCACTTAGGGATATCCGAGTAACAGGTGGTGAATGCAATGCAAACCACTCTTCGAATCTATATTTGCAAACATTGTTCAATTTCCTTTCGTTTAACAATTGTGTTTAGATTAGTTTTGGCCCGTGACATAAAACAAGTTTAGGTTGTTGTTGTAATCTGACCACATGTAAAAAGGTTAAGAGGATGTGAAAACTTTTGCCAGGCATGTTGCAAAACTGGACAGAATACTACAGAGCCCGACAAGTGTCAGTGGAGGGGAAAAAAAAACCAAAGCCAGTGGAAATTTACTAAACTGTGCTGTCAGTTTAGTAAAGTGTTTTAATCAGCACCTTTCACAGCATGTAATATGACTTTATCTTTGTTACACTAAGGTGTCCGAACACGTCCAAACTCTCAACAGATGTCACAGTGATCTGCGCACACGGATCGCGAAACGGAGCACACAGTTTATCAAACCGTGCAGACGAATCGCAGAAACCGAGAGCACAGTTTAGTAATCTGTGCGCACAGACTGCAAAAATGACCACTCAGTTTAGTAGAGCGTGAGCACGGATTTCCACCGGCTTTTTTTATTTACCCGCTGACACTTGCCGGGCTCCGTAGGACACAGATTTAAAGTGTGTTGTAGAGTAAAAGCCACCTCTGTTGCCACCATCAGCACCACAAACAGTAGCTGCAGTTACACAAGTCAACTTCTCTCCTTTTGAGTGTCAGAGCACAAATGTTTAGATAGTTGCTTAAGAACTAGAAGGAACAGGTTATCTCCTTTAGATTAGCAATAATCTCTCCACATTCCATCAAACCAGTTTGTCTTTACTTTGGTTTACAAAAAAAACTCATTAATTTTAAACCTTCTTGTCTGAACTGAATGGGTTTTTTTAAAACCCAAGAAGGAGTTCAGTTCTCAGCTTTGCTTCTCAAACATCATGGAGGTGAAAATAGACTGTGTGTTAATGCAGCTAGTTTCTGCTGATGCCACACTGTCACACCTGAGTACAGAACAGATGGTGCACGAAATGTGGCCATCTCCCAAAACTAAATAAATAAAAGGCTGTTGAATGAAGAGATTTATTTACCCGCTTAAGTTGTCACAAAAAAAAAAGGCGAGACAATAACAAACCTAAGATGAAAATGGAGGGACTCTTATCTGTGAGAGACACACATCCTTTGGTGATAACAAATCTGACAGTTCATTACGTCATGACAAGCATTTCAGCGTGATTTAGTCCCACATTCGCAGTCCAACCTTACTAACCAGCCGAAACCGCTTTGCTCATCTCCCTCTCAGCCCGTTTGGACACTTTCACACTGGATGTTCGGCCTCATCTTGTGATGCTTTTTACCTACAGACCAGAGCTTCTTCCTCCAATCTAAATGCCGTCATTTGATTTGATTGTGGAAACAGGATTTTACTAACGCACCTTCACAAGGAAAGGAAAATGCAAGAGTAAAGTGTTAGATGGGTTTGAAATAGGGATGCACGACACCGGCGGTTCTAGTCAGGGGCCAACATTGGCCAGTGCCCCGTCAGAACTGGTCCTGGCCCCTGTTAAGGCCCCTGTACTGGAGACCTAATACTAAATCAGTCTCTTATGATGATATGCGCTGACACTACTTGGACCAAAGTAATTTGCCCCCTTCATGGTTTTACTTTAACAATGAATAAAAAATTAAAGTGTTACGCTTTTAGCTTCAGCCGTATTGATATAGGATCAGCTGCAACCTCCAGCACCGCAAATGGCTCACCTAATATATTAAATGATAAAATATTGCCTTATTTTTTTGGTTTCATTAATTTTTTTCTGTGCCCCCATTATAAGACACTGGCCCCCCTGGTAAATTTGGCGTAATATAGATCTGCATTTACATCGGTATCAGCCGATGTCATTTTATTTGATTTTTTTAACAGATCAATATGAATCCTAAATGTAAAACTGGGCTGATAAATAATAACTGATGTTTTTTTCCCCATCTTGTTGCCGTTTGTGCTTCAGGAGGTGAAGGGGGTTGGCCATGTGGTATTTGTTTAGGCGTCTGACAGAGATAGTCACATGAAGCATTGGATTGTGTTGTGTTTAGCTGAAGCAGATAAGCAATGCCAGGGGTGTGGTCGTTTATTCGTGGTTTCGAAAGAGTAGGGAAATTTATCAAAGCGGCCTTAACAGCAATATCATCGGCCCAAAGTTTCATATTTGTGCATCCCTAGTTTGAACGCAGTCCAGCCAGAGTGAATCAGAGTGGTTTAGACTCAATAACTGAACTCAGGGTGAAAATGACCTTGGGTAATAATCACCTACGATGCAAACAGACACTGAAAGAGGAAATCAGCCGTTTCAGCCTCCTTTTGGAGCGTCACCACAGCCCTTACAGAAACCAGCAGCTAAAGCTTTGAGAACACATGAAGCATCACCGTTCACTGGCTCCTCCATGATTCCCCACTAACACAAACAGAGCTGGTGGGTGCGCGGCCGCGTACACTTACCCCTCTCACATCACAACACACTTTTTAAGCTTGACACACTTCGGAGTCTTTTCTTCCTTGCTGATCTTATTGAGCCGGTACAGCCTGATCTCCCGTACCAGAGTGTAAAAGGCATCTTCCACTCTCTGCAGTACAAGACACAACTTTCCTCAGTGCAGAGGAAGGCAGGGCAACAACACTGTATGGATGCATGCAAACTACAGACACAAAGGAGTGAAACAAGCATTTTGGTCCATTTCATGTTGGGTGCATAGGTTGTATCGTTCGTCTTGCCAATCATCCTTTGATTATGAATAATTCAGCTTCTGCAGGCTTGGAATGCAATGATTAACTCAAATATCAGCACGGACAGAACCAAACATTTATATTCTGATTACAATCAAATAACCACATTGCTTCAGTTTTATGATTCTGGCTTCTTCAAAGAAGAGATGCACTGATTGCAGATTTCTAGACCAAATCAGTTTTTGAAGATGTGAGCATGGAAATTCTACATTTCAGATTCCAGATTTAACAGGAAATGATTTTATGTAAGTATATATTTTCACTTAAAACGCACAACACTAAAATCATTTCCCACTAAATGTCCACAAGAAAGATGTTGCACAAAGGTATCTGTATGAGTAAAGCTTGGAAAATAATTCAAATAGTACAATTCCATCAAAATCCAAATTATGGCTCCTTGAACATTTTAATATTTTCATAAAACTCACCTCAAGGGTAAGACCATAGTTAAAATCATTATGTAATAATGTTTAAGATTTTTTTTTTTATGGACTTCCAATTATATATGATAGACTGCTGAAACATTTTTCCAATCATTTCCCAGTCGTATCAATGCAGCTTTTCAATCTTCTTTTACATCCATTTTCCCTGCAGTCTCTCTATTCAGTTCTGGTAATTATTTTTAAAGACATTACAGATAATGCAAAGGGGCGGTCCTATTTACATAATAAAAATGTCCAGTTTGAAAAAAAATGAAAAAAGCTTGTGGGAATTTACAGCTTACCCATATTCATGCAGCAAGAAAAGTCAATGAATCATTTTTTGGAATGAAAACAAAAAACACCTTTAAATATATACCTATATTCATATTATATCATGGGGAAGAAAAAAATGTTTTTACCACTCACCAGTCAAGCTGAAACTAGCCTTATCTGCTGAGCAATCAGTGCATCCCTACTTCATAGCTCTGAGAAGTGGTCTATAGCGCTAATGAGACGTGATCAATGGACTGAATCATACTGAGCACATAGTCTACCTCAGATATACAGACAGTTCAAATGTGTATTTTGATTTGGTGCAGTTTTTCCACTTTCCAAGCCTGTAGTAGCAGAAATGATGATTCCAGTGCTAAACCAGTACTAGTGCTTTTTAGGACATTTCCACTGGAAAAGGAGCTGGCACTGAAAAAATTGCTCAACATTGGGACAACGGTCCGCGATTATGGACCAGCTATGAGCCACATTTTAAAGAGCTTTCAAACACTGACTGATGTTAAAGCAGCCTTTATAAATTCAACAGATGATTTAGACTGCTGTTTGCTGGGATGACGACATTTAGTAAATTCAATTTATGACATTGTGTCTGAAAAAATGTCCTCCTCAAGAGTCTTTTGATGATTTTCATCTTGTACTTCAGTCTACATGGGGCGACACCTGAACTCCTCATCCATAACTACATACTGCATACATAAAGGCTGCATTTCTCCAAAGCATTTCTGCAAAAAGCCATAGAAGAACATTGTCTAAATTTGTGACATAGTTAAATTTAACTTAGTATGAGGTTTTAGCCTTGAATAGAGACTATTACATTCAGGACGTTTTAAGACCCGGCTGAAAACCCTGAAATGATGTTCACGGCCATCATTTTCAGAAATCCAGAATACAGGAGGAGGGGGATAAAGCATTTAATGGAAGAGAGGCTCGAAGGCTACGTTCACACTGTAGGCAAATCCGGTACAAATCTGTCTCTTTCATGACACACTGAATGACCCAATTCTGATTTCTTTACCTCCAAAAAAATACGAATTGTGCCTCTTTCACATGTGGCACTAAATCAGATACATTGTTTCAAAGCGTCCGCAGTCTGAACAGTCATCTAGCATTTCATCTAGCTTTCACATCATTGCCCTGCCTCCGACTACGCATCCAGACTTCTCCACAGACGTAGCAGTCACTGCTCCACTAAACGCCACTGTTAATAGTTGTGCTCTCTTTTTTCAAACATTTCCTACTCTTGTTATGATGTGGTCATCATACTGTCGGCTCCCATTACTCAACAACTCAATAATAACACAGACGCTCTCATCCATTATTCCTCCTGTAAACAATGTGCTGCTGTGCGACGTCTACATTCTCCATTTGCGCATGAGGTTTGCTTTAGGGTGGTGAACCGTTCAGACTAAAGTCTGATGGCGGTCGCAGTTAAATAGTAGAGTGAACCAAAGAAAATGAAAATGGAATTAAGCATCAAGACCTGCAGTGTGAATGTAGCCTGATACAATGATGCGGCTCTGGGGTGGCGCTCAGGGTTCCCTGCCCAAACCCATGGTGGGGGGCGATTTTAGCTCCGGATCAGAATCCCATTCCTTTCTGTATATTTTTTGTATTTTCTCCCAACAGCATGATGCTGTCTCTTACCGTCGAGTCAAAACTTCATATTGAAAGCCTTCAGGCCAACACACCTCAGTGTAGCATAGCTGAACTCTTCACAAATGACATTTTACATCAACACTTGATTAACCAATGACCATTACTGATTATGTCAAGTTTGACTTTCTCTAGATTTCTAAATAAAATGAACTAAAGATGAGTGCATGTACATTTTTTTACTTTTCTGCCACACAATGACAACTACTTGAGTAGAATTTTCCTATGAATACTTTCTAAAAACCCTCCAAATGTCAGAAGCAGCCCAAATTTCAGCAACCCACCCAAATCATTTTTTTTCAGCCCAACGTGTTGAAAAGAAGCCCAACTAAGCAGGAACCCGCCCAATCTGGCAATACTGGTGGTGCACTGGCTGCAGAAATCCAAACAGGTTTTTGGGAGCTTTTCATTAAACCAATTAAATGCGAACTAGCATCAGTCCTGGTCTTGCACTGGAATATTTTGGGGAAAACCCCTTTTAGTCTTATAAAAATATTCATTTATTTTGTGTATTGTGCAAAACATTTTTTCCAGAAAACTCAAACGAAATCATCTGAAAACTCACAGACTTCTTAAAAAAGGGACAGTAGCCTGTCCGACAGAAAAGAAACGACACCGTGTGGGCAGAAATCACCGACACATACAGGCAGAGATAGGTGACCAAAGCGGCAAGAAATTACTCACTGCGACATTAATTTCCCCCCACCAGAAGGAACCGTGATTCAGCTCAGGTCAGAGACCAGGAAAAATGTGTTCATAGATCACTCCATCAGCCAGCCAGTTTCCTAAGGCCATGCTCACAACACACACTGCCTGGACAGCAAATCTTCCAACATCCAGCCACAGTGACCAGTAAGCAGAATCATTATTCTCCAAGTAATTTCTGACAGTTTGCCCTTTCATGCAGACACCGTGACACAAATTAACTGATTTGCTGATTATAATCACTGAGGGCCCTTTGCAGGTGGTCCTAATGATGTCATAATTTCACACATCCATGACAAAGTAGCATGCAATGATCACATTATTACCCATAAATAAAAACATTAAATTAACCAAAAAGGCTTTAATGAGGCTCGAAACATTGGCTAGTAAATTCCCCAGCAACATTATTTTACAAAGGCCGTTAGACAGAGAAAGTGACACGAATCAACGCCACAGTCGCCTCTCTTTGCCAAATGTGTCAAACATTTCAACTGGTAAAACTGGATTGTGATCATTTCTGGGAATTTCTTAAAGTTGGAATCGAAATCGATGTGAGAGGAATCCTACAGCAGCCCTGGGTGGACACTTACCTGTCTTGTTTTGGCTGAGGTCTCTATAAAGGGAATGCCGTAGCTGCGTGCTAAATCCTGAGCCTGCTTTGTATCCACCGTTCGGGACGGGAGGTCACACTTGTTGCCCACCAACACCATGGGGACGTCCTCGGAGTCCTTCACCCGCTTGATTTGTTCTCTGAACAAAAACACACAAGAAACAACGTTTAATTTGCACTGCACTATGACAGGAACACATAACATGGTGATGTTATCAAATATTCCAATGACAAGATCAGTTGTGATACAGTCATATTTTTTGTCTGGAATATAATAGTCAAAAAATATGCTGTACATAAAAAAAACTGTCCCACAAAAAATAAATAAATAAATAGTGGCTGATTTACTATTTTACATTAGCAGAAACAAAGCACTGATGGAGTCAGACTGTTCTCTAGACACTGAAAGTACAAGAGAGATGGACTCTCGCAGAGATTCCTGAGAGGGTTCTTGGCTTTTTGTGGGAGGTTCCTTAATTATCTTTCCATAGACAGAAACAAGAACAGTTTTTGATTTTTTGCTGGAAACAAAATCCACTAAGGATATTTAAAAACATCTGTCAAAGCTAGATTTTTATTACCAGCATGTTTAACTATAGAATAATTCATTTATTCAAAAGCAGTATGATTCCAACACAACAAAAACACTGGCTTTTAATTTCTAATAGCTTGGCTACCTGTACATCTCCTTATTCAAACAAGTTTCATTACCCAGCAGGTTTTGAGCACCAGGTCCTGCAGACCGCAGCCCTTTTGGTCTCCCAACTCACCTATAGTGGTGAATGTCTTCAAAGGACTTGGTGTTGTTGATGGCAAAAACACAGAGGAATCCCTCCCCTGTCCTCATGTACTGATCCCTCATGGCGCTGTACTCCTCCTGACCTGCAGTGTCCAGAATGTCCAGCAGACACGTCTCTCCATCGATAACCACCTGCTTTCTGTAGGAGTCCTGGAGGACGAAAAAGTAAAACAAACAACAACAAAAAGTCAGAAACTGATCAGAACTCTAATCATGAGATGGCACCATTTCTGCAGCATTACGCTTGTTTGATTTTACAATTATTAATGGTTTTCATGGTTAAATTAACAAAGAGTGGTTGCAAAATTATATTTATGAATGATGACATTTTGTGATGTATTAAGATTTGTTCTCCAACGGAGCACGACTTAATTACGGCCTATCCCTAGCTGTATTACTGCACTGTATATTCTGGAAGAGCTCATATTACAACAGCGTTGACAGTCAGCGTCACAGTACTCCTGTTGTTCATCGCATCGTTGGCCACATTCAGTGGCATGCCCCAGAAATAATTACCAACTGCTCCTGTGAGAAGCAATACTTGCAGATGCTATCTCGTACCAAGTAATATATAGGCGCGTTCCAACCAGCCACGGCACATCAATAATTGATTGAAACCATGATGAGAGTGTTCGCACTGGAGAAGTTGGCACTGGGAGAAACTGGGCAGGACACCAAACTTGAAAGGTCATTATGAACCTGTTTAGTATCCTTTCAAAGCTTTAAACCAGTTGATCCTGTTGCAGATTCCTGCTTCTCCTCGTTTTGTACCCGTGTATCCCGACATACATGCAAAACAACTGGGATAGTTGGGAAATTGACTAAACGTGCTTTTCCAAAAAATAAATGTAATAATAATAGAACTTTTTAACTTTACCTCAATGGTCGGGTCATATTCATCCACAAAATGATTCTGGATGAGCTGGATCGTAAGCGCGCTCTTGCCAACGCCACCAGCTCCCACCACAACCAGCTTATATTCTGTCATGATTTACCTGAGGAAGAAAGACAACATTTATTTCATTGTTTTTAAAGACAGGGAGATATTCAGTTCATCTAAAGCTAAACGTTCATTCTGTTAAAACTATTTTAGTCTCTCTGACCCATTGCCATTTGTTGTTTACGTGAGTATCTGTGATGTCAGGATTGAAAACAACTCAGTTTTTAATGCCTATTTTAGTCTTCAACAAGAAGCTTTGCAGAACAATTACCATATTTTGTCAATAATGGTTATTCTAAATGTGATGAAGCACGAAGGGCTAAATGTGGAGGAGAATATGTAAATTCTGTAAAATTACGAACATATAAACAGGGTTCCACCCATTTAAAAATTCTACCCTTTTCCAGACATTTCTGTGTTTTTTAAAAAACGTTAAGAGACAGAGTGTTTTTCACAAAGCATAGAAACGAAAATGCTGAAGCAGGTTTCCCATTCAGTAGAGGCATAAAAGGCTTTTTCACAATTTTTTTTGGGAATCAGGAGAAACTGTTGAATAATCTCATGGTGGAATGTCACCAGTTAAATACAGATTTTCTTTGAAAACCACAGGTTGTGATCAGCAATTCCTCCATTTTACAAAAAAAAAAAAAACAGGAAAAACATAGGAACTTACATGCTCAACTGAGCCCATTTCAATAACCTTGGGTCTTCTTTAAAAATCAAGAACTAAAAAAAAAATAAAATGAAATAATAACAAATAACACAAAAACTATCTAAATATATAGAATAAGTGACTTAAAAGTCAGGGCCTGAAGACTAACTTTTTCCAGACTTCCAATTTCATCAACTAGTGTGTGAGCGTATTGCAAGCCGTGCCCTGTGGCTGTACTTGGAATTGCCCTCTGCATCCACTTATTCAATATCTGGGTCCTGTGAGCCACGTCTCAATCAGTTCTAAAACTATTTCAGTATTTGAACTATTTAAACTGAATGTGAAACACGCACTTAAAAGACTTCAGATTGGAAACAAAAGTGAGCAAAAATACATTTTACAGAGATCGTTTGCACATGCATTCAAATCTAAATCCAGCACCTGATTCAGTCCAGTTTTTTTAAGAACACGAAGGCCCGACAGCAAAACTAGCCCCAGGCAGAAATCAATGACATCACATTAAAGCTCTAAAATTGACAGGCGCCGGGGAAACCCTCCGCTGTCTGGTGCTTTGTGGAGCGACATCCATCAATAGAGGCAGCAGGCCTTTACAGAAGTTACAGTTAAACTGCACAAACCCAACACAGCCTGCAGTCGGGGTTGAACTCAACTAAACATTAAAGCCATGATAAAACAGGCAAATATTAAAAACACTAAATGGTTGGGTAGGTGTGCGGTATGCACATTTTTTCTGCAGCATGTTAGACATTTATACTTGTTTCTAGTGACATGAGGTACAAGCTTGTTTTAAACAGATCAGACGGGACGGTTGGCAAAGCGACAAAACACTACAGGCAAGGATTCATATCTGACACAAGCTTGGTATGCTTCTGTGAACACCGTCACTTTTCATCTTTGCACTTGATGAAAGAGAAGAGAGAGGAGAGAGAAGGCAGAGACATCGCTTCAACAACAAACAGATGTAAAAGGCCAATAAGGGTGGTGGTCACCCACCCTTCACATATTTGTAGTTTTTCATTGTTTCATACCAGATTTTCTTGGTACAACAAAAGAGCTGCCTGCTGCGCAGCATTTCAGACTGATCAGGCGCTACTGTGAACTTGCTTTGACAACTTATGCAATAACTAAAGTTTGCTTTTTAAAATAATTATTTGCCCAGACACCTTTGTATTTTAGATGTGTACTTTTTAGTGTATGCTTTTAAAGTGGAAAAAAATATACATGGGCTATCACCTGTAATTATAGAAAACATTTAAAAGGTTGTATCTTGAAGTGGCTGGGAATCTGGAACTAAAGATTACTAAATTAAATGTTAAGACCAATCATAAAAATATAGCATTTTAGCCTAGATGCATTACAAAACAGCTGAATTTATACCACAAAAATCTAATTAAAAAAAGTAATTTACTAAAAATAGAAATAAATTGATGGTTTAAGGACATGGGTGCAAAAAGTACGAACAAAAATTGGACACCGATTTGGCAAATGATGAACTGACCCTCAGCCAATCAGTAAAGTAATTTGTGTGTCAGGTAATCCACTAGATTACCTACTATTTTCATCTGCCCTTACTACAGAAAAGTTGACCAACAGTGAATTTAAAATGGAAAGAAATTTCCTAACAACAGTGCCAATCAGGGGTGTGGTATAAAGTATTCCCAGCCCCATTGCTGTCATCAAGGTACACCAAAGTTTTAAAGGTCATTTTCCAGTCTAGGATTTAACTTCCTTTTAATGAGATGCCAGAGAAAGTGACAAAGTAATCACAGTTTCCGCTGTCCCTATGGTGCATTGGGGAAAGACACCCTCCCTAAAACCTGTTGTTGTGCACTGTCGGTCAGCTGGCTGAAAGCAAGCTACTTCACTCCTTCCTCTCTTTAGAGAGAGACAAATATTTTACTGGTCATTAAAAATATGGAGACTCGTGGTTTGGAAACTAAATGAGCTCCAGCCACAATTCCTATTAAACTTATGCTGTTTTAAAACTGCAGTTAGCAAACTAGAAGTAATATGACTTAAGCAGCTGACTGCAGGCTGGCTACCTGAGCAGATAATATCAGCTTGTTACGCTCGCAATGTAACTGTAAAATGCAAAATGTTAAACAGTTATAATATTCTGCCAAACAAAAACCTTTCTGCTGAAAACTACCGATACATTTTGCGGTGTTTACTCCAGTTCTGTGATTAACAATATGACAGCAATAGTGTTATTTCAGCACCATTATGAACAGTTGTGTTTTTCGTTTTAAACCCAAGCAACTTGTTACAGTCTTTGTACAGTGGCATTTTACTCAAGGTTATAATATCGTGAGAATCAGATGCAGACCCATGCCTATAAGGAAGCAGACAATAACAGTTTGTCACCCATAACACTGGAAAAATACCCACACAAACTGATCAGAGGGCTTATTGATTAGCAGCCGAACAAACGTGATCCAAGCGTGAAAGCAGCTGCTAAATATGCGAACTGGACTGAATTTTAAAATAAAAGCCACATGCCATGTTCCGAGAGACATTTATACCTTTTATAGGGCTTAAAGTCGAAAGAAATTAGATTTAAACTCTGCGACCACTGTCTTTCTGCTAGTTAGCCTAGCACAGGAACTAGCTTACCCGAAAAGTAAGCTAACCCCGGTCTATGAACATCATCTTCGTATGTTTTCGGTAAAAAAGCCATTAGAGGCTATTGTCTGCTTAATGTGCCTGGACACAGTCCATATCATTCATTCAAAGGGGAAAGGAAGCCGCCATTGAGAGGCTAGCTAAGTCTGCAATGCAGGACCAAACGGTAGGTTAACAACTGGGCGTAGTTTGGACTAAAAATTAAAATAGTTTTACTACAACGTTTCAACTCGCTGTTTCCACGACATGTGCACCGCCCTACACTTATTCGTAAAATAAAAACAATAACAAACAACAAAAATGCCTCCACATGAAACTATCTTCTCCGTTTGTTACCTTTTAGCGAGTGGAGTTCCGCGTCTGAAGTAGCGACCTAAGAAGTCAAGCAGATAATCCTCCCGTTTCACTCGATCTCCGCATTTCCTACCTCTGCTTCTCACCAAAACGCCAGTCGGTTCAACGCCGTTTTGGAAGCGAGCGGGGACATGCAGACACAAAACAATTCCCAAAAAAAAGAAAGAGTGGAAGAATCAATCGTTTGAACTTTCCATCTGACCCAGCGTCCCTTCGGCCTAGCTGCTGCTGCTCAGGCTCGCCTGCGTTACGACAATATGGGCGGATACCAAGCAGGGCGCACTTTACCCAGAAACCCTAGCAGGGAGATTTTTAATAAGTCTGGGGCAAATGGGTCAACCGTGTCTGTAGCAATATGTGACCCACAATGCGCTCTGCCTTGTCACCTCTGTGTGTACGCTGACTTTACAAACAGAACTAAGATGCTACTGTATTATTATTTGTTTCTAGTCAAAGCAATCGTGTTAAATGCTACAATTTCATTTTATCACAATGAAATAAATCTAGTTTTTCACCTTTGTATGTAATACTAACATAGAGTAATGTTTCTATATAGAGCAGTGTGCTTTAGTTTCATGCCCTCCTGCAGTCTCTCTGCTTCTGCTGCTGCTGCTGCTGCCTGCTGCAGAGTCAACAAAGCCTAGGGGGCGACTCCAGTATATATAGGTTCTAAATATAACTGGAATGTGCTGGAGGAACGTCATTCCCAAGCAAGGAAATGATTTGCCAATTCCTTTGTCAATATCCCTACGTATTCACTGGCTGCTACTGCGCAGCTCATATGCATGATTTAACTGTAAGGCTGATGACAAAGCCCAGACTGGTAATCCACATTTTAGTAATACTTACAAACATAAAGAAAACACCAGAATGACTTCACGCTAAATTAAACAAAAAAAAAGTCGTCTGTCGTGAAGGTTTTATGACATTTTTGTGGCATTTTATATAAACCTTTATGGACAAACATTAGAAAATGTGAATGTGATTAGGAAAACATATTATCACTCAATGAAAACTATTAGCAGACTTACTACTATGCTAATAAAAATAAAAGAAAATATAAAATATGATACTATTGTTAAAATATAGAACCATAATTTGCATTAAATCGAAAAATTCTTAAACTGTTTGTTTTTTGGGTTTTTTTTTTGCTACTTACAATACACAGCGTAGAAGACTGTACAGAAATGAATAAATGCCACTTTTTGACCACTAATTAGGGATATTTCACATTCTCTGCCCTTTACATTTCTGTGCGAGGATTCCACAATAAATTATTGGTAGATGGTAATCAAATCAGAGTCGAAACGCTACAATAAATGAACTAAAACAATAATGAGAACCATCCTTCAGCAATAAGCTATAATGTGACAGCTTCTTGATTCCATTGCATTTAAAACGACCACCCCTTTTATTTCAGGATTGACTTGTATTTGCTTTATATGTTCTACCATCAGCTCCGGCCAGCTACCCTGCAGGCTACTTGCTGAAGAAAAGCCCTCCACCAGCACAATAATGCCTCCATCATGTTTCATAGTGAAGGTGGCATGTTCAGTGTTAGTTTTCAATTTAATGAAAAATGTAAGGGCTGAGTCAGTAGGAGATGTTGAGACAAAATAGTATAAAAAACATGACATAAAGGCTTTATGTGACTTGCTCCCCACAAAGTACAGGTGCTAAATGTTTAAATGGGATATTGGTGTTTTGCTCACAGTTTCATTATTGGGTATCATTGTCCAACTTTGTTATTGCCAGTAAAAATATACATCCAATATTAAAATCTCCTCAAAAAAATTAAACTGGCAAAATTTTATAGACAGATTTTCATCTCAACAAGAAACTGATGATGAAATGATTTTTAAATGGCTGACCTTTTCTAAGCCCATCGTCTGTACACCTCATGGTGGGAAAACCACAGTGAACCTGCTAATATTAACAATGGCTGCATATTTCACTTATCCAGAGTGACTCACCACTGAAGCACTGTAATGCAAAAAGCCATCATTAACATTATTACTTGCCATTATGCTCTGCAACAATGGAAAAAGTTAAATGTTTTCTTTCATAAAGGTTTTCTGAATCATGAAAAATGCTGGTTATTATAGTAATTGTCTCCCTTTATGCAAGGTGATAAAATAAAGGGAACTTTTACCATGTAGAAAATATATGATAAAGTGTTTCCAATAATATGAGGCTCAACAGTTAAGAGCACTTGTTGGATTTTGTACATTTGAAACTACCAATATTTACAATTACAAGATAAAATAAAACAATTTCCTGTCACAAGATGGCAGTAAACTGCTGTTCATTTGAAATCCCACTGCCAATCTGTAGCTTAAAACTGAATGGTTTTATATATACAGGGGTTGGACAATGAAACTGAAACACCTGGTTTTAGACCACAATAATTTATTAGTATGGTGTAGGGCCTCCTTTTGCGGCCAATACAGCGTCAATTCGTCTTGGGAATGACATATACAAGTTCTGCACAGTGGTCAGAGGGATTTTAAGCCATTCTTCTTGCAGGATAGTGGCCAAGTCACTACGTGATACTGGTGGAGGAAAACGTTTCCTGACTCGCTCCTCCAAAACACCCCAAAGTGGCTCAATAATATTTAGATCTGGTGACTGTGCAGGCCATGGGAGATGTTCAACTTCACTTTCATGTTCATCAAACCAATCTTTCACCAGTCTTGCTGTGTGTATTGGTGCATTGTCATCCTGATACACGGCACCGCCTTCAGGATACAATGTTTGAACCATTGGATGCACATGGTCCTCAAGAATGGTTCGGTAGCCCTTGGCAGTGACGCACCCATCTAGCACAAGTATTGGGCCAAGGGAATGTCTTGATATGGCAGCCCAAACCATCACTGATCCACCCCCATGCTTCACTCTGGGCATGCAACATTCTGGGTGGTCCGCTTCTTTGGGGCTTCTCCACACCGTAACTCTCCCGGATGTGGGGAAAACAGTAAAGGGGGACTCATCAGAGAACAATACGTTTCACATTGTCCACAGCCCAAGATTTGCACTCCTTGCACCATTGAAACTGACGTTTGGCATTGGCATGAGTGACCAAAGGTTTGGCTATAGCAGCCCGGCCGTGTATATTGACCCTGTGGAGCTCCCGACGGACAGTTCTGGTGGAAACAGGAGAGTTGAGGTGCACATTTAATTCTGCCGTGATTTGGGCAGCCGTGGTTTTATGTTTTTTGGAGACAATCCAGGTTAGCACCCGAACATCCCTTTCAGACAGCTTCCTCTTGCGTCCACAGGTAATCCTGTTGGATGTGGTTCGTCCTTCTTGGTGGTATGCTGACATTACCCTGGATACCGTGGCTCTTGATACATCACAAAGACTTGCTGTCTTGGTCACAGATGCGCCAGCAAGACGTGCACCAACAATTTGTCCTCTTTTGAACTCTGGTATGTCACCCATAATGTTGTGTGCATTTCAATATTTTGAGCAAAACTGTGCTCTTACCCTGCTAATGGAACCTTCACACTCTGCTCTTACTGGTGCAATGTGCAATCAATGAAGACTGGCTACCAGGCTGGTCCAATTTAGCCATGAAACCTCCCACACTAAAATGACAGGTGTTTCAGTTTTCTTGTCCAACCCCTGTATATCGAAAGTATTTTAGATCATTTATTGAGCACTATTTAACTTAAAGGCCATCTTCAAGGTATAGTATCCATAACATGTAACCCAGGGTTCCTACAAGGTTTTCATCTCAAAATGCCATGCTTTTCCAGACTCCAATTTGTTGTTTTTTTTTGCAATTTATATAACATTCTGAATATTTTGAGTATAAAATATTTACCTTGAACTGCTTAAACAATAGTCCTATCAGTACGTTCCACAAAACAACACAAAACTGAAATGGACTCTTGATTTTTGCAGTGTGATATAAAGCCATTTCACTGCTTACTGTAATCTGGACTTACTTAGACTAGCTTTATATCAAATATAACTGTAATTCCTGTATTTGGTAAATGATGATTGTGATATAATAGAATAAAGGCAGATACCTTAAAGCAAAATTTGTGAACTTTGGTATCTTTATGTCACTGATAAAGATTCCAAAATATGGCCGTTTTAGTTCATAGTTTTGCATTCTTACAACACCCAGTCTAAAAACAATAGGTCCAGTTCAATCGGAATTTGGAGTCCAAAACGTGATGAAAAAGATTGCATTCATTGCATTCAGTTAAGTGAAAAACCCAAATACTGATGGGTAAGTTGCTAAAAATTAAGCTGTGATGTGGCCAATCAGAGCGAAAGAATATAATTTAAACACTAAATTTAGGTGAAAGCTTTTAATTGTCGTTATAAAAACTTTGGTTAAAAAGCTGAATTTGTTTTTAATATTGCTTCTGAAAAGATGTATTTATCTGTTTGAAAATTATAATATTTTACATATTTGGGCATCAAACCTCTATTGTCATTAAACCTGTAATGTGCTGATAAGTCAAAGGTATGACTCAAACATATTACAAAGATATTAAAAGTTAAACCAGTTTTCCAAACACTGAAAGTAGTTAATTGCATAAATAAATTAGTTTTTTTGGATTCTTCCAAGAAATTTAGTTGCTTCTCAGGAGCCACCATGCTGAAATCTTTATCCAATTATAAAGGATGTGAAGTATTTATTACCGTACTGTCAGAAAGGTTTAGAGATCATTATTACACTTGATGAAAACAAAATATGATGTTGGTGTAAAAACCGATCTGTGTTTTTTTTTTTTCCACAAATGTAAAGAGCTTGTTTTCTACTGAAAGAACTAAGTTATTTTCAGATTTCAAATGCATACATGAAACTTCACTGAACTCTTTTCAAAGTTACTTTAGAAGCAAACCAGAATAGAAGGTTTTGAAACGTTTTTTTTTTGTTTTGTTTTTTTTACAAAGCATTATTCAGATTTCTTGCATATTTATTGGGTCATCAATAATAAAGTAATAACAAAACATGTCTATTCGTTTACAATAACAGAAATGCATAATAAAAAAGCGGGTTATTGTTTGTATAATGTAAGCAGACCTTTTACACACAAATATTTGGAGTATATTTTTCAGTTTTGTCAGTGCAAAGTAAATATTCATTTCAATCCTGAAATGAGGAATGTTGGGCTTCGATTTGGAAAATTTGTAATTATGGCTCTAAAATTTTCCAAATGAATTTAAAAGTTAAAAAAGAAGTCTAAAAAACGCTTCTGTCCATTTATTTTCTTTTACATTTAAAGCATTCTTCTTTCATACCTCAAAAACATACCAAAGTTCATAACAGAGATTTAGTTTTCTTTAGAGGTTAAAAACGCTAAAAGAAGAATTGATTAGTTGGATAAACTCAAAACAATATTTCAGAGCAAACCTCCCTGACCTATTAGCAATTCAATGTTTGCTATTATGACTCCAGAAAGATTTTCAATTAATGTTTACAAAGGTGCTGTTTCAATTAATCTGACAACTGTTATGTTTTGTTTACTGATACCATTTAAAAATATCTTTTTTGAAATAGTTATAGAAACTTGGCACCTTAATGCAGAGGTCCAGGGACTATTGGACTGAACTGATTTTGTGGGCACATGTGGTTGATACAGATGGAGATTTTTTATTATAAATTAAGGTATTAGCGCAAAATGATTACTAAGAAATTATTATGTTCTTACTATGGAAAATGTTCGAAATTTTTCGTCTTTAAATAACCACACTTTTTGCATTCTTTTTCATTTCATTGTAAATGCGACCACATCTATCCAGTGACTTTTACTCAAAAGCAGATTTATGCTGCACCCAAATCAACTTTTAATGAATTTATTATTTGTTTTCAAAGAGTGATTCAAATCTTGGTCTCATTGCTGAGAACAGATTAAATTGCTTCTATTTTTCTCAATCAAACAAAAAAAGAATGATTTACACATCCCTTTCCTACAGAAAATCTGACAACTTGATTTCTTAAAATAAAACATTGGAAGCTTACTGTTTTGTTGAGCATGTTAAAAGCGATTAATAAATAAATTGTTAATAAACGATTACCATTTTGGTAAAAATATATTAGAAACTAGCTGAATAAATACTCCAAAAAATGTACGCTCATAATTAATGATAATAAGAAATAAATAAGAAATAAGAAACAACAAAGAAAAAAAACTGATACATATAGGTGGAACTAGCCTGCATGGGTTCGTTCACTATGGTAAATAGGTCTAATAAATAAATTGTAAAAATGTAAAAAAAAATGTGCAAAAAATGTACAAAAAGTCTGGAGCACAAACAGAACTGAGAACTGAGAAAACAATGACAGAAAAATGACATAGAAAATAAAGAATCCAGTGTTGGAAAACAAAGAGAACCAGGGAGCTGAAATACAGAGGCAAGGGTGGTGAAATAAAAAGCAAACAGAAGAGTAATCAGAGGAGGTTTGGAGCAGCTGTCACAAAAGGAACGCAGAGCAGCTGAGGGAGGGAGGCTAATTCACACAAATTAGCTGAACAGAAACATAAAGAAACCAAAGGAAGATATCTAACAGAAATAATTCTAAAAATACAAAGAACACTTGAATTAACAAAGAATCTAAATACAAAGTAAAACGTATAAAACAACTAAAGAAAGCAAGAGATAAAGAACACAATAAACTTCAAGGAATAGGTAAAATACACACACACAAAAAAAGTCAAAACTCAAACATCTCAGGAGAGGCAACGGTAGCTCAAATAATCCCTCGCTTTAACCAAGGAATGCTGAATGCCTCTGAACGCATACAATGTCGAACCTTGAAGCAGATGGACCACAGCAGAAGGAGACCACCCCAGGTGTCACTCCTGTCAGTTAAGAACAGGGAACTGATGCTGCAATTCTCACAGGCTCACCAGAACCATAACAGACTGAAAAAATGTTGCCTGGTTCAATGAGTCTCAATATCATGTGCAACATTCAGATGCATGGTAGGGTCCGAATTTGACATAAACAACCTCAAAGCAGGTAGCCATCCTGCCTAATGTTGATGTTATTAGACAACGTTACCTCAGCCTACTTGAGTATTGTTGCTGCCCATGTTCATCCCTTTATGACCATAGTGTATTTATTCTTTGTTGGCTGCGTCCAGCAGAATAATAAACCCTGTCACAAAGCCTAAATCATCTCAAACCTGGTTTTTTAAACATGACAGTGAGGTTACTGTACTCCAGTGGTCTCCGCAGACAGTCACCAGATCTCAATCTGAAAGAGCTCCTTTGGGATGTGGTGGAATAGTAGATTTCTATCATGGAAGTCCAGCTGACAAGTTCACAGCAACTCTGTGATGCTCTTATATCAGTATGGATCAAAATCTTGTAGGAATGTTTGTGATGCCTTGTAAAATTGATCCTAAAAAGAATTAAGGTCATTCTGAGGGCAGGGTGTGCACAATAAAGTGGACAGGGAGTGTATTTTAACAACAAATGTTAAGAACCAGTCTTGCAGTTAAAGAACAGAATTGTTTTCAGATTTTAAAAGCACATGTGAAAAATTATTTAGCTTTTTCACATTTACATCAGAAGCAAAACAGGAGAAGAGTTTTTGAAACTTGGTGTGTCATGGTTCCCCAATGTTATGTTTCTTTCTATATACGGTAAGGATGAGTATTTTCGACATCCTCACCATACCATGGTGTTTAACGTTTCCTATCCAACCTTATTGAAATTTAAGATTTGTGTTGACTTTGCTTTTATACGCTTTTGTTAATTTTCATTTGTTTAGTGGTGGAATAAAACCTAGGTCACCACCTTTAATATCAAAGAACATTTAAAGAGTTTGATTTTAAAGTTCTCAAAGTGGGGGTCAGGACCCCCCGGGGGGTCGCCGAGGCACTGGGTTTTCATTATCATAGTAATGTGACCCCTGAAGTGTATGGAGGGCCAAAAGGGACACAATTAAATAAATAAATATGTCATGAAATAACAAAATGTGAATGTCCCATGAAATAACTCTACCATGAAAAAAATAAATGTACCCTTAAATGTCCCATTAAATGATTATATAATATGTATTTACTAGATTATTAAATAGTTAAACATACTATTAAATTATGAAATGTACTATTAAATAATTGTCCCATTAAATAATTAAATATATATTTTAAATTATTAAATTAAATAGTAACATTTCATTAAAAATTTTTATTTATTTAAAATTAAATATAATTACTTCACTCACTTATTTATTAATAAATATAGAGGGAAATAATTAGGTGTATTTTTAGAGGGTCATGGGTTGTCGGTCTCACTGGCACTGTTATTTTGGGGGTCTCAGGCAGAAATGTTTGGAAACCCCTGATCAAGAGTTAAGCAGTGCAAACTAAAAATTTTAAACACTTATCAGCAACAACCATGAATTGATCCACAATGTATTTAAGTGGCCTACATGGGTTTAAAATTTGTGTTTTTTGTTTTTATTTTACAGGTATGTAAGGGCAATGTTTTGACCTGAGCCAAGTGAAAGGTCATTATAGCGCTTGATTATTGTAAAATATTGTGTTTGGTCAATTTTATACTGAAAGAGCCAGATTTAAAAGCACTTGTGAAAAATAACAGAACTTTTTCACATTTACTTTGGAAGCAAAAAAAAGGAAAGAAGCTTTTTTTAAGTTGGTACCATAAGGGGACCCCAACCTGACGTCACTCTCCATATATGGTAAAGGTGAGTGTTTTCTAGACCTTCACAATCTGATGGAAAAAAATCTTCCAATCCTCGTGCAAATTCATGAATTTTAGATTTGACTTTTTACGCTTTTGTCTATTTAAATGTTTCATGTGATAGGGAAATGTTTTACGCCGGACATCACCTTTACTCTTAAAGGGGCAGTGAATTTGCATTTAAATGATGCTAATTAAAAATAAAGATCAATCATAAACTGTTACCTGGTAGCAGATATGTCAGAAAAATACTGAATAAACACCCGTTTTCTTTGTGTTCTGGGTTACTGTGGTTAAAAAAAAGAGGAGCCAGTTGTTCGTAGACTGGCTCGGTGAAGAACCTCAAGTAAATATCTGAGATACGCTTTCCTCTGTGTTTTACCGGGAGAACATTTTCTGTTAAGATGTCCAGAAAGTGTAAAAGTTGAAGACATCCTCTCCCGTCAGGGTGTTATTGCAGCTTTAAAGGGTCCATAATGCCTTGCGGTGTCCCAGTTCTTCCAAGGCGATGTAGCTCTTTACCAGCAGGAGTAATGAAGCTGCGAGAGGAAAGGCTGGAGAGAGAGAGGAGCATTTTCCGCAGCTCAGCGCCGAGACCGCAGAGGACAAACCCAAACTTTCAGACAGCGGTCTGAAACGTCAGATTTCTGTTTTCATCTGGAATCATCCACGGCCTGCATTTGAAACGGGATTTATTTTTCTTATTTTGACGCATATCCTTGGAAGTGATTTATTAGGCAACGGTGAAACGGGACAGATTTTGCGGAATCTGCGCTTTTACCTGTGTTTTCCCCACAAACTTCACCCTGGAGAGGAAAAACTGAGCTAGATCTGCTTCGCAGCTTTAAGGTAGGATATTTACAGAGAGCTGATTGCTGCAGACTGTTTACCGCAGCTGAGCCAGTTTGTTGTAGTGTGAGGCTGGAATAGCGGAAACATTTCCATAGTGGGATACTTCTGCTACTCTGATCCAACTACAGCCCGTTAACGCCATTACTCACCCAGCCTTCACACAAACACACAACTACCGTCAAAACCCATGCATTTAGTCCGTCCTGCTGTTTAGCGTCCAGCTGGAGTAAAACGGATCTGTTGGCGTGAAATTTGTTCTCTCGGATTGTTTCCCAACAGGCCAATTTTTTTTTTTTTTGCGGAATATTCTCCTATAAATGTTTTTCTCTTTTCCACTACTGCTTTTATTATTATTATATTATTATTATTATTTTCACGCTCTTTTCCCGTGTTTGATAGTAGCAGAGTCAGACTCTTAAAGAGTTAGGATAATACAATGCTTTGCGAAAGTATTCATACCCCTTTTTAACTTTTAGAACCACAAACTTTAAAGTATTTTATTGCGATTTTATGTATAAGACCAACACAAAGGTGGTGCATAGTTGGAAGGAAAATTATACATTGTTATTATTCTTATTATTATGATGCATAATTTGTTTACCAATAAACCACAAAAAAAATAATTTGTTTGATAAGTGGTAGAGCAACCTTTTTGCTGCAGGTGAATGTCTTTTGGAGTGTCTAGCAGCTTTTCACATCTCGAAAATTAATTTTGTTTTTCATTCTTTGAAAAAACAACACAAGCTCAATCAGATTGGACGGAGAGCGCCTGTAAACATTATTTTTCAGTGCTTGTCTCAGATTCTTAGTTGGATTTAGGTCTCGACTTTGACTGGGCCGTTCTAACTCATGAATATGCTTTGATTTCATCCATTCTATGGCTTAGGTCTGTTGTCCAGCCGGAAGGTGAACCTTCACCCCAGTCTTAACTCCTTTACAGCTTCTAACGGGTCCCTTCAGTAGTGTCCTGCATTTTGCTTCATCCATCTTCCATCAACACCAATCATCTTTCCTGAACCTGCTGAAGAAAAGCCTTCCCACGGCATGACACTGCCACCACCATGTTCCACTGTGGTTTCGGTGTATTCAAGGTGATTTGCAGTGTTTGTCCTTAGTTTATTCTTAATCTAATCTAAATGGCATGGGACAAATTTTAAATAGGACTTCTTATAGCTTTATTTCCGGGATGCCTTTCTTCCTGCTATCTGCTTCTTTGATTACACCTTCTTGCCCAGCCTGTCAACCATGTTTTGGTAGATTGCTGTTGTACAATACTCCTTTACATTCCAAAGGTTGGAATCAACAGTTCTCTGTTAGATTCAGTTTGGGATATTGTTTTATAACCTAGCCCTGCTTTAAATGTCTTCTCAGCTATATCTCTAATCTTAGATTAAGTCACACAGGGCTGGACTCTATTGAATTAGGTGATTCTAAAGGCAGTTGGTTGCATTGTATTTTGTTTAGGCTAGAGCTGGGTGATATGTATATAAAAAAAACCAAACGATTGCAGTATTTATCACAGTGCAGTTTCAAATTATAATAAACATTATGAAAAAATAATGACACAATTCCCTTAAGCATTGTGTTACAAAATGGATTAAACAAGTAAGAAGAAGTTACTTTATCAATCATTATGTTGATCCACTGAACCCATTTACAGTTCTTTTTAAGCATGTTTTAATACAAGCATAAAATAATGCAAATAAAATTTGCACTGCTGGTTGGAATCTCCACTTCTTGCCAAAATGCTGAAATAATGATGACCCCCCTCGTACTACCTGTAAGGCCACATGTATTGTCTATCTTATTGAATCTTAAAGCCTACCTTCATCATTGTTTTTGTCGATTCTTGTTCCTCGACAAATTTATTGCTACACTGTTGATGAGTATCAGAATAAAGGGGGCTGAATGCAAATGCAAACCGGACTTTTCAGATTTTCTTTTGTTGTTTATTCCATATTGGTTACCCTACTAATCTACAAATATATAGTGCAACAAGATCAGTCTGTGGTCAGATCAGACTTTAGGGATTTTTTATACGTTGATGGCAACTGAAAAGAATCCCCTTCTTTCTAAAAACTAAATAAATGTGGCCATCCCAGCTGTTTCTCTGTTGCCGTTAAGCCCTGGATGAGCAGTGCAAAGAAGTCAGCTCAAGATGATGTTTAACGAACCTCAGCAACATGTATAAATTGGCCAGATGCCTCCCACAGCCCTCCTGTGCCCTGCAGGAGTGCTCCTGTCCCACTGCAGCAGTGTCCTGCCCGCCCCTGCTGCTCCCTCAAAGCTGCCTAGTGAGCAGTGAATATGGCAGGGGAACAAAGGCAGCATTATAGCTGGCTGAACGTGCCGTCCAGATGTTAGAGATCCTGCCAGGACTGACCTCCCAAAATAGGGAGGGTGGGGGTCTGCTTTAGCTCCTATTAGTTTAATATCAGCCAGGCAGACTCAGAGAGAGGAGTCTGTAGCTCCAGGGTGGGGGCTGTTGAACAGCTCAGAGGAGCTATGGGTGTTGTGTGTAGCGTGACTGGATGTGGGTTTAATCCCAAACTCCCCAGTCTTCAAAGTAGAGTTAAATAGTTCTGAGCTAGTGCCGGGCATTACTTATTCCCTTTAGTTTTCTTTTTCTCAGTGTAGCTTTGGTGCTATAGCTTGCTCAGTTAAAACACACTTTTTAAAGTTTTAGGCAAAAACACGTTGCATGCAAGTCAGTTCTGCTGAATAATTTAGCAAAAGTGTAATCTTAAAGTTTAGCAACTAGAATAAATGAGCATTGCAGGAAAATATGAAGGAGATGTTGTACAAATAAATGCACTTTAATGTTGATGTTCTTTAGTGTAGTGCCATTGCTGGTGAGCATCCAGGAGCCCTTGGCAGAGAGGAACCCATAACTTTCTTATCTTGTTGTCATGACCAGTTGCTTTCTCACAGTGCAGGAATGCATCCTCTGTTTGTTATCAGTTCCCACCCTCCAGGATCAAGGCCTTCCTCTGGTCTCTACCATGCTCTGCCTATTGCATTGCATTGCATACACACTAAGGGGGCAATGAGAAACTTTTTAACTGACTCACAACAACTGGAAGACTCTTGATGCCTGACCCCAGTGGTCCCATGCTGTCAGGATGTCATACACTGTTTTAAAAAAGTCTTCATCGCTTTGGTTCACATTGTGTCACAGCCAAAAAGTTTCATGTATTGTATGTGATAGACTGACACAAAGTAAAGCATAATTGTGAAGTAAAATGAAAAAATTTCCCATCCCATTTTTCTCTTCAAAATAACTCAACCTGAGTCATGTTTAATGGAGAAAGAACACAGATTGAATTTAGGTCTGGGCTTTGACTAGACCATTCTAATACGCTAATGTGCTTTGGTGTAAGACTTTCCATGACAGGTTTTCTTACGGGGTTTGCCATGTATTTAGCTAAATCCACCTTCCCATGTACACTGACCAATCTCCCTGTCACTGCAAAAGAAAGCTTTCACATAGCATGATGCCACCACCACCTTTTTTCACTGTGGGAATGGTATATTCAGGGTGATGTTCAGCTTGTGTTTTTTGCCTCGTGTAGCATTTTGGAAGTAGGAGAAAATCTTCAGTTTTGGTTTCTTCTGATCAGAACACATTCTTCCACATGTTTACTGTGTTCCATGCATAACATGTTACATACTTTACATACTCACAGACTTCTGTGGCGTTTTTTCAACAGCTGCTTTGCAACTTTTTCATAAGGGCCAGCTTTGTGGACATATAATAGATGTCCTGTCAAGAGATTTTCCTACCTGAGCTATGGATCGCTGCTGCCCCTCTGCTTCTCTGATTTATACTCTCCTTTTCTGGCCTGTACGTTTAGGTGAACAGTCGTGTCTTGGGATGTTTTCAGTTGTGCCATACTCTTTACATTTTTAGATGATGGATTGAACAGTGCTCTGAGATGTTCAAAGGTTGGGATAATATTTTGAAGTATAGGTGACTTTGGAATGCAATTAGTTGCCATGGATTTTATTTTGGGGTGCCATATTAAAGAGGTTTGAATTAGAGATAGGCAATTAATATATGGTTTATCATTATTAGGGATAGAAGTATTAGAATTTTTTGCAAAACCCAAAAAGCTGACTGAGATTGTTACTTGTGTTGTTTGAGCTTATTTCTCCACTGTTGGTTTCTATGATACCTTCATTATACACTGCCCATCCAAAAAGAGTCGCATACTCTAATATTAAATTGAACCTCGTTTAGGTTTCATTACAGCAGGCTTTTGTTGTGGCATCACTTCGATAAGCCTCTGCGATGTCAAAGCAGATATTTCCATCCAGTGATTCATTTATTTTTCACTGAGACGATAGGAGAGTCAGAGCGCACAAATTCTTTTAAGGTCTGGACTCTGTGGTGCCCAAACCATGTGTGAAAATGATAAGTCATACTCCTCTTACAGTTTCATCGGTGACGACATACATTGATGGAACAACTTGGTCATTCAGTATATTCCGGTAGTCAGCTGACCTCATTCGTTGGGCACATAATGTTGCTGAACCTTGACCTGACCAGCATGGCACTGCTCCCAAAGGCTTGTACTGTAGGCGCTATGCATGGTGGGTGCGTAACCTCATGCACCTCTTTTCTTATCTTGATATGTCCATCCTTCTGGGACAGAGTAAATCTGGATTCATCAGACCACATGACTGTCTCTCATCGCACCACCAATCTGAAGCCCTTTCTTCCAGAATAACATCACTGAAAGGTGGTTTTCTTAAGACCACACAGCTCTTCAGTCCAAATCCCTTCAGTGTTCTTCACTGTGTGTGTCGAAACGCTCCCACTTTTACTGTTGAACATAGCCTTGAGTTCTGCTGTTGTTTTTTTATGATTTGATTTCACCAAACATTGTAATCGGGCGATCACAAGCGTTCAAGATTTTTTTTTCCAACCACATTTATTCTGATAGTTTCCCAACATCCAGCTTTTAACGATGGCTTGGACAGTTCGTCAACCAATTTTTGGTGGTTTCAGCAATCTCCTTGGTTTTCTTTGTTTGATGGATCCCAACAGTTTGACTCTTCTGAAACAGATCAACATCTTCTCCTCGACCGCAGCAGATTTCATTGACATAGTTAAGAGATAAGAAGCTAATAACTGCAGCAGTGTGGGTAAAACAACTTGTTGCCAGCTGAAACATAATTATCCATCAGTTATTTTTCAGTGGGAGGCTCTTACCAATTTGTTAAATCCCGGTCGCTTTTTTGGACGGGGATGGTACATTGTGGTTTGTAATTTAAAAAAAAAACAACCTGAAAAGGTTCAAGGGGTGTGAAAACTTTTGTGGGACACTAACTACATTACTTGGTCATTTCTTAACCTCTTGAGGCCCATAAATTAGATGTGTTTGTGTAGTACCAGCACATGTTGGTTATTTGGGAGAGCGGAAAGAGATTTCTGCCACTGGTGCCTCAACAATAAACCCGCCGTCTGGCTCTGATTGCTCGCAGAGATCTATTTCACAACAGAGCTGCCGCCAATTACAGCCCAGTATAAAGTGCTTGTAATTACATGCTGCTCTAGTGGGTGCACAGTTTGACTTAAAGTTTGCTAACCAACAGAGATAAGGGGTTTAGTCGTAATTCTAATGTTGCTCAAGTCTGTGAGAAGTATCTTTCTGTCTCTAATTAACAACAGTGTTGGAGACTTTTAGGAATCAGGAACCTATTGTTCTGAATTAGTTTGACTGCGTTACTTGGTTTTAGTTAATTACAGGGAAGAATTTTCAGCACTTGGTTGTTTGGATTTATTCTCTTCCGTTTTGAGTGAAAACTGGTGAGTGAATTTGGACAGGAAGCAGAACAGCTTGTATTTGTGAGGCAGCAAGTGTTAGAACATTGTGGTTTTCCTGTGAGATAGTTTTGCTCAGGCCTTTTCATGCAATGTTATGAATGCTAGGTTTGTTTTCCTCAAACATGCTCGTGTTCAGCAAACAGCATTTATACACTTTCTGGAACATTGTGGTGTTTTTCAGGGCTGGAAAAAACAAATGGACTTTGGAAAAATATTTGTATTTCTAGAGTTTAATCCCTAATATTTTATCTAAATGATCCATCTGTCCATCCATCTATCCAGTTGTCCCTCTGTCCATTCCTTGGTTCATCCACTTCTCCAGTGATCATTCATTATTCCATTGGCTCATTTATCCATCGGTCTGTCTCTTTATCCATCTAGCTATCGGTCTGTACCTCTGTTCATTTGTAAGTTGATCCATCCACCCATACAGTTTCTCCTATTTGCAGGTTCAATATTTAATGCCTGGCCATTGTAAAACATCTGCCATACATGCCTAATAAAGTCAAAAAAAAAAATGGGCAAAAATGCCTAGGAACTTTAGAAAAGGGCCCAGAGCACAATGCACTGGGAAATTCAGCTGCTTATAAATTCAGTAAATGCATTGCAACACTAAAAAACCCTTGACTGTTCCCCTTTTTTTCTTTTACTGAGGGTATATTGGTTGTGTTGAAGCACCTACAGGACCATATGGTAGAATGTGTGCACCAGCAGCCAGCTGAAGCCTGTTCCCTGCCAGCTTGGTATGGTCCTGTCGGTCTGGAGAGCTGTCATCAGCAGCCGGATAGGCAGGCTGTTTGGGACTGCTCACACACCTCTTTGCTCAGAGAGGAATGGAGGTCCAATCATTGTTGATCAACACCAGATTGTAACAAATGAGAGTAGGCGCTCAAATCATCTGGATTTGAGGTTTTGCAGAAGTTTTTTCATATCCGCTGGGCTTTAATAGAAATCCAAGAGCTCATCTGCCTCGTGGAATGCTTTTCTGGCAAAATGCAGACAGCACAAATCAGGAGGCGGGCATCCCCCCAGGCTGCAGCTTTGACAGGCCAACAGAATAGAGCTGAGGATGGCACGCTGCCCTGCACCACTCTGCCTGTATCATTAGTTGGGTTTTCTGGGTTAATGTCAACAAATACAACACAAAGGAAGGGAGCTCTGAATCTGAACTGCTACTTTTTATTAAGTGAAAAAACACTTGTACCTTGCAAAAATATTTGTTCATATTTTGTCATGTTGCAGCCACAAACTTCAATGTAGACATATTGTGATAAATGAACTCCGAGTAACAACTAATTGTGAAGGGGAAGGACAAGGAGGTGTGACATTTACACTATTTTATAAATTAAAAATTTAAAGTGTGACATTCACTCTGGTACCGCTAGATAAAATCCAGCTCCTTAAGATCTCATCTAAATGGAAAACCTGTCCATCTGTCTGTATTTAATCTCACTATAAATCCAGCTGTTCTGTGAAGGCCTCAGAGGTTTCTTAGAGAACATTAGTCAACTAACGGCATCATAAAGATCTAGAAATGGACCAGACAGGTTTGAGGTAAAGTGGTGGTGACGTTTAAAGCATTATTAGGTTATAAAACAATATTCCACGCTTTGTACATCTGACTGAGCACTGTTCAATATATCATCTGAAAATAGAGAAAACTATGACACAACTGCAAACCCACCAAGACTTGGACATCATGTCAATGAAAACATTAACCAGCCAACATGCACAAGGTAATTCAGTTCAGGTGGGAGATTCCTTTAAAAAGTGAACTATTTTTCGTGCACTCCCAAAATCTGGCCTTTCTCTGAGTAGACAAAAGTTTTTTTTGAATGGAAGCCACAAGAAGGCCCAGTTGAACCGTATGGGGGGGGGACAGCAAACATGTTGAGGAAGGTGTTCTGGTCAGATGAGACCAAAACAGATCTTTTTGGCCTATTTGCAAAACACTATTTGTGTCAGAAAAGTAACTCCCTCTAAATACACCAATCCCATAGTGAAACAAGGAGTTGACAGCATTATGCTTTGGGAATGCTTTTCCTCAGCTGGAAGCCGGTCAGAGTTGATGGAACCAATAGATGTAGCTAAATACAGCCAGAACTACAGTGGAATGGGTAAGATCAAAGTATAATCATGCATTACAAAGGCCTAGTCAAAGTCCAGATCTAAATCCAGCCGAGAATCTGTGTAAACAATTGAATATTGCTGTGTGAAAAGAGCTAATTAATTATTTACAATTGCTTTTAAAATCAAAGGTACTAATTATCTGTTGGTGTATCCCTTAAATCCCAATAAACATTTAGGTTTTTGGTTGCAACATGACAAAAGTTTACAAGTTTTTATATAGTCACGGTTTGGTTGCTGTTTTCACTTTTAGTTATTCCAATTTCTTCCTATATGGCTGAGCCGCAGTGCCCTCTTTGTCCCAGAACCAGCACTACTAACATTTTTAAAATTACTTCTGAAAAAAAAATATTTTGCTTCATGACACATAAAGCTCTCTCCATTTGCTTGACTGTGACCATTTTCCAGCTTCTTTTCATCCTTCAGTGCTTCACCGCCATTTAAGGGCAGTCTGAAAAGAAGGGCAAAGCCCTTTCTGACCAGCTGTGAGTGTGCCAGGAATAGTATGAGCCGACGACAATCTTGTACCTGCTAATGTGAAGCGGAGTTGAACGGATTTGTACAAAAGTGAGATCCGCTGAACTGAAACAACTTTTTGTTTTCTTTTTCAAATGATCAGTTAAACAATTTCCCTTTCGGTGGTTTTTTTTTTAGATGCAATTTTATTCGTTTTCAAAAGGTAGACTTCAGATAATTAGTCCGACTCCAGTTGTTTGTCCTTTTCTGCTCATGCTGCCTTGCAGGACCGCGTGTCGTCTGGGCTACATGTACAAAAGCAGACAGCTGAGGTAAGGACGGACCGACTGGTGTGGTTGACTTTGTGAATGTGGACAGGGAATACCTAAGCTGGGGGAGGTGTAATTGCTGGAGTGGGGGGCTGGTGGACAAAGACTGCTTTTCATACAGCTGTTTAGGTGCAGTGAAGGTTAGATTCATAGAGAGGGATACAGCTGGGCCCTTCATTCTTACCCGATTTGCTGTCCTTGTAGAACATGTTGAAGAACTCCTGTCAGTAATGACCTGCTTTGTTGATCCATTGACCTGATGAAGTGGTTTTTATTTGCACTTCTGCTAAAACAAAACAGAAGAAAGAACAACAGGGTAAAAGTGTGAAGAACAATTCAAAAAGCAGTGAAAAATAAAGTTTATTCCCACAATTTTAATCTCTCTTACTTTTTGTCTTTCTGAGTTAATTGTTCTGTCGTCCCTGCCTCTATCTAATTCATGGTACAAAAGCAGGAACTGGCCTTGAGAATGTCTGCTGGCAGATTCTTCCTGCACCCCCAGCAGTCATGTACCTATTCATAGAGAGGAACAAAACAACACTGTTAAGGCCAGGTGGCCGAGCATTCCTGGAGTCCATTCTCTACTTGGACTGTCTTGCATGTAATTATTTTTTGCCTGGTGTGTTCTTTGTTGATGTAACGTTGGCCATACGAGTGCATCATGACTAACTCCTTCCTGTTTTCCTCTGTGTTTCCTACACAGTAAATTAGCCAGAGGGATTTTCTGCAAACTGCCATCATTCCATCTTTGAAAAATGTTGGGGTCCTCATACCGTAACGGCCCCGCTCTCTTCTGACCCAAAAATGGAGCTGAAGGTCTGGGTGGATGGTGTCCAGAGGGTTGTGTGTGGGGTCACAGAGGCAACCACCTGCCAGGAAGTGGTGATTGCTTTGGCCCAGGCTATAGGTAAATATTCCTGTTTTTTACAGCTACAACAAGCTCACCAGGGGCACAGTCTGTCCCCTAGCCTTCGAAGGAGACATGCTTTCTCTTTTCTTCCTACTTATTTATATAGTTGTTTTTATTTTTATTTTTTATTGCTCTCAAAATTTTCCAAGGTCATATGAAAGATGATCTGGAAAAAATAAAATAATTAGTTAATAATAATTGGTAAAGAAGCACCTTTTTTCAAGACTGAACTTGCACCTTTTTTTAAAGGATGGTCCTGATCTGAGGTTTTTGTCCCTAATAGCCATCCAGGTCATTTAAGATTAGTCCAAATTTGAGATCAGTCCAATACTACCTTAAAACTAAGAAAATCCATGTTCTCTGTAACCTCCGAAACTTTAAAGTGCAGTAAAATAAATACATTCCCTCAGTATTACATAGTCTACATTAGCGTTGTGACTGTGACTTAACTAATTTCAACTCGGTTTGTTATAATGTTCAGACTACACTTTAAGAAAAAGTTGTTTTCCTGCTTCATAGGTTTTGGACTTTGCTTTGGTTGTCATAAATTTAAATGACTAGTGTTTGCCTGCTGAACCAACATCAGTCGAGGAACAATACAGGCTAAAAGCTCGAAAGCAACATCAAATTTGTACAAAGAAGATCTTTACAAATAATTTCATTGTTATACTTTAAAACTAATAAAAGTATGTTGTTTTTTTTTACATAAAAGTAACATGTTTAAGTTGGGGAAAAAATATATAAATCACTATCTCAAGATTAAAGCTTTGTTGTTGTGAGATAATGAGAAAAATGTTACATTATCCTGAGAGAATGTCGTTAAAAGTACTTTTTTAATCACGGCCTTCCTCAGCTTCCAAATTATCTAGCTCATGTTTTTGACCCATATATTTAATCAGTCTGACGTATTTCTTGTCCAAACGATTTTCTGGCCCCGATATGACGGCATGAACAGATATAGTTATGTGAAAGTGTACTACTTGGCATTCGCAAACACCCTCCTATAATCATAGTGTAAGTTTCTCTAAAATGCCAAGCTGTTGTTTTTAGGCAGAAAAGGAGGCCCTGATGAGGGAAACAACTGCCATCTCTCCCCCCTTCATTTTACGCTCCCGCTGAGAAACGGTGGGCCATAATCAGGGGCTATATTGGTGAATTCTTGGCTTTACGCACTCCGCTTTCCGATATGGCTGTTGCAGAAATGGGGGCACTTGAGCATAATGTATTGACATCACTTCCCACTAAGCGCAGGGGAGGAGGAAGGAAAGTCTGACTCATCCCCTTCGTATCCTGCCAAACTGTGAAAGCAGAACTTCTCTCTGAACCCCCTCCTCTGCCTTTCGATGTTCCCCACATATACACCACTCTAATGGATCAAACGTAAATATTGATTTAGTGCTTTGACGTTTATTGAGCGTTTCTGTGTATGCACTTTTGTAGGTTTTTATTGGCAAAACTTAAAGAAATCTATGTTAAAATCAATAAACCAGATAGGAAAAGCAGTGCTAAAACTACAGATCTACAGATCTGTCTTTGTTTCGTTTTCTTTTGTTTGCAGCGCCTTCAAAAAGGTGTTCATACCCCCATTAAACCACAAACTTTAACGTACTTTGTGAAGATAGCCCAACACAAACTAATAGGTAATTGTAAAGTGGAAAGAGGTTGATGCATGGTTTTCAAAATATTTTACAAATAAACATCGAAAGATGCTGGCATGTTTCAGACTGAATGGAGAGAGACTGTAAAAAGCAACTTTGTGACAGATTTTCATTGGATTTAGGTCTGGACTTTAACTGGGCCATTCTAACATATGAATGTGCTATGATATTAACCATTTTATTGTATCTCTGGCTGCATGTGTAGTATTGTTGCTGTAAGGTTACCCTCCACCTCTGTCTTAAGTCTTATGCATCCTCTAATAGGTTCATTCTAATTATCCTGTATTCAGCTTCATCCATATTACCAACTTTGACCTGCCTTCCTTTGCCTGGTGATGAAAAGCATCCCCACATCATGATGCTGCCTCCATTAGGTTTCAACCTGTGGATCGTGTGTTTGGGTGATGCGCTGTGTTAGTTGTCCTCCACACATGGCATTTTGCATGTAGGCATGTAGACCCATCTGAGCAGAGCACCTCCTTCCACAGGTTTGCTTTGTCCAAACTGCTTTTATTGTGCTTTTATCGTTCCTGTGATTAGCTTTACTGTGATGTCATCTCTGACCATGTTTTAATGTGTTTGTCGTTTACAGGTCGCACGGGGAGATACACTTTAGTAGAGAAATGGCGGGACACAGAGCGCCACTTAGCCCCTCACGAGAGCCCCGTGGCCTCTCTGAACACCTGGGGTCAGTATGCTGGTGATGTCCAGCTAATCCTTCATCGCACGGGCCCCTCGCTCACTGAACGCCCCCCCTCGGAGGGCCCCCCGCTTAGGGGTCCTGAACGCGGGTTACATCGTCAGAGTCTGCCTCCTCTTGCAAAGCTTCGTCACCCCAACGATGGCTCTCTTCGCCGCCGCGAACCGCGCCGCAAGTCCCTAACCTTCACCGGTGCGCCTAGGAGCCTGAGGGAGATCCTGAGCGGAGGCCAGATCGGGGAGGCAGAGGGGAGGCGGAGATTTCTCCTGGGAAATGGCGGGAATCATCACCACTTGGGGCCAGTCTGCGGGACTGCTTCCCCAGGCTTGTGGACCTGTCGCATGGAAGATTTGGTCAGATTGGTCAGTCTGCAAAGAGACACTCTGAATGTGCTGGAGAAGAAGCTGGAGGCCTATGAGGCCGAGCTCCAAGCCTGGTCCAAGGGCCGAGGTGCGCGAGGTGCTGGGTGCACTGCAGATCTGGGTAGAGGGGGAGGGTTGCTAGATGAGATCCTGAGGCTGGAGAAGCACCTCAGGAAGAATGAGGTGGAAATGGAGGAGGAAGAGTTTTGGGCCACTGAGCTGCAGATTGAGATAGAGAGCGAGAGACAGCTGGAGGACAGACTGCAGGAGCTGCGAGGACGACTTCAGGGCTGCGAGATAGAAATTGAAGAAAAGCTCTCAATGTTAAAGGTATATTATCTATGGGAGATTTTCTCTGTTCATTAGCAAAAATGGATCTAATTTATCATAGTGGTATAAGAGTTACAAAACTGTTACAATTAGTAATAGGTTTCTTTTTATTTTCTCAGCATTGCCTTTTGTTTTGCTTATCAGGGGGTAGAAGCAGGCCTCGAAGAGGAGAAGCTGCAGAGAGAGCGCCAGGAGACCCAGTGGGTCAGTGAGGCTGAGGCTTGGGCTCAGGCCCTCCGGGTCAAGGCAGAGTTGAAGGCCCAAGAGAGACAGGCCATCCAGCTGGAGAGCAGCTGCAGGGCTGTGGACAGATCGCTGGGACTAAGCAGTAAGAAGCTCCAGGTGAGCTTTTCTAGCTCATTAACCAGTTTGGACCTTTTATTTCGAAATGCACCTCTATCAATCATCCCTCCCTTTCTCACGCTGTCTAATAGTCTATCCATCCCTTTTTTTCTCCCTCCATCCATCCATCCATCCATCCAACCATCCACCCCTTCATCTTTTTTCCCCTATATCCATCAGTTCATTTATCTCTCTGACCCTCCCTCCCTCTGTCTATCCATCCACCCATCCTTTTCATCAATCACTCAATCTCCTCCTCCGTTCATCCATCACTCCCTCTATCTCTATCCATCCATTAATCCTTCTTTTGCTTTATTTTTATTAATAGATGTGTACATATAAAATTAGACTTTATTCCTCTTAAGCCCGGCACACGCTGTATGAGTCCAGAAATCCAACAGGACTCCAACAAGTCACACTGGATGAGCTCAAAATAATTAAAACTTCAGAGTACTTTCTGTCCCTCTGTAGGTCCCAGACTGTTTGATTTGATATTTGATTTGATGCGGCTGACAAAGGTCAGACAGCGATATCAGCGCAACAATGAATAGAAATCAAGTTCATGGTGTTAACGCTATCATCATCATCAGAGTTGGGCTCTAAAAAGAGAAAGTGGTAGATGTGGCGTGACAGACCAAGCTGTGAAATCACTCATGACTTGGATAAATAGGACCAGATTAAGATGCCTGTCAGAAGATTTAGACACTGCACGACCACAGAATATCCTCATTACCTGCTCCTCATCTAAAGCATTACTTGAGGGGCTTAAAAAGTCATTAATTTACTCATCTTAATTTAACCCTTTAAATTTGAAAAATTTTTAAGATTTTCTTAAGTTCCATTTAGTAACATCTTAAATTTATGTGCCCATGTGCTTCTTTCATTGATTTTTTTGTTTTCATTTAAATTGGATTCAACCAGCTCATCATGAAGTGGATATTTAAACATGTTGAGTTTACAAAACAGATTTACATTTTGCCAACTACAAGGTGTTAAAGTTAACTAACTTAAATGCAAAAGTAATGTAATCAATTGTCAGAGACAAAAAACACAAAGATAAATTGAAAGGGATATGTTGGTTGAGAATAAGCTTTTCAGAAAGTAAGGTTAAGTTGTTTTTTTTAACCATAAAGGTCTTAAAACATTTAACCTACTGAAACTTACAGAAACTCTGCATCTAGCAGTAACATGTCAAGGCCATTTGAGCAACTAGAAGCAGAACACATTCAAATCTACTGCTCGACATTGAAAAATACTGCTGGACCAATGCTGCTGACCCTCTCTGACCCCTGGTGGCAGCTCACACTAAGCCAGGTTCTGCTGGAGCCAGGTTCTTCCTTCCGGGTTCTTTTCTACTGTTGATGCATGCTTGCTTTAGAGGAGGGATTGATGGAAAGTCAATGAGTCAATACAACCAGGTGGACATTCTCAGATAAACCTACTAGCATTAAAGGCTGAAGTTGACTGCAATGTATTATAGCTGTAATCAAATTGAAATGTGTGTAAATTGATTCTATATCTCTGTATAAGTTGGATCCGTTTGTCTTGTGAAGTGCTTCGAGGTGAGAGTTTGTAGTGAGCTGGTGCTGTATAAATAAACTGTCTTACAATTGCTGGTGCTTGAGCTGAAAACATATCCTCTCAGTCTGTAAAATGCCACTTTTAAACAATAACCACGCTATTATTAGGTTTACTGTAAAATCCATTTAGATCAGTAACACAAAATTTGATTACGTAGTTATGGTTCGAAGTCTCAGATTCTGTATTGTGAAGAGTCATGTTGTTGTTTCATTGAAGGACATGCAGCAGGAGCTGGAGCAGCTGACCAAGGAGCTGAGGCAGGTCAACCTGCAGCAGTTCATCCAGCAGACTGGAACCAAGGTCACAGTGCTGCCAGCTGAGCCAACGGAGGACGACTGTGCAAACAGCAGTTCTGGTACGGGTAATGAAACTTGTCTTCTATATTATATAAAACCTTTTTGTAAGGAAACTACATTCAGGTCCAAAACCTAAATGAGATGAACTGACATGTAGCTCCTGACAGGTCAGTGAGGTGTGATTGTAATGGGTCTGACCTGGATCACTTATAACAGTCTGCAGTCTGTTTCAGAATAATGGTGCTCTTTGACTTAAAAAGACGTTGTGTGTGTTGAATGTAAAAATGAAAGCACAGTTCAGTTTGAGTGTTAGTGAATTCGTTTGGTCCATCAAGGTGCACTTTGTTTTGAAGCCTCGGTTCTTGACAGCCTGCAGAGAGAAAATGACTCGGCCCTGGGCGTCAGTATTATGAAGGGAGAAAATAGCAGTAAAGAAAAGTACATCCGGTAAGGATCTTTGTTCCTGTGTAAGTGGCGGTTCTGAACTCCCTGCAAAGAGCTGCATCCGCTCTGCCATCTTGTAAATTACCAACAGAGAGCGGATGCTCCTCATGAGAGTGATGCTCGATCAGAAGGAGGGCTGTATAAAAGCTGGTTCTTAAAAACTTTTTTTTTTAAATGTCTGAGCTGGATAAAAAATAATTACTTGGCATAAAAGCTGAAAACGATGTGCAAGCAGGACCAGGCCTGGTAGAAACAGACCGTTTAGGGCCCCCTGCTGGTCGGTTGGACCTAATGGCAATGGATTCATGCAGAGCAGGTTGAGCTTTCAATACTTTCTGCTGTTTCTATCTGAGCTGTAAACTGAATAAGTGAGGAATGGAGTTTTATAAGCCTTAAAGAAAGACTTAAACTGTCTTAATATGCTCATCCTGATGTGAGCACCTTTTGTTTAATCTTAGATCTTAGAAAGGCCTCATAAAATCACTGCTGAGATTAAATATTAAAACCAGGAATGTCACGATCAGGTTTTTTTTTTTTTTTGGTTCCTAATAAAAAAGAGAATCTGTTTAATTTATATATAACCATCAGCACCACAACTTACGTCTTGCTTCATGCAGCACAGTTTGCTATAGTGCTAGACTGTTAACATGTTTATGTATGTTTTGATATAGCTTGTTGATAATTTAGCTCATGACATATTTTGCTATAGTTCTCGTTAATCAGACAAAACTCAAGGAAAAAGTTCTTCTGCAAGAGAGATTGAGCATCAGTACTAAATCACAAGTGAATGAGCTGTGCTCTTGTACGAGAGCTGTCTGTGTTTAGGGGAAGTCGCATTAGACAGGCAGACAGGGAGGTGGAGAAGCCTCTGTCACTGAAAGTCATTTTAAAGGGTAAAAAGGCTTAGATTCAAAGTTATATGCTGAAATTGTAGTGTAGTTTTGCAAGCCGTGCACAAGAGTGTTGCCCCCTATTGTTTAAAACTGGCCTCTCAAGAAATGTCACGTATCCAACTGTGGGAGGGGCAGCTGACATAATCTAAGGCAGTAAAACCAACAAGCACCAGGAGTTGAGTTTCCTCCGGGATTCTGATACTCATTATTCAAAAATGCCTATATTGGTATCCTGATCCTATACCAGGGATTGGCTCTGGACAATCTCTTATTGAAAAAAATTGAAATGCCTAAAATAAAGACTTTATCCAAAGTGCTTTTAATAAATAATATGAAATTACTGATTTAATTGTGAATTAAAACACAAACTGTCATATAGTCAATTTAATTATTCTCCGTTCACTAGTTAACAGTGAAGCAATGCAAATATGATGACGCATGGACAATATCAAAATATTAAACTTTTTATTTCTAAACACACCTCTGATCATTACTGTGTCCCTTAAATGCATTTTAAATTGGAAAAATAGCCCTTTCATTGTGTTAATTCTTAGCGGTGAATTCATTACATTGAATGTATTGCATCGTTTTTGGCTTTTTGAAATGGGGGAAAAAGTGAACAGAGAAAGGGCTATAAGTAATTGTATAATACATTAATAGGTTTTGTCCTTTTTGGATGTTTTTAAATCGAAACCGTTAAAATGATCTGAACATGAATATGTTTGAATCTATTTCTTGCATGAAACTGTTGCTTGGGGATTGTTAGTGACATGTCCACGGTATTGGTTTACATCATGTGAAGTAATAAGTGTCTGGTAACCTTGCATTCATGCGTGGGGATGACCAGGGGTCTGTGTGTTGTGAAATTCACTGCAGTCCTTTTGTAAAGTTCAGTCTTGCCCCCTGGTGGCTCCAAAGAAGAAGTGCGTGACATCGCATGTTTTTTTTTTTGTTCTTTTTCTTTGTCTTTTTTATTTGCTAAGAAATTTATTTGGCAATTACAGAATTGCTCTTCTTCATATGTCATTCAAAGGAAAATATATAGTGTTCTCTTATGCATCTCTCTGTGTGCTAGTGCTAAAGTTTGCTTAACTGTCACATGCACCATCTGGATGCTGAACAATTGAAAACCTGAAGTCCAATTTTATTTTCTGTCTGTCGCTTGTTTCCTTGTCAGATTTGGCGGCACTGACGGGCTCGCTGAAGCGTCCCGTGTCGACCCAGCCCATGTCCAGCCACCTTCGTGTCCTCGCCAACCATCTCAGTTCTGGCTTAAACCCAGAGGGAATCTACGTTTGACCCCAGAACTGACCCTTAGCAGTACATCTCTGCAGCTTGAGACTATGCATTCTTTGTTTTTAAACCTAAAGGCAACCCTTAGCGTGAAGTGTTAAGATATGGTGAACAGACAATCTGGAAATGGAAATTATTGAGCACTTAGTGGAACAAAACATCAGTCGGAAATAATGGTCAACAAAAACCATTGCAGCCTATCGACTGGTGCACTCTCACTTTAACATCTGGCTGTTGTGGACATCCTCCATCAACATATCCACTTATTGTACTTTCACTTTACTACCTGCTGAATGATTTGTGTTCATCTTTTTGCCTTTTAGAAAGTGACCATGAGATTCTTTGAATATGTGTGTTTCTCTCTGCAGCAAAATGTCTGGTTCTTATTGAAGTGAAGGATCCACTTGTCTCTGTAGTAGAACTGTGAACAATCTCTCCCTGTGCTCTGTTGGTTCAAGTTAAAACTATGCACAAATAGTTCATATTTTTGTTTCTTTGTGTACTTACCAAAATGAAGGCTAATGGTAGATGGTTGTACTCTTTAGCTTTATTCGTTGAGTGCATTTTATTCTAAAGGTGTGCATTCCTGCAGTAATTGCTGCATATTAAAGCAGTGTTAATTCTCTTTTTTATCTGTATTTTTGTTGTTCAATGACAACAAAGTATATATATTTTTTCTGAATGTATTTTATGCTTGTTTATCTTATGGATTGTGTGTGGCCAAAGATTGAGCTTGTTGCATGATTGTGTTGGCCATCTTTGAATGTGCAGAGAGTACTCAAAGCTATTTGGTTGACGTGGCGATGGTAGTCAGAAAGCGGACAGTCACAGTTGCGACGTAAAGTAAGAGTGCCAGTCTGTTTATTAAAGCGGCTCATGTGCATTTGTCTGCATGCGTGTTCCTGTAGTCAGAAATTTGAAGGTTTGAAGCACTTCTTAAATCTTACAAAATGAATGTGTGTTTGCATACATGACAGCGATTCAAGAAATTTGCCTGTGTGTGTGTGCAGAATAGCCAAGTTATGAAGCTTCACTTAGGTTGTAGATAAGCTGCTAAACACATCAAAGTGCCTTATCCTCATTTTGTTAAAGGTGTTTTCAGATACAGAACAGAGGAGGTTTTACTGAAAGCGCTGAAGGAAAAATCGTGAGTATTGAGATGAAAACAACTGTAAAAATCAGTGCTGGTATGCAACATGAGGCGAGGAAACTACAACATTTTTTCAGTGTTTTGTAGGAAAATCAAAGTAAACAAGGAACCTCTGTACTTTGCCACTGTATTGTTACCATAATACCACATGCAACAACTAAGTATTTGTTTTTTCCATGCAACACGTGTACTGTAATTTGGATCAGAACCTTTACAATTTTGTGGTCACTGTTTACAACTTCATACCTTCTAGAGCTCTAATAAGATGTCAACTTTAAATAACTTGTTTTGTTTTTCTTGCCTTAATCTACTGCAAATTGTGGACAGTTGTGTATGGCTGTAACAGAATGCGGATATGACATGGATTGCATGGTTCAATAAACCATCTGAATAAAATCATGTTCTGTGACTGGTGTTTGCTGGAACTGCCTAAAATGAAAGAGGACATAATAAACAATGATCTGGCCCCAGATTCCACAAAGTCATTATTTATTAAACAAAAATTCCAAAGGGGAAAAGCTGTGTTTGCTAAAACTAAGAACATTCATGCTGCATTTGTTGAATTTAAGATAGAAAGTAGCAGATAGGTGATGTTAATTTAAGCACATGGACACCTGGCCATCAAGTGTGATTACCTCCATAAAAGCTCATTTGAATTTTGTCAATTTCCTGGAGCAACAAGGTGTGTGGAAAGACAACAGCCATGACCGTAGAGAAGTAATTGTTGCTCATCAATCTAGGAAGCGCTGTAAGGACTCTTCCAAACAATCTGAAGTCCATAATTGGACAAAGGGGAAACTATTCACAAATGGAAACATTTAAAACTATTGTTTCCTCAGTTGTGACGTCTCAGTAAATCCATACCAAGGTCAGACCATGCAAAGCTCTTGGAACTGTAAATTAACTAAAAGCCACATCCCAGGCTCTTTAGGCCAGAAAGTATATTAAATTGTCAATCTCATGACATTACCACTGGAAAAACACTGAAAAAGGATGGCTTGTTTTGAACAGTTAAAGGAAAAAGCTTATTCTCTCTAAAAATAACATTCCAGTTGCCCTGAGGTTTGCAAGGTTGCATCTGAATGAACCTCAAGATTTTATGAACAATGTCCCTTGAGCTGTTTAAACCAAAGTAGGAAGGATTTTTACCCAAATGCACCGCACCATTTTTTTTGCCCAAAACTAAACGCAACATGTCAGCACAAATATTCCATACGAACTGTCAAGAATGGTGGTGGAAGGGAGATAGGTTTAGCTTATTTGCCTTGCCAAGTGAAAGTCTACACCTCACCACACCTGTGAGAGACTGAGAAAGTCATACAGAGAACAACTACTTCAAATTATTGCTGCTAAAGGTGGTTCTTAGAGCCACTGAACTATGGGGTAAATGTAGTTCTCCACACATCGCCTTTTCATTTTCATTGAATTATTTTCTAATAACAACAATATGGAATCTATTGTGTGTTTTTGCACACTGGAATGAAGATTGAAATAATTTTCGAACCTACTGAAGATCAGACCAAAAACCATAGCACTAAAGAATGATTACTTTCTATCTTCCCATTTCTCTACTGACCGACCACAGCAAATGTTCAAACTTTAGACCAGCAGAGGGAGACATTTCCACACGAATATTAGTTTGTAGTTGGAATAAACTGAGAATATCAGAAATGTCTACTAAAAATGTCTAAAAATTTTTCCTTTAGTTCTTCTTTGAAAGATTTCTACAGTCCTCACCTTTAGAAAACATTGGTGCCACCAACGTTCTTCAAAAGTCACCTAATTAGTCATTTCTAACCATCTGTCTGTAATTTAATCTCAATATAAATCCAGCAGTTCTGTGGAGGCCTCAGATGTTTGCTCACTTTAGTTAACAAACATCATTATGGAGCACAAGGAGCACAACATGGAGCACAAGGAGCACAACGGACAGGCCAGGGAGAAAGCTGTGGAGAAGTTTTAAACAGGGTGAAATTGTTAAACAATATGGCTTAAGCATGGCACAAGTGCAAACCTAACAAGACATGGGCAATCACCTACACTTACCGGCTGGACAAGGAGAGCATTAATATGAGAGGCCCCCAAGAGGTCCATAAGAACTCTGGAGGATCTGAAAATATCCACAGGTCAGGTGAGAAAATCTGTTAGGAAAACTATTAGTAATGCACAACACAAATTTGACCTGGAAAAGTGGGAGGAAAAAAAGCCATTGTTTAATTTGTAGTTTAACACAAGCCACAGAAGACAATCTAAACACGTGAAAGAAGGTGATCTGATCAGATTTGACACACTATATGTGGTGGAAAACTTACGCAGGGCATAACCCTGAACATACCACCCTCCCTGTGAAACATGGTGGTGGCAGCCTCACGTTGTGCGAGTGGTTTTCTTTAACAGGAACAGTTAAGCTGTTCAGAATTAATGGGACAAGGGATGGAAGTAAACACAGGGCAACACTAGAATAAAACCTGATGGAGGCTGCAGAAGACTTCAGACTGAAGCAAATTCTCTCCTTTCTACAGGACAAAAGCCCTAAATCTACAGCCAGGGCTGCAATGGACAGGTGTGGATCAATGCATATCCATGTGTAAAAATGACCCAGTCAAAGCCTCACACTTGTCAGATTTTTCCTTCTAAAAACAAATGTGAAGACCATCTATCCTTTTATTTCCATTTTATGCACTACGTTGTGTTGATCTATCACATAATATACAGTGATGTTTGTTATTGTAACATGCCAAAATGTGAAAAAGTTAAAGGCTTATTAACCTTTTTTTAAGGCACAGTGGATCCCTGATCCATGGATAAAGTTTGCAGCTGATCTTCCCACCATTGGATAAAAACACATGAAATTTCACTTTCTTAATAAGTTATAAAGGTTAATGTACATTTTGCCTGAAACAGATTTTTGATACTACATCATTTTAGTGAAAAAACATCTGATATTCTATGTTTTAATACGTTCAAAGAAAACCCAAAGATGTTTTTGCATTAATTCTAGAAGTACATAGATGTCATGATTTGAGGGTGTTCTTGGGTTTTTGTTTGGGTTTTAATTATTCTTATTTCCAGTTTACGTTTTGGATCTTGTTTCTGTTCATTATTTTCCTGGCTGTGTTTTAGTCTCTTAGTATTGTTTTCTAGTTCATGTTCTGTATGTTATGTTTTGCCGATTTATTTTGTATCATTGGATGTCTGTTTTGCCCTAGTTATGTTTTGTTTTTCCCTGCATTTGTCAACCTGCAATCAGCTTAATTTGGTCCACCTGCATCATGTACCTGTACCACGCTCTATAAATACACAATCATTCTGTTTACTCATCAAGGAAACATCACTTCTTCTTGTTGTCATCCATGCCTGTACCTGTTTTGTTCCTGCTTCCTTTTGTGAGTAATTCGCCTTGCTTTAAAATAAACCATTTTACTTATGGTTAAGATGTCTGGCCATCTGCATTCTGGGGTCCTCCGCCTTGTCAAACCTGACAATAGAAAAAAATCTTTAAAGGCAAGACAAAACTAAGGTCCACCAACCTGATCTTTGTGGGATTTTCATGTTGAGAGAACTGTAGGATGCAAAAGTAAACTAAAGTTTAGACATTGTTGGTGGGTTGACTCAAAAAAGGCCTTAGGCAATAAGCTTGAAATGCTACAATGCATTAATTAGCTATTGCTGACTTATTTGGAGAAAAAACACACAAATGAGAAATAGGTTCAAACAAGAATTGAAAAGCAGAACTCGACAATACCATGAACTTGTTAATGGCAGGAGCAAAAGAGCAGTCTTGATCTTGCTTAAAGCTTCTGACATGCTGGGAGGAGGCCTCTTGTTTTTCCATCAGACTGCACACACTAACTGTAACCTTTCTCCATCAGCCATTAATCACATGACATTTGTTTAAAGCTTTGGCTTACTGTACATTCTTCTACTGGGAGCTGATTGTTCAAACACAGTTTGTCTGCTGAACTTCCAGCATGATTGTTCATTTAGGACAGATTAACAACACAGAACACAAAACTCCTCAGTGTCTGTTGATATAAAGCTGTTTTACATGTAAGACTATGAAGAAATCAGAGACAAGTAGAAGACGACACTGGCAAAGTTCCATTTTTGATATTTATTTTACAACTCATCAGCAATAATTTAGAACAGCATACGTGTAAAGCGGCAACGAAATGTGCAACAGTTGCTCGGGTAAATCTTTAAAAAAAGACGAAATCTAGAGACCTCTACAACATTGACGAAACATGTATACTTAATGGTATATTTGCAAAAAACTATATACATAGAAATGCACATGCCACTTTGGAGAGTTGATATGACCTTCGAGGCAAAACCAACTGAGCAAAAACTACAAAAGCATTGAAATGTTTGCAAAGCACAATGAAGTTTGTGCCTCATCAGTCACACATGAAACTTAAAAAAACAGGATAATATTACACTTGCAGGAAATGGTCAGAATAGAAAAGAGGAGCAGTAAAAGTTCTTAACATGGCAATGACCACAGTTTTTCTCCCAGCTATGTCAGCTTTACAGAATGATTGCCTGAAGTGTAGCAGAGAGAAGCTTTTCCAAATATCATTTACATATGAAATACCGTGAAATAAACACTGGGGAAAATAATCAGCCAGCACTTTACAACAGGAAATGAATACAAAACCAACTTGGATCTTTTAAAAGAGAAATCTAAACACAACGGAGAGCTACAGTGATCAACTTTCTGAATGATAAAATGACTGCTTAGGAGGGATTAAAAGCAGAAAAAAGTGCACTTAACGTCTCATCCTACATGAAAACTTGGGAAAATACAGGTACATTCAAAGATCTATAAGGTGCTATCCTACAATGTTTCCTGGATGTACAGGAGGTTCTACAATGTTCCGGTCAAGAAACCCCTTTCTGAGAGTCTCCTCCAGTTATTCTGACAGATTTGTTGTCTTTTATTAACAGCACTGGCATTCAAAAGAAACATTAAAATGGTAATAAAGAAATCAGGCTCAACATGTTATCCTTTTCCCATAACAAACGTTTGATTATTAAAACTGATCTGTCTTTTGTTAATGGTCATATGGTGTGCATGTTGGGAACCACTCAGTTTAAGAGGAGCCAGTTAGTTTTCCTCCCAACCAGTCCCATGCAAAGTTGGAGTGAGGTAATGAGGACTACACTCCTTCTCCACGCCACCGTAGCTCGCATTTACACTTCAGGCTAATATTTACAGCCAGAGTCTGCCTGGTTGTTATTTATAAGGAGAGGTCAGTTTTAGCTGCCACATCTGCATGGGTGCCACCAAGGGGGAAGCCCAAGGGGGGCAATGGCCACTGCTACAAATTTGCTAGCCCAACAGTCTGCCTATTGTTATGAATGAATTTAAGAGAGGAATGGGCAAGCTTACAGTTATCAGCTGATTTTTGGTATTATATAACTTCACAGATGGGGTTTTGTATTTTGCCAAAGCAACATCCATACATTAAACTTCTCAAAGTCTTCTTCTCTCTTTTGGTTTTAGTGACACCCCAAGAGTATTAGTGCCCCCCGACTCTTTCCCCCAAAACTTTCTGAAAGCACCCATGCACATATGAGGGATATCATTGGGACATTGCACACTGCTGTGTTGGTTATTTAGAGTTTTGGCACCAATGCTGCCATGTCAAAATATTTTATCAAAGAGGATTAAAAAAAAACAAGTATCTGCAGCACAACACAGCTGTGAAGTGTCAATCATTGTCGATAGTCATTCAGATTGTTTAAAATAAGCAGAAGTGCAAAAGGCACACAAAATACCACTGTACGGAAGCCCAGTCGCGCCACTTTTAGAAAAATGAGATATGGTATGGTCATAATTGTGAGAGAGTTTCAGAGTCATCATTTGTATTATGAAAGTCATCACTTTACCGTCAAAGTCGAAATTTTTACTTTTATATTGTCATAATTATAAGACAAAAAGTCCTAGAATCAATTTTAAGGGAAAAATTCCAGATTCAAAATTATGTTATAAAATTTCATAGTTATGATTCTGAAACAAGAAATTATGACTGAAATTCTGAAATTTGGATTTTGTATGTCACAACTCAAAATCATGAGCAGATTTCATAACTATAACTTTTAAATCAAAATTAGAACTTTAAAGTCAAAATTATGACTATATCATAATATTGGAACTCAGTTAAAATTTTTACTTCAAATATATTTGTGACTTTCAAAGTCAACATTCAGATTTCTTAATTAAATTATACATTAAAAGGTTATAATTATGACCTTAAAACTCAAAACTATGAATTTCTATCATAATTAGAACTTCTAAAGTCGAAAGTTTAACTTACCAATTAATAATTTCAACTTTGAAAGTGTAAATTATGTCTGTCTTTTATATTTATAAGATTGAAAGTTATATTTGTTGCCTTGAAAGTCCAAATTATGAGTTTGTGTCTCATAATTATAAATTTCAAAGTCAATAGGTTAACTTTGCATTTCATAAATATAACACAGAAAGTTATAACACTTGCAGTGAAAAGGTGTACTTGAAACTTCAAAATTGTGACTACAAATGTTAAAATTATGACTTTAAGTTATAATTACGACTTTGTATGGTATGTTTATTGAAATGATAACTATAAGTAAGATATATCAAAGTCTGAAGTGTGAATATTTCGCACTCTTAACTATGACGTTTCAACTCATATTTATGTCAAACCTGTTCCATTTTATACTTTCAAATGGCAGAAATGGGCTTCCATACTCTTGTCCCCTGCTGCCACAAGATATTGTACATGACAACCTCCTCGTTTTAAAACTAGGCTAAATAACAAAATATGCAAATACAGAAAATCAGAGAGGTACACAGACTTATTAGCTCTTCTGACATGCAGAAAACTGCTCCTGTGGACTGTTGTTGCTGTCTGGGGACGCGTCATCTACGTCACCCTCTTCGTTGTCACTCGCGGGAGTTTCCTCGCGCTCCTCAGGTGAGCTCGCCTCGGTCTCGCGTGACCCACTTTCGTCCTGAAGCTGGGAGTCTTTCGGATGAGCAGTGGCTCCAAAGTGAGCAGACAGGCCGGGAAAAGCGGCAGCTGCTGCCGCGGCCGCCGCTGCTGATGCGTGTGCAGGGTACAGCCAGGGGAACGGGGACGCAAGGGCGGCCGCCGCGGGGTACATGTACTTTTCAATGTTGCTTTTGTCGAAAAAAGGCATATAGGACGCCGCGGCTGACGGGTTGATGAAGTAGAAAGGCATGCAAATCGGTGTCTGCTGTCCCACACTGCTTATTCCCATCAGAGAGTTCATAAACGCCACATCTGGTCTAGACGGGTCCCCGTTCCCAGACCAGCACATCTTAGTTTTTTTGGCCGCTCTGTTATCTCCAAACTCTTGCTTGATCTTCACCGCTTTGTTGCGCTCACACTCTTTGTCTTTCCCGTCGCTCTTTTCCGCCTCCCCACCATATCCACTGTCCGTGTCTGTATCGTTCTCGTTAAGCTCCCCGCCCTGGGTCCTCTGGATGACCGGGACGCAGTTGGCTTGACCGTCGGACTTGTGCGCGTCCTGCGTGTCTCCGGCGGGCAGCTGATGCTGGAGCCGCGGTGCGTCGGGCTGAAACTGCGCCAGCACCTTGTGGAGATGGTTGATCAGCTGCGCGCATTTCTTTTCTCTGGCGGTCCAGTTCTCAGCTTGGCTCAGGTACTGCAGGACCTCTTTGGCACAGGTCTGGAACCCTGAGTGGAACGCATCCAGATCAGCGTGGACGGGGGGTTTCATTGAGCGGTCTCCTGCGAGAAAAAAAGTTGACAGTGTCAGATCATTTAGGATGTGTCACATTAAGACGTCTCTCAAGTTTCATCTTGGTTTCAAGCTCAGAAAGTTACTTAAATTAGCTGATTAAGCAGATTGTTCTTCCAGAATATCCAGCGTATCTTTAAAAGTTTCCAACCTATAGCCAGTGACATGCGTCTCTTACCATTCTGCAAGGCGATGATCTTCTGGTGCTGCTGCTCGGTGACAGCGGTCAGTGCGTTCAGATGCTTCAGCGTTAACTCCAGCACCACCGCTTTCTCCAAGTGCCCGAGCGTCTGTTGGGAATAAATAATTTTACTTGAGTCCGCAATTTCTAGAGCGCCTCAAAACTTTTATTAATGGAGCGTCCTGATCTCACCGAGAGCTTCAGATGTTCGGGCAGCAGATCCTTCAGCTGGCCAATACATTCGTTAATTCTGTCTCTCCTCTTCTTTTCTATGAGCCGGTGCGGTAACTTGTATGCGTCCTGTTGACAGAAATATAGCCATGAAGTTATAATGTTACTGCCTTCCATAGGTTATACTACTATTTAATGGTTAAATGTAACTTTAAAATCATGGCTGGTATAATAAAACAGCGCGCACCTTCCCGCCGTCCTCTCGCTTTATGCCTCGTTTAGATTTGCACATGTAGAGCGGAGGGAAATCCATCCTAAAGTATAAAGGATAGGACCACAATTAAACAGGTTGTACCGATTTTTTAAATTAGTTTGGCAGAGTTTGCCAAAAGCGATTCTTACCCAAGGAAATCTGCGTGCTCCATGAACTGCCTGTCCTGTAAGTGCGGTATTCTTTCATCCATCACTCCTCTGCAACGCTGAACTGGCTCTGTGCTTCTCTTTTCTATTTTTGGTGGAGGTGGGGAGGGGGAAGTGTTTTGTTGCTCTGCGGCTCAAACCCGGGCGGATGCGGGAGATGGTGCTCAGAGTGTGTCCTCCGGTGGAGCTGCGGTTCAGACTGATGTCTGGAGAGAGAAGCCGGAGCTGCCACTTTGCAAAAAAAGCGCTCTGCTCGGCTGTCAGAGCGCACGCGCGCCGCTGGCTAGGAACAGCTTCCGTCTCACGTGTAGGCTGCACAAGCGCAAAGTCCAGCAATTACTACACTGCGCGCACGCGGTGTGTGTGTGTGTGTGTGTGAGAGAGAGAGAGAGAGAGAGAGAGAGACAGCGAGAGGACTACAGAGGCAGCTAACTGTGTCGCTCATCCTGCAGCGATCCGGTGCGCGACGTTACGACCTGGGTCGCTGCTGAAACGTGATTCATGCGCAGAGTGCATGAATGCAGGTGAGAGCGGGAGCTTTTGGAAGCGGATCAAATTATTCTTTTTCCTTATTTTCCTCTCAGCACTACAGTCTGCTACAACTTTACAGCTCGGGTTTACTCTACTGATTTATGAACTGATCGTTGGGATGTTTTAATTTGAGAACACCTTAAAGTCCGAATCAAGGAATAATACCCACCATCTGAACTGTTTATTAGATGCGTTTGACAAAATCTGTTTACCTAAATATCGATATCGATCTAAACCAGATATTTACATTTACATAAAAGACATAACATTTCTTATTGGCTGGAATAAATCAGACCTCTCCTGTTTTAGGTCAGTTAGGATTTCCAAAATTATTTCTGCAGAATGATATTTGTTTTTAGGTTTTTTACATTCAGAAGTTTACAAACACAAAGATTATTACAGTTTGGAGAAGTCCAGATGACAATGTCAGGGCTTTGTAAGCAGCTGAAATTCGAGTTATGGCGGCACCGCTGTGGGTAAGAAATTAGGTAATATATCAGGAAGAGAACGGCTATCCTCCAGAACTCTGTTTAATTCTTGGGGACAATTTTCAGATGGTGTCACATTAATCTGTTTAAACAGTTATGATCAAGCATGACCTGCATGGAAATGTCCAGTGTCCATACTGGAAGGAAACAGGTTCGGTGTCCCAGACATGAACATCTTTTGACGTGAAATAACCCCAGAATGAAAGCAAAAGACATGGTACAGATGCTGATTGAAGTTGTTGATACAGTGTCATTATGGTGAAATGGGTCCTGTACCAACATGGACTTCAAAAGCCACTCAGCATAGAAGAAGCCATTAAAGAGACAGATTGAAGTTTACAAATGCAGAAGGAAACAACCCCCTTACTTTTGGAGTAAAATAAAAAAGTGGCTTAAGGAGTAAAGAAAGTCAAAAAACAGAAAACGAAAAAACAAAGTATGTTGAGACAGAACATTATGACCAGCATGGGTATTTAACTGGTCTGTGCAATGTGAGATTGGCCATTCCTATAATCGTCTGGGCATTTCCAGTGGCCTGGCCTGGCTGGTGCATCTTAATTAATTACAATATCATTGAAAAGTTCAATCCTTTCAGTAATTTACTGCTAATGGTTAAAATTACATCACAGAGATTTGTTACAAATAGAGTTGTCAAGTGTGTAATTTTGATGATTTGGGCCTCTAGCTTATGAAACCCCAAGTTTAGTTAAGAAATGCTAGCTAAAAAAAAAAAAAAGTATGTCTAATATTTGTACTTAGTCAAGGGTCCTTTTGCATTAATGACTGCATTAGTGTGGCGTGAAAGTGATCAGCCTGCGGCCCCACAAAAGAAATAATCAGGGTTAGTTTGGGTTTTAAGTGAAGTTATAATCCTTTAGTGCTGTTTTGTTCAGCCGAACAACATCTATGTTCCTATGATATTAGACTGGTTGAGCCTGCTGGCTGTATCAGTCTGTCTTGTGTAATATATAAATTTTCAGAGAAATTGTATTTTGTGTTTTCATTTGCTATAATCATAGAAATAAGAACTAAAAGCTTGAAATATGTCACTGTGTGTACATATAATAGATTAGAATCACTTTTGGAATTCGTTTATCGAAATAAATTCTCAATGCTGTTCTAATTTATCAAGGTGTAATGTATGTATTTGCATAAACTTTTATGGCTGAATTCAGAGGCAAGACAAGATTTAATTTGTCATGATTGTCATTCTTTGGACTCATAGTGAAACACTTTTGCATATACCCATTAATGTATAAAGTAACAAAAATACAACTCTAAAACTCCATTATAGCTATCATTTATTAAAGCTTTGATGCATTGTGTACTGGACTTTTATGAACTTATTCAGCAGCGTGAGCTGGACCATGTTCACCAATGTTCCTTATTTGGACCACATTTGATATATGCTGACCACTACAGACCCGGAACACCCCACAAAGAACACCCCCTTGTCAAACTGGCTAAAATCCTTACGCTTGCCCATTTTTCCACCTCGAACGCATCAACTTTGAAAGTAAATATTCCCATGGTGCCTAAGATGTTCCACCCACTGACAGGTGCCATATTGATGAAATAATCAATTTTGTGTACTTCATCTGTCTGTCAGTGATCATAATGTTATGCTTGCTCTGTGTAAACGTGGAGATCTGTTAATGGAGAGTGGAGTGTGTGAAGCTTGTTACTGTATGCAGCTGCAGGGTTGTCCTCCTGGACTGCGTTGTCAGTAACCATGGCAGCGGCCCAGCTGTGTGCACAAACACGTGCTTTGTCTGTGCTTCTTTATTAATCTCTCAGTCACTGTTTCTCACATCATTGTTATAAAACATTCTGCAGTAAATGGCAGGAATTTAAAAACCAACCTATGGAGCTCTTACATCAGTGACACTTTCTGCTGATTTGCACATTTAGGTGTTCATTTCTGAGCCCCTGTAATGCCCTCACATGCCTGGTGATCACATTACTTCTTCCTGTTAGTCATGTGACTGTTTTCTGGCTGGCAGCATATGGCTCTTGTGTAACAGCGCTGACACAAAGAGTGATACAGTCACTCCTGGTCTCTAACCAAGTGTGATCTCCTTTCTCCTCCTCTCTGTTGGCTTTTTATTAACTCATACCTGCTGATTTCCTTCTATACTTTCCCTGTGTTACCCTGAGAAACCCCCTCTGTGTCGTGTGTTGGAAGCCCCCTTTGTGTCTTGCCGTCTCCCCTTCCCTCCTGTTCCTTTTCTTCTCAGCTTGTTGCTTGCTCTATATGTGGCATTGGAGCTGCTGTAGGAATCCAGCCCAAATGTTTTCCATATTAGTTCAGAGCCTTCTCTGTTTTCAAATAGCAGCTGAGCTGGGCTTGGTAAAGGCAGGCAGGGAGGGGAAGGAAAGGGAAGGGAAGGGAGGGGAGGCAACAGAGAGACAGATCCACCCCAAAAACTGTTAATTTAAAAAGTCTCTGAGACAAACAGGAAAAGAGAGTGAAGGCAGGAGAAAGAAATGGGACATGGCCAGAAAGGTTCCTCAGACAAGAAGCAGAGCCGGAAGAATAGAGATGACAGCCCTGCACAAGAGGACAGTAAAAGGTGCAGAGTCTGTCGTTTCCCTCTGCTCGTCGCCCTGTTCCAGCTGCTGCTAGGGGTGGCTGTCACAGCCGTGGCCTTCCTCATGTTGGCCATCAGCCACTCACTCTCAGCCAGGGAGACTCCACACTGGGCTGGGATCATTGTAAGCTATGACTGCACCCTCTTCCATTAGCTACTTGTTTGCATGGAACGTGAATCTTCCATAACTTATATTGCTGCATGACCCACAGTGCATGGCAACAGTGTCTCCCAACACCTTAGGCAGGGTGATGATATATATCACATTCAAATAAACCTCCATCTGAATGAATACACATGAGCCTCTGATCCCTCTCAGTTGCATGATTCTGCATGGTCTGTTTGTGTTGGAAGTTCAAGAAGCTTTAAGAATCTTAGGAGACGAGCCAAAACATCCAATCCCAGCATGCCGTCTTCCAGCTTACCTCATGAACAGATTAGTAGCCTGAGAAACCGTGTAGTTATTTGGTATGCCTATAACTCCATTCCTTCATCTGCCTTGTCCCAAACTCAAACATGAATGCATTTCCTTTACACCATGCAGAAGTGTATTTGTGTCTTGTCTAAAATATCTAGAGCAAGTTATTTTTTAAATTTAAAGATTAATCTAAAGATTAAAAATAAACTTCTTAACAGTTAAGAGCATTCAGATTGATAGCATTGCTGTTTTTAATAGTACTAGCACAAAGGGGAAGAGGAAGAAAAATGATACACAGTTTTCAAAAATTCTTTACACAGTAAAATAAGGAATCTGAAAAATGTTGTGTGTATGATTGTGTTTAGCCCCCTTTACTCTGATACCCATAAATAAAATCCATTGCAACCATTGAAAAGTCATCTAAGAGGTTTATTAAAGGGCTTTGGTGAACAAGCAACATTAGGGATGAAGTTGTGGAGAAGCTTGAAGCAAGGTTATGTTATAAAACAATACCTCAAGCTTTGGACATCTCACAGAGCTCTGTTCTTTCCATGATAAGTAAATTAACTGGACTTTTATTATTATAGAAGTCCAAAAAAATGTGTGTTGAACATGTTTTACAGTAGCCAGTCTCCTGCTGTGTCTCTACCTGGTCTGAATATCTACCGAATGAAGTTTTCACCCATTCCCTTTCACAAAATAGCTCACAGATTCTCAATTGGACTTAAGCCTGGACGTTGGACATTGACTGGGCTATTGTGACACATGGATATCGAAACCATTCCATTGTGGCTCTGGCTGTACAGTGAGGAGCAGTGCTAAATCGGCAGTGTTTGATACACTGCCGATTTAGCAGGTTTTCTCACTTGCAAAGCATGTAGAAGTCTTTAATTTTTATCAAAGGTACTCTTCAACTGTGAGTGACGAAATATAAAACAAAAATCCAGAAAATCACATTGTGTTATTTTTAAGTAATCAATTAGCATTTTATTGCATGATAAGTATTTGATCACCTAACAACCAGTAAGAATCCCGGCTCTCACAGGACTTTTAGTTATCATTAAGAAGCCCTTCTGTTTTCCACACATAACCTGTATTAACTGCACCTGTTTGAACTCGTTATCTGTATAAAAGACACCTGTCCACAAACTCAATCAAATAAACTCCAGCCTCTCCACAATGGCCAGGAGCAGAGAGCTGTGTAAGGACATCAGGGATAAAATGGTAGACCTGCACAAGGCTGGGATGGGCTACAGGAAAATAGCCAAGCAGCTTGGTGAGATGACAACAACTGTTCGAGCAATTATAAGGAAATGGAAGTTCAAGATGACAGTCAGTCTCCCTCGGTCTGAGGCTCCATGCAAGATCTCACCTCATGGGGCATCAATGATCATGAGGAAGGTGAGGAATCAGCCCAGAACTACATGGCAGGACCTAGTCACTGACCTGAAGAGAGCCTGGACCACAGTCTCAAAGAAGACCATTAGTAACACACTACGCCGCCATGGATCAAAATCCTGCAGTGCATGCAAGGTCCCTCTGCTCAAGCCACGCAGGTCCAGGCCCATATGCAGTCTGCCAATGATCTTCTGAATGATCCAGAGGAGGAATGGGAGAAGGTCATGTGGTCTGATGAGACCACATGACAAGTCCGTACTGCCCAGCGACAGCCCCGAAACCTGAAAGATCTGGAGAAGATCTGTATGGAGGAGTGGTCCAAAATCCATGCTGCAGTGTGTGCAAACCTCACCAAGACCTGCAGGAAATGTCTGATATCTGTAATTGCGAACAAAGGTTTCTGTAAAAACTATTAAGTTTGGTTTTTCTGACATATCTAATACTTTTGTCATGCAATTAAATGTAAATTAATTACTTAAAAATCACACAATATGATCTTCTGGATTTTTGTTTTAGATTCCGTCACTAACAGTCAAAGAGTAGCTATGATAAAAATTAAAGACTTCTACATGCTTTGCAAGTGAGAAAACCTGCTAAATCGGCAGTGCATCAAACACTTGTTCTCCTCACTGTACAGCCAGAGCCACAATGGAATGGTTTCGATATCCATGTGTTACAATAGCCCAGTCAAAGTCCAATGTCCGGGCTTAAGTCCAATTGAGAATCTGTGAGCTATTTTGTGAAAGGGAATGGGTGAAAACTTAATTCGGTAGATATTGAGACCAGGTAGAGACACAGCAGGAGACTGGCTACTGTAAAACATGTTCAACACACATTTTTTTGGACTTCTATAATAATAAAAGTCCAGTTAATTTACTTATCATGGAAAGAACAGAGCTCTGTGAGATGTCCAAAGCTTGAGGTATTGTTTTATAACATAACCTTGCTTCAAGCTTCTCCACAACTTCATCCCTAATGTTGCTTGTTCACCAAAGTCCTTTAATAAACCTCTTAGATGACTTTTCAATGGTTGCAATGGATTTTATTTTCCACACTTTTACATTTTTTTGTACTTCTATAATAATAAAACAGCTCAAACCTTACGCCTCAGTACAAAAGGTTCTTATTGAAATAGTATCTTGACATTGAAACCTCAAATCCACCTCCTGGACTTTCACCTCCAGTTATCGTTGTATTTCAACAATACTAACGGGGGGTTCAGACCTTTCTTGGAAAGCCACCCTGAACTCTAGCCAAATATCATCAAAGTTCCCGCTTTTTCCTTTTCCATCTGACCTTTACTTTAGGTGTGGTCTGCATTAGTATTTTTTATGTTACGTACTGCTTTGTTTTTATGTATCACATAAGGTCCCATGAAAACACAAAACAAGTCTGTGGCTTTAATGGGACAAAATGTGAAAAAGTAATAAGTGTTTAAAAAGGTCCCATTTACATAAGGCCTCAAGTCACACAAACATGTTTTTCCCGTTTGGTCCTGTAATTCAGTCTAATACAGATGCCATCGGTTCTTGAAAACATCCCTTGACACCAACATCCCGTGTTAGATCCTCACGAGATTCAGCCAAGCGAAAAACATTGAGGTCATCAAGAACTTTCCAGAGAATCCTGGGTGCTTAAGAACCTGGGAAAAACATTAAAATAAGATGCTGCACGTTGGTCACAAGACTCCAATTGCACTGAGGAGATTGAGTGTGAGTCTGTATGTGTATGTGTGTGTGTGTGTGTCTCAGAGAGAGGAGAGGATAATGCAAAGTAATGAAATCAGAAAGCTGGTTACCGCTGAACCATGCAATATTAAGACACAAATTAGACAGGATTCGTGTTTTGCCTATAATGCAAAATATGATGGCAAGAACAAATTTAATTGAATTTATTTAGCATATAACAGAAGGAAAAACTAAATTACAAAAGAAAATAAAAAAACTAAACAAAGCAAAGGGAAAAACATCAGTAGAGTATCAAAAATATTTTGTTCGAAGAGCAGGTAGAAGTATAAACCTATTTTTAACCCACCTCTTTTCCACCAACATCATTCCAATCACTTCCTAGTCCAATAAATATTAGCATTCTGTTATAACATTCTACTTCCATAATAGATAGTTTCATCCAATATATCTATGAATCATGTTGGCATGCCAGTAAACAAGCATCAGTAAAGAACAATATATTAAAGACCTTAACATGGTTGAAATGGTTAACCACACCCTAAGTGTTTTCTTAGTGGTTTGGAAATCTAATTAATTTCCTTTTTGTTGCAGCTTTGTTTAGTTTCCATCGTTGGGTTCTTCCTGTACTGCATCACCTACCAGCCAGATGAGCGAACATCTACACAGTTCATTGTCAAGGTGAGTTTGTAGGCCACCTATCAGATTTTAAGTAAAATACATTGCATGCATGAACAAGGGACTGGAGGAAGTCAGTTGCAGAAACAGAATGGTCTGATGAGGTGTTTTCTTTTTTTAATCTCAGCCAGCTGATCTGTGCAGAGAACATTGTTTTACCCACTCACACAGACTGTAGGAGAGCAAAAAATGTAACAGCATTCCTGTATGAAAGTGCTCCACAGGGATTCCTTTGAGTAGAGGAGCATTTTCGTTAATGCGACTTGATTGTACAGCTTAATTAGCCAAACAATGCATTCAGCTGAAATTTCGAAGCAATTAAAATCAGTCCACTGTTTTGTTTTCTGTTTGTTGGTCTCCCTCGTGTACACCATGTATATACATGTAAATATTGTAGGATCTAAAGATGATTCAAAGCTCTTAAGCACAGATTTTTCAATTTGGTCTTAATCACTGAAATTATGAGGATTAAACCTTATTTGCATTCTTAAACATACATTTTGTAAAGCAGAGAGTGGTATAAAGAAAGGTCCATCTGTATTATTCATGACGATCCAGAAAAGCAAAATTCTTCTCCAGGCCATGCATGTGTCTTTTGTCATCATTTATCGTTCAGAACTGGTGTCACCAACAAATCCCTCCACTGTTAATTATATGAACATCAGAGCAGTTGTCTCTGGCCCTTGAAACAAATGTGCTGTAATTTATTGGTGCTGTCTACTCCAACAGGTTCATCATTTTCCCTCTTGCTTAAGAATTTATAGCTTTTGGGGCAGCTAGCTTATTTATTTATTTATTTACTTTATTTTTTCTTGGCAGATTTGAAACGTGCAGAAATGAGTCGAATGAAGAACCGATGCAGTGTGTAGTCCACCTGCTTTGCTGTTTCAATTCATGTTTGTGCGGTGAAGTTTCACACAGTCCTTGTTGATGCACCGCCTTTACATGCATTTGATGCACACAGTGTCTTACAAAAGCATTCATACCCTTTCTCTACATTTTGTCATGTTACAAACAGAAACTACAACATATTTTAATGGGATTTAATGTGATAAAAAACATGAAGTAGTGCATAATTATAAAGTGAAGGGAAAATATGGTTTTCAATGTTTTGACAAATGATAATCTAATAAGATTCTCATACTCCCTGTCCCAGGAGAAGAAATGCGTCCCTACTTCATGATGCCATCACCACCATGTTTAAAAATGTTAAGGGCTTGTGGTAGTATGATGTATGCATGTATGATGATACTGTTTCTCATCTGACCAGAGCACCTTCCTCCATATGTTTGCTGTGTCCCCATACATGGAAAACTGTAAATTGGGCACCTTGTGGCTTTCAAAAATTGATTTCTTTTTGCCACTCTTCCATAAAGACCAGATTTGTGGGTTGCACAACTTGTCCCTCCTGATCTGCGGATATTACCAGGCACACCACACTTTCCAGATTTTGAAAGAAGAGTGGCAAACTTTTTCAGAAATGTTAGAAATCCATCCTTTATTTCCCCTCCTACTTCCTGTCTGTCTGTTTCAAAAATGGGATAAAGTTCAAGGGGTGAGAACATTTTGGGGGGCCTCAGTTTTGGGCCAACCTGCTTCATGGTTTAAAATGATTCGGTTGATGATGTTTCACACAGCGTTAGTCGATTCAGCATCTTACCTTCATATCCATGCAGCCTGTCCACTTAAACCTTTATGTGCTGTTGCAAAATTAACATAACACCCTTACAAATCAAGCTCTACTCATCACTTGCATAATTCCCCAACGGAGGCTAAAACGTGTTGGTAAATGAGGGCTCCAGTTATATAACTGATGGATTAAGATGGAAGATTTAGTGTTATTGAGATTGAGCAATTGCATAAACTACACAAAGCCTCTGTCACATTTTACAGATGTATTTTTAGACAATCTCTGCAGGTCAGAATACCGACACAGGACGTGCATTAACGGTGGCTGGCAGTGTGTCGTGTCTCATCCGTGCTAAAAGCTAGGCTCCCACCCTGAGGGTCAGACCTCGCCCTGCAGTATTGTGGGTAATCTCTTTGAACTGAATTTTTCAGCAGGCACTGAGCCAGAATTTCTGTTTCTAAGCCACAGTTTTGGCACTGGGCTGATCATGAGACGACAGAGTTAAGCAAAAGCCAGACACTGGTTCAGGTTTAAGTTACTTTACTTAAACCAGCAGGTCCGTTTGTTCTGCAGGACGGCACAGTATACAGCATGGTACTTAAATTGTAAAACAAAAACTAAAGATTTTGGACATGTGATTAAAAAGATACCCCAAATATCATGAGCAAATATGTTAGCCAAAAAGATGTTTATAGTATTTAAAACTAATACAGCTAAAAATATATATAAACCAGGATGTAGGCATCACCATTTAGATAGTAAAAACTGCTGCAGTTTAACTCAATGACAGCAGCAGATTTGTTGTACAATTGAGCTTTTACTAAAAACCTGTCTGGAGTGAAGAGACTGACACTTTGTCTGCAAAGGGTGGGAGCCATTTTTAAAAATGCAAACAACTCTCCATCATACTAGCCTAATAGGCACACATCATCATTTTCTCCAACTTCTTTTTAATTGTGTCCACGGTTGTAGCTCACTCTAGTTATATTCATTTCTGTGTCTGAGATTGAGAAGCATGCTTTGAAAACTGCAAAGTTTACAAACAAGCAAGCAGTTAAAGGGTTACCAAAATTGTCAGTGATTACTTTTATATCTGGAAAGCCAAAATTGAGGTTCATTGCATAACATAATGTTCACCCCAGACAAAAGTAGTGATACCAAAGTCCCCAACCTGAATTTGAGTTCATAAAGCAAATATTTTACTTATCCAGAGGGAAGGGGGAAGTCAGGAAAAATGTTTTCTGAGGGGCAGTACCTTGGAGACTTAACAAACCAGGACCCTATGTAGGAATTTAAAGCAAAATATCAAAAATTGTAATAAAAAAAAAAAACTAAAAATCTGGCAGCATTAAGATAGATGTTATTTCTGCTTCTGACCAGCGTTGTTACTCTCACAGAGACACGCCTACTTTAGGTAAGCTAGCAGTTTAATGGTTCTTTAAGTCTAAATGTGGTTTCTCCACATAATCAGTGGAGATTTACTCATTAAGCTTAAACAGCACTAAAGTAATATAGCTGTCAAAATGTTATTCAAAGAACTGTCATGCCACTCAAACACTTGCAGGTTGTTTTCCCACTACAACATATCGCCTGAACCTAGAAAATTACTTCAAGTTAATTCTACACAGGTTTGGTGGTTCCTTCCTTAAATCTTAGATTCCAGTTGTTTGATAATCCTCTAGCAAAAGTGTTTCCAATACAGAGACTGTTTCTGGTGGGGGAAAAGTAATCAGCCCCTTCCTATCCCTATCCCAGCTGTGACTGAAAAACCTCTTTCCTTTGGTTTGCTGCAAAAAATATGATATTTGCCCTTCGGTGTACAGTACAGGGATGCTGGATGCAGTTGAGGCTCTACAGTAAGACGACCATTTAAACTTTCTGATTTAAGGAATTTCTTTCTTACCAAACCATCAAACTAAAGGAAAGGACAAAACTGATTCAATAAAAATGTGATGAAACACAGTCATTACGGTTTGGTCAACCTTATTGACTGTGTTTTATAAAAGTTTAAGTTTACTTTAATGTCATGACCAAGGATCCTTTTCACATACTGCTTCACAATTGGCTGCAAAGTTTATTTTATCATCAATTATAGTCCCAAAGTATGTTTTAAAACTTAACACAGCCGCTTCTTTGGGTGAGATTTTTTTTTCTTACAGTAGCTACTTCTTTGCCCCCCTGCAGCTCCTGTATTTTGTCCTGTGCACCACGGGCCTGGTCATTTCAGTGCTGGTTGTGGCGTTTGCTGGACACCACCACTCCCAGGCCAGCAGCTTCATCTGCCGGCAAGCTGGAGAGGACTGCAAGTGTGTGCTGGATCTTAGTGACCCGATAGCTCGCACCTTTAACTACAAGGAGGTCAGCGACTGCGAGGCGATCACCAGCACGCTCACCTTTTACTACCTGCTCCAGATTCTGCTGAACCTAGCCCAGGCGGTGGTCTGTGCCGTCGGAGCCTTCATCATGTGGAAGCATCACTATCAGGTCTTCTTTGCCGGGATACAGATCAGATCTCCCTCCACCCAGCAGTGGCAAAACGTTTAACGTGTTAGGGACGACTCTGGTCGGCCAGAGTACAACAATGGTCATAATTTCTTCAAGACCAGGGCCTTTTGGTTGTGTGCCTTAGTGTGTTCTTCCTATCAGTTACAGACAGGTGACAAATTACAGGAAAAGTACTGCTCAAGAGAGTCTTAAACCTACTTTTTAGGACTTTCAATGTCACTGTTCTGCTGCATTTTCACTGAGGTACTTGGTAGATAAGGAAAAAACAAGTCTGCTGACATGTGCTGCTCCTCTTCAACAGTGTGCTGTTGAAGTGTTAAAGCTGCTCCTGTTCAGCAACAGCTTAAAAGTATCAAAACTAGGAGGTTTTATGCAACCACTGTGCAGTGCACCTACAAAATCTGTTAACATCCAGCTGTTTGCTTCATATTTCCAGGAAACAGGGGATGCAATGTGACCTCAGCTGATTGAAGCTGCATGAATCACTGAGTTTCAGTGGTGTTTGCAATCCCAAATCAGTACTCCTCCAGTGCAAACGGATGTTAACAGAAGTTGTGATGGAAAATAAAACGAGTTGACAAACAGAAAGGCCAAATTAAAACACATTGAATATTCAACTAATCAGAAAGTATCAACCCAAAAGGTCAGGGGAGTCTTTAGAGAAAACTGCTCCTGTAACAGAGATGTTTCCTGAATTGTTTTTTTTTCTTTTTTGATTCCTGCAAAAAGTTTCAGTACGGATGAGAATATCACGGTCTCCACAAAACATGTGGTTTCATTTATTGTTTCGTTTACTTTATATTTGTGGCAGGGATCATTAATTTAAAAACAAGTTGAAAAACCTTCACAGATATGATTCATATTATGTCTACCAGATCAATGAGTGTCCCCCTTTATGCTTAGACGGGTGTAGGCATCCATCCAGGAAGACGACTCTTCCTCTGTGTCAAAGTATTTCATCTCCGGACTGAGTTGATTTGCCTGAACAGTTTTGTTCTGATCCATCATCAGATTCTCTCTCTGTATGCTAATATTTTTCTTTTGATTTGTCATCCTTCTGTAGTTGAACATATTGTGGTGCTTTTATAATCCAAGCATTTTGCACGAAACTTTGTACATGCAGTTTCCAGTGTTGCCGAATATAGATGTTAAGACTCAAAAAGATCAAAATCACTTTTTAATGTTTTACATGAGTTTTGCTTTGTTTTCAAATATGTTGACATTTTCCGCTGTGCACACCCACTGCCATCCCAGGCACATTGCTGAATCCAGTATTAGTTTTGAAGCTCAAAACACCAACAATGTGCATGATTTCATCGGCTTCCTTGTAACAGGGGTTTACTGATCAGAATTAGGCGCTTCAGTGATCCTTTTGGTCTGTGTTCAAGTTTTCATTGACATCACGGATGCAAATTATTTGATGAATATGATTTGTTGTGATTTCACTTCAGTAACTTTCTTTAGGCAAAACCATGAGTTGTGTTCTTGGTGTTTGAATTATACTTTCTCAACCTTTAAAAAAACATTTCCACAAAATAAAATGGTCAAATATTAACAAAATACACGTTTAGATTTTATGTATTACTTCTTACATTGTTTTATGTTTAACTTAAATAATTGTTTCATTGCATTGGTTATTAACAATAATATTATACTGCCCTGATGTTTTTAGCTCTGTGTTGTTTACAGTTTATGTTGTTTTAAAGAAAAAAATATAGTCATAAACAAAGATTCATGAATGACTGCTTCTACCTTTGCTGAGTACAGTCTTTAGTGGTAAACAGCAAGTACAGTGCTGTGTAGTATTTACCTCATAGATTTCTTGTTTTTGTCTTTTTGTCACAGTTAAAGATTTCAGATCATCAATTTCCTATTATCAGAAAAAGATCTTCTGATTAAATAGAAAATATAATTTTTTTAAATGATAATTCCATTCCAAACCAAGCTGGCCCTGTGTGAAAGAACTGTCTCCTAAACCTAATAACCGGTCAGGCATGAAGCGTTTGCATTAACTGGCAATGAGTGAGGAAATTGTGGCTTGTTTAAGGTCTTGCTACAGCATTTCAACAACTAAGTTTGGACTTTGCCAGTCCAAAACCTTCATTTAAACAATTTTTCAAGCAAATCAGAGATGGACTTGCTGATTTGCTTTGGTTCTTGTCGTGCTCTCTAACCCAGATGTGCTCAAACTTAAGTTCATGAAATGATGGCAGAATATTGTACTTCTGCTGACCTTCTGCTAGAGAGAAGAAGTCATGGTTCCATCAATTAGAGGAAGTAGTCCAGGTTCAGAATTAGAACGCAGCCCCAGACCATCATACTACCGCCACCATGTTTGAGTGTAGGTATGATGTTCTGAGATGCTCTTAGTTTCACACCTGATGCCGTTGGATGCACAGCTTTCAGAAAGTTAAACGTTTTTCCTGTCAGTCCACAGAATATTTAGCCAAAACTTTTGAGAATCATCACGATGGTTTTTGGCAAATGTGACACAAGCCTTTGTGATCTTGTTTGTTGGCAGTGGGTTTGGCCTTGGTACTCTCATTTGGCTCCCAGTCTCATATTTTTGACTTATGAACTTAAATAAGGCAAATGAGGCCTAGTATTTTCGGTAGGCTGGCCACTCCTGGGAAGGTTCATCACTGTTTTATGTTTTTGCTGGAGTCCCAAAGCTTAATTTAAGAAATTGCTTTGTAAACCATCACAGACTAATAGATAGACCTACTCTGCTGAGGCGACTGTGGCTCACTGTGACTAATAGTCAGCTAGCAATCTAAAAGTTGTGGGTTCGATTGACACATTGACATGCAGCTTCTTCCTGCTGCATGTCAATGTGCCCTTTGGCAAGGCACTTAACCTCAAGTTGCCTACTGATCTGTGTATGAATAAAATTGCAATTGGGGGAATGTGGCTCTAATGTAAAGTGCTTTGAGTGGTCGTCATGACTGGAAAAGTGCAATATCAGTTCAGTCCATTTATTCATGTTGCCAGACAGATTCATTTTAAGTGATTTCTTGATTCTAGAGGTCTGTCAGTCAGCAGGACTTGGTGTAGGAGGTGAAACTGAATAAACCTTTTACAAAAATGTGGTTAAATAATGATATAACAAAAAGGGTAATTACTTTTGCACATAGGACCAGGTTGGTTTGGATAGCTTTTTCTGCTAATAATAAAATAATCATTTAAAAACTGCCTTTTCTATTTATTCATGGTATCATTGTCTAATTTAAAACATTGTTTGATGATTTCAAAACACATACGAGTGACAACAAAGCAAAAAACAGAAGAAATTAAAAGGGGCACAAATACTTTTTGGCAGCACTGTATGTACTTATTTTTTTTTACTTTTGAACAGTTTGTGGCAATAAATGTTTATCATGACTCTAGTCTGGGCAGACAATATTTCATGAGACTGATAGAAGAGCCAAACTGAGCTCTAACTTGCGAAGGTGGATGCCAAGCCAGTAGCCAGCATGACTCAGTCCGCCTGTAGGAGGCAAACTGCTGCAGCCGCAAAGGGAGGGGGTGAAGGCTGGGGGGAGGAAAGGGGGACTCAGACAGGCAGCTGGAGTGACGTAGCCATCAGTTTCTATGTTCATTTACATAGGGTAAAGCGAAAAGGAAGAAACACTGAGAAACAGAAAATTTATATTAGCTTTACTTTATTAAATCTCTCAGTTTGTGGGTTTACAGCAACTGTAGAGATCCTATACATGTAAAACATTACGCTGTTTCTATGGCTAATCTGATAAAGCATGCAGTGGTGTAACCCGTGGGATTTTACAACTATTTCTAGGGAAAATACAACACTTAGCAACTGGGATAATCTGTTGACAGGACAACTATTAGTTGTGGGCTCCACAAATCTGGTCTTAAGGGAAGAGTGTTAAGAAGAAAGTCATTGTTCAAAGAAAGCCAATAGAGATCCTATTTGCAATTAAGCCCTGTAGGGGACACAGCAAGGGTGTGGAAGAAGGTACTTTTTGGCCTACATGCAAAACACAATGTGTGACAGAAAATCAACGCCTCCAAACAGGTTAAACATACTCCTGCCATGGTGACACATGGTGGTTTAAGCATTGTGTTGTTGGGATTTTCTTTAGCAGGGAAAGAGAAACTTGAGTTGATGACAAGATGGATGGAGCTAAATACAGGGCAATCCTTGAAGAAAACATGTTTGAGGCTGCAGAAGACTTAAGTATGGGGCAGAGGTTCACCTTCTACAGTGACATTAACATACAGCCAGAGTTATGGTGAAATGGTTCAGGGGTGTCAAACTTCAGTCCTCGGGGGCTGGTGTTTTATGACTTTTAGATGTGTCTCTGGTCCAACACAGCTAACAAATGGATGAATTAGCTCCTCTGTATGCAGTCAAGTTCTGCCGACTCCTGCTAATGACCAATTGGATTCGGGTGTGTTGAAGCAGAGACACATCTAAAAGTTGCAGGAGTTTGACACTTGTGGTTTAAATCAAGGCAAATTCATGTGTTTTAACGGCCTAGTCAAAGTTCAGACCTAAATGCATTAATTTGAGAATAGACTAAATGGGACATTTTAAGCTACATCAATTTTAACAGTGGAAGGCGCAGTACATCTAAATACAGGCAGGGAATGTTGTCGCAGAATAGGCTCATCAGTACTGTTCTTAATTTTAAGAACTAAAGTATAGTGTTTATAGTGTGAAAATTGTTACTATAAACATGCAACACAGGACCAACTCATTAACTAGTACTGTACAGCAGAATTCCAAAATTATCCCATTTACCACCCAAATAATTAGCTTATCATTTTAATTAAGATGTATTTTGCAGCATGAGCTCTTGCTGCACCACAAGAAAGAGCCTGACCAAGGGCAGATTATTTTGCAGCACTTTCTTTCACGTGCTTGTTTTGTCCTGTGATGTCAATGCGTCATGTGACCACAAAGGCTCAAAGTTTACAGCCAGACGCTGGAAGTCACATGCCAGTCATCATGGGGGCAAGTTTATTTATAAACCTGACAGCTGAGGAGGGACTTTTGGCCATCCTGCTGTGTGAGTAACAGCTTTAGGTGTGGTCAGGTGATCTTTTAAGGCACAAAAGAATAAAAATATAAACAAATAGGATTAACATGACACAGTGGGAAACATTTACAATGCTGTTTTCCCCCGTCCTACATGTATCTTTAGTTTTTGCTCCTTTGTCACTCTGAAATGTTTCAGATCATCAAATTTTATATCTGAGTAAATACAATTAACATTTACTGTACTTTCCTTGCTTCAATTGTTACCAGCCACACTCAAGTTTATAACTTCACATTTTTACATGAAAGAAATATTCCTGCAGAATGTGCATGAGTCTGGGTGTTATTGGTGAGAGACCTGACTCAGTCAAACTGCCTGCAGCCACAGAGGTGTTTGTGTTATCTTGTGTTTGTTCACCCTCTCTGGCTGTTTTCCCTATCTCTCCACTGAATACACAAAGGCCAAGCATGTGACTTCTCACTGCAGTTTGACTGGAAAGATGTTCAAAAACAATCCTAAGGCTGGCTTCCATTAACTACGTCCACACTGAGAAGGTAAAATGTTTTTTGAATAAAAGAAAATTGAGCTGGGTATTTTGGGAAGCCACTCAGACTGACAGTTGTTTCTCAATATGGCCCGTATGATACCTCTGCCAGACAGTAATGATGGTCCCAATATTACCCGCTCCCTCCCTAACTGCAACACATTCCAGTAATGCTGCACTTTACCCCTCATGTCTACGCAGTGACAGCTGCTCACCATTATGGCACTGCGTGAACTAATTTTAATGGCTGTCACCGGCAGCAGGAGTGAATGCAAGCCTGCCAGCGTAAACAACAAACCCAGAGCCAAAGACGGATGGTCCTCTCAGCGGAGGGTAAATGACGGAGCGGGATGAAACACTAGTTTACTCCCTGTGATTCGTTTATCACCTCAAACAGGGAACAGAAGGGCGGGAATACAGATGATCAGCCAGCCTCAGTTATGAGATACCGACTCGTGTGCTGAATTTCGGCTGTGGACGACGGCTCTCCAGTAGAGCTCGGGGTTTTGCCCACTTGGAAATCAATTCAGTTCCTTTTAGTGAACTCCAACCAGATATATTTAATAAACAAAACCTTTATGCTCAGCTCCAGTTTCAATGTCCACAGCAGTGTTTGTGTTACAGTTTTCAAATGGGCTTTTGAAAAGAATACTTTTTACAGTGCAGACCTAAGGTTTTGAGTCATTCTTTAATTTTTTCCAAATACCTTGTACCAAACTTTCTGAAGGTCTCAAAGTTTTTGGCTGTTTTTTCAGCATTTGTTTTTGTCCAGCAGCTAACCAATTTGAGAAGCATGTAATTTCTTTTTTCACAATTTAGCTCCAATGTATTTATTCAATCATAAAAAGGCTCATAAACTCAAGCAATGAACCAATTTATCACCTTGGCAAAAAAAGCTCAATTAGATCTTTATAGCACTTTAGCATTCTGTTAATACTCATATTTTATTTTCATTTTATCATTGGAACATATGAGAAATATTTAAGATAACATTTTTACTTATAGAAAGCTATTTTAGGAGGTGCTCTGGTCAAATGAAAACAAAAATGTAACTTTATGGCCTATAAGCAAAAAAGCCCCCTGGACAAACCATCCTTCTGGTAATACATGGTGGTGGCCACATCATGCTGTGGGGATGCTATTCTTCTGCTGTGAAGGAAAATGGATGGAGCTAAATGCAGGGCAATAAAAGAAAACCTGTGGCAAAAATACACCAAAACTACAATAGGATGTTGAGATCAAGATCAAAGTGTAGGTCTAAATTCAATTGAGAATCTGTGGCAAAACTTGAAAACTGTGGCTTACAGACACCCTTCATCCAGTCTAAATGAGCTTGAGCCATTTTGCAAAGAATAATGGGCAGAAGAGTCAGTCCTCAATTGTCTAAAGCTGGTAGAGACATTCCCCAAAAGACTTGGAGCTGTTTACGGCAGCAAACGGTGGTTCTGCAAAGTGAAGGTTGAATTATTAATGTACCATTTGAAAATGATAAACCATTTAGTTTCCACATACAGTTCTGTGGACTTCAGCTGCCTTTTCACTAATTTTTGTGCAGTACCTGATCATTTTACATTTTTTGTTTTCATTTTAACTAACTCATGGATCAGTCAGCCCTAAAACAAGCTTCTAAACTCCAAGGATGAGCTCATCTTGTGTCTACAAAAAATGGTATATCAATTTAAATGAGATCTTTTGGATTTTTTTTTAATAGCAGCCTATAACAAACTTTTGAGATAGGCTTATAGAGCAAATCTTCTCACACAGTAGAAGATCAGCAGAGGTATGATGCCTCCGGTCCTGTATCAGAACTTTGCCCTAAAAATATTCCTTTTTCTTAATGACCTTTAGATTCCATATATATTCACTGCAAATAGTTTATAACCTTCCAGGCAGGCCGTAAGACGGCCATAACTCAGCATTTCTGTATTAAAACTAAATTTTTTCCATTAGTCTTGTGAAATATAATTTTTTAATCGAAACGTAATTTTGTGCATAAAGATCAAAATTAAGAGAAACGAATGCTTCAAATATGATACTGTGGCTGTTTAATACATCTGTTGTAGCTTTACCTTTTGAACTGAATTCCTGACATAAACCTATTTTTATTATTTTCTAAATTAAATGACCTGTTTGTGTCAGGGATACAGGAAGTCATGACAGAAACCAATTCTTCTGCGGTTTATTTCTTAACATATAATTTTTTTCCTTTTACACCATAAATGTTCTGAAATTCTAGATTAAAGAAATCCTTGCCAGATTATGGCGCTGGAAAAAATTATTTTAATTTATTTTAACCAGGTGGGGTTGCTTTTATTATTAGAAGACAGTGCATAGCACATGAGCTGAAATATACCTTTTGTTTTAAATAAGGACATATTTTTCCCTTTGTTTTTTTCCAGGTGAGTAAGTGAACTCAGATGTGGTCTGGGTAAAAATCCAAACCTACTTAAAAGAAAAGATCGAGGCAAAAATGCTAACTAAATTTTACTAATTTATTAGAACATCTGAGCAGATAAAATAGATTTTCTATACAGACATAATCAGACTTATGCAGTTGTGCTAATAGTTTGTGCGAGATTAAAAGTTCTGATGTAGGAATCAGGTGCAGTCCAAGATTTTACACCAGAACAGAAAGGAATGATATGAGTAAATTATGTTACCAGAGGATCACATATTTATAGAGACAGAGGCGTAACAAAAAAAGCAAATTTATTAACCACCCTCACTAAATTATTTACCAAAAATAAGATCTTTAGGAAAATTCAAGTAAGTTTTCCACAGGTTATCAGTATTTTTATTCACATTTACATATCATACAAATGTGTAGAAGGCAACTGAAGTGGTACAGTGAATCTGAACACAACACTAAAAATAACAATCAAAAGTGATATACCGAGCAAACCAGTATGTCCAGTTACAACCTTAACATTTTCCCTTTTTTAAAAAAGTGCACTTACAGCCATTGCAGTGTGCCGTTTATAAAAAAAAAACAAAAAACAGTAAGGCAGCGTGATTTCTTCTCAGAACAGAAAGATAATACTCCAGTTATGAACAAAAAAGGCTCTCATAAATACCAAAGGAAACCTAAAAGGTAAAGAGGAGAATACTTTAAGAGAGTGTGTGCCTTGTTCTCATAGAGGCCAATCAGTGGCCTCTGCACCACTGATTGGGTTATCAACACTTTTACTTGATTCTAACATTCCCTTAGACCTTTATCTGGTATACCAACAGCGCAGTGGCAGATGTGGACTGTGTCTCACAGCTGACTGGCCACATAAGGCACAGTTAGTATCCAAAAAAAGGCAGTGTTTGTGTCATAAACAAGGAATATTGTCGATAATATCCTGCTGGCTGCTTGCAGTTCGACTCCAGTGGTTGCAGGAGCACATCTGAGGATGCATGTTGTTCTTAAGGCTAGAGTCAGTGTAGTTTCATCTGCTTTCATTGGCAGCAGTTGAGCCGTTTTACCCTCCTCAGTGTGTTGGGATGTGATGGTGGTTGAGCTGTGGAGGACCCAGGAATCCGAGCCTTTGCTTGTTCTTCCGCTGCTCCGTCATCTTTGGAGGAGACAGAAAGAAAACACAATTAAGCTGGAGTGGCTTTTAATTCTGCATGTACCAAACACATTACATGCAAACCTGTGTTTGTGCTGTAGCTGTTCTAGTGGCCACTTGAATGTGTGAAATAAAGTAGTCCCATTGGCTCAAGTGTAATTAGCGCTTTCCAGAGGGATGTTCACGTTCAATGATCATCACCAACAATGTCATAGATTTTGGGCCTCTTAATGATTTGCTCAACCATGTTTCTTTCAGGGTGGAAAGATGACAAACAACTTTAATGAATTTTAAAAACAAAAACTGGCTACAGAACTTTGAATTTCTAATCCAGACAGAATCAAAATGACAAATATAAGCTATGATATACAGACACACTACTGTAGAGTAATTGAACCACTGACATTTTATAGCTTTCAACAAGATTCTGGCATAACTCTGCATGAATATTCCCCCCCTTCTCATAAGAAATGCTGGAGTTCATTAAAACTTGCTGAGGGCTGAGGGTTTAGGCCCTATCAGAAGGTTACTGACAGCCACCTTTATCCACTCATTTAACCAGAACCGGTCCGGATCCGTGTTTGGCAACATTGTCCTGTTGGAACACCAATCTACTTAGGTGAAGTTAACATGAGGGGAAGGTAAACATTTTAAAAGGTACTCCTCACTTTGTTCAATGCATCAGAGCTACTGGCTGCAAAAAAGACTCCCAGCATGATAGAGCAACCACTACGCACGGCAGTTGGTAGATAGTTATCTGGATTAAAAGCCTCATATTTACTTCTCCATTCTTTTTGTCACTAAAGCCAAAAAACGTAATCTTTGTCCCGCCTGACCATAAACCTTTGCTCCAGAAGGCAGTAAGCTTGTCCATGTAGGTAACTGGACAGATCAGTCATTTTTGGAGCAGTGGCTTCTTTCTTGGTTTTGCACTCTCTTAGTAAGTGTTTATGTTTACCTTGCTTTACTGTGGACATTGTTGTTGGTGTTCCAAAATCTTCTAGTTTCTTGGAAGCTTGAGCTTCGGTTGCTCCTGGATTGTTTTTAGAACATCTTAACCAGGAAAGCGTGGAATGGTGATATCGCTTTTTAATATTTCCACGGCAATATTAGTTGAATGACATCCCAGATACAAGTGGCTGAAATCAGCTTACTTCGCAGGGTGGCCGGGCATTCTCTTAGAGACAGGGTGAGGAGCTCGGCCATCCGGGAAGGGCTCGGAGTAGAGCCACAGCTCCTCCACATCGAGAGGAGTCAGTTGAGGTGGCTCAGGCATCTGTTTCAGATGCCTCCTGGACACCTCCCCCAGGGGGGTGTTCCAAGCATGTCCTACCTGGAGGAGGCCCAGGGGACGGCCCAGGACACACTGGAGGGACTATGTCTCTCCGCTGACCTGGGAATGCCTCGGGCTCCCCCCAGAGGAGCTGGAGGAGGGGGACTCAGCAGAGTCTGGAAGTCTCTGCTGAGACTACTGCCCCCGCGACCCGGGACCGGATGGTGGAAGATGATGAGTATGGATATTAGTTGCAATTAACTTCATCATGACATCCTCAGACTTGTCTGTGGGTTTTAGGATCTGGGTCACTAAATTGTATATTAATAAATGCAGGAACGCATGGCACTTGAACTAAATCAGCGTATGCAAATATTGCATCAAAGGAATCCTTTGTGATTGTAGTATAAGGACGTTAATAATGCAGTGACAATAAATAGTGCAGCTAACTTCCTCTCATTCTAGGACAACAGTTTGGGTCAGATGCTTAATATTCTGGGTTTTCAGGCAAAACAATGATCCAAAACATGAATCAAAACTGGTTTAGAAATGGATAAAGCAGGTTAAAATGAGCATTGTGAACATTATCGAGCCCAACTCTGTTGAAACTGATAGACTGCACATAAATGACAGGTATGTACCAGGAAACCAACCAAGTTAAATGAGTTCAACCAAAAAGTGTGCATATTTGAGACTGTGTTAAATTGAGAAAAGCCACAGAAAATTAAAAATCTTAAATCCAATTCTTCTGTGAGAAAAAAACAAAAAACACTAAAGCTGGATGTTGTATAATCATCCCACCCTGAAGAAAATGGTTCAAATCCAATTTTTTTAATTTGGAAATATGCTAATTTCTCATAGGCAGTGTAAAAGAAGAGAGTAATGTGTTGGTATGAATAAATCATATGACTCTGCAACTGTGAGCCCTAATTTCCTTTAGAAACTGAGCTGCAATAACATATATAGAGCTGCCAACATGTGTCAGCTGTCAATATAGGATATTTGGAGGTCAGCTGAGGTGGTGGTGAGGTTTGAAGGTGCAACAAAAACTTTCTCACAAGAGACCGCTGTTTTATCCAGGTCTCACCTGCTTCTGCATTGACAGATTCATCACAGAGCTCAGTGTGAGAAATGTATCTTGGCAGTATAACAATCAGTGAGGAGTGCATGAAAGCAAGATTTGAATTAGATGGTCTATACTGGCCTCAAAGCAGATTTAAAGATAAAACATTTGTCTTTGCCCAAGGGGCTCTGGCAGCACTGAGACTTTGTTGTTATACGAGGGGGTTGGTACGCAGCAGGAAGCCGTAGCCAGCTCTACAGGCTGCCGAGGTCAGCAGAGGTTGTTGTTTTGTTTATTGGAGTGTGATCCTCCCACAGCAGGAGCTGTTTTTGCACATCTGGCAGAAGGGGAAACAAGGACGGGCCTGTGCCTTGTATCACATGCAGGGTAGGCAGGTGATGGGAGTGATCGGTCACACTGCAGTAGCGCAGCTAGTCATCCAAACAGCCAGGGGCTCACTGGCGGTTGTGTTTGCAGCCGCCACGATAGTCACCTGTCGGGCTGCGTCCGGCAGAGCCTGATAGAAGCCGTCGACATTACTCGGCTCAGAGCAACATTATGACAACATGACCTCGACCTTTTCCTCTGCTGGTGTTTTTAGGTGAATAGGGCCTTGAGGTCAGGGTGCATGCAGAGTTCAACGTGCAAAACAAGCTGCTGCACAAATGATCAAACAGCTCTTGCAAACAGGAGGGATTTAATCTGTTCACCAGGTCAGGATATAACTTTAAAACCAAGCAGGGCACCATAGAAACCTGTTGGTTTCTATGGTGCCCCAATCAGAACTTGATTTGGTGGGCCAACATGCAGTTTCCCGCCGCCGCACACCAGGCACACTAACCAAATAATAAATAGCAGAGATATGGTTAGCTTTCTGTGCACAGGACTTTAATACAGACTTAGTTGGAATTTAATCGCTTGAGGTTACAAGCAACTTATTGAAAAAAGTCCATTTTATGTTGAGATTCATGTGCAGCTACGGTATGGATGAAATGTGACCCCCGATAAGAATGACTGAATTAAATGGCATTCAGTTTTTACTAACAAAATCTTCCTTTGTATGGTTGCAAGTTATAGATACGTCAGTTCTTTAAAAAAATTATAATAACCATGACTAATTACGTTTTAAATTTCATTAAGAATTTTAAACAAACCAGTCTGAAAACAGAGTGAATTTGACAGTAGAGTTATTAAGACATCAACTTTTAAGATCTACAATAACATCTATAATAAGTACAGGTGCATAACATTAAATTAGAATATCATCAAAAAGTTAATTTCTTTAGTAATTCAATCCCTAGTAAAGCTTATAAATAGATTAATTACGCAGTGATATTAGATTATTTATTATATAATATTATATATAATATAAATATATTATATTTCAGGTGTCTATTTGTGTTAATTTTGATGGTTTACAGCTAATAAAAATCAAGTTTAACCAAAAAGACAGAATGATCAATACAGAAACAGCAAAGTATACCTCAATATCGTAAACTGTTGAATGGGCTTTGTTTCACAGTCCTCTACCAAATTTTTTTCTTCCACTCAACTTTCCATTAAAATGTTTGGATAAAGCTCTTTTTAAGCAATGAACTTTTAAGGCTTACAAGTGAACAGTCTTACCCATGATTGTGTAGTTCATAAGGCATAATTTCTGTACTAAAGAGTCAATTTTAATGTTGTGTAACATTACACATTCTGTGTGTATTGACTCTCCAGTATATGAGTGTCCCTGTTTGAACTTTTCAGCCATATTCTAATTTAATTAAATGCACCTGCATTGTGAGAACCCAAGGGCTCTTAAGGGCCTTTTGGTGGCCTGACTGTGCTAAGCAGTGGCCTTTATTTGCTTATGCTTTAGACCACCTCTAAAACCAAGCTAAAGTGACACTCTACCTGTTCTTTGAGCTCATACAGCTGGCTCGAGAGCTGCGATACCAGAGTGACGGTGTTATCCAGTTTCTCCTGCAGGGACCGGATCTCATTCTGCTCATTATCTCCTTCGTTGCTCACAAGAGACATGGCTCTCATGCGAGGGAACCAATCCAAGTTCTTCTTCTGCAGAAAGTAAATACAGGCATGAGGAAGGTGAATAAAACATAACGGACAATAAAAGCATTGATGCAACAGATTTGCATTTACACAGGGAGCGTCTCAGTAAACAGAGAGGTAGTGGTTAGAGGGTTTAACATTAATCCTCTCATCAGAATGGAAGAAGCTCTGTGTAGAATATTTAAAGCAGCTCTGCCGTCTCCAGGTAACTGCACACAGCAGTTACACACTAAATGAACAGTAACTGACATTTCAATTCTCACCCACTCCACAAACACACTGTTGATGTGGGGATGAGTCACTGTCGTCCATTAACAGCAGGACTTGAAGTATGGTGCGACTTATAGGAGCGTGTTTGTGTGTGTGTGTGTGTGTGCGTGTGGACGCTCACATGCAAAATGTTTTATATCTGTCAACAGAGCGCTGGAGAGACCAAACTGGCTGCAGCAAAGCTTTAAGTCAACTGAGGGTACAATACACCTATACAATTATGTAATGTGTCTGTGTTTGTGTGTGTGTGGGTGTGTGCAGTGCTGGAAATGGACCTGGCGGACTGCGAGAGGGAGTGTATTTAACAACATGCATGCCTTGTGCAAAGTAAGATAGGTGTCACAGATACAGATGCCATCAGCTGACAGTTATGTAATATTTCCCCCGCTGGTTGGGCTGATAAAAATCATTTACAAGGCACCGATAGCTGGATTGGACTGGCACCACAATAAGTCTACTGGGAGCAGTGAGTGAGGTATGCTCCCACCTACTCTTATATAAGAACAGACTGCAGGGTGAGTTGGAAAGATGAGGGTGTAAATCGCTGAGAAGATGAGATGAAGATGTGGAGTGTGGTGGCCATTTGTTTTTGTTTTCTTTCATCATTGGCTTTGTCCAACTTAGGTTGGAGATAAAATGATAGTTGTGACCTATTATGGACCCATCCTTTGTTGTTCTTGAAAAAGTGCGAATACAGTGATTCATTTGATTAAAACCTAAATCTGAGGAACCTAATAGATTATGTGACGGATGGGGGTTGGGAACCAGAGTTTAACTAAAGAAAATTAAATTCAAAATCTGGAAAACTGTTTTAGATTTGTTTTCCATTCTGTAAAGCTCTGTAAAGTTCTTTACTATTGATCTGACTTTGATATAAATTTGATTTTAAGGTATAACAAAACATTAAATAAAACAAAAATAAAATTGCGAAAACAAACAGAAAACTAGAAATGTACCAAGCTGATACAAATTTAATATGCTGGAAACCTTGGGTCCAGAGAGTATGAATATATGGAGTGATGGAAGAAATGCATATATTACAGAATAGAACAAACTCTATATCCAGTGGAGTTTAAAAAAATAATGAAAATAAAAAATGAAAATATTTATTCATGTATTCACACACTGTCACTACCAACCAATTTTGATTCAGATTTGGAAATTTATGCCAGATTTTCACAGACAAAAATGCACAAAGGCAAGGAAGCACAGAAGAATTCATGAAATACGTTATTCTGACTGATTCTCTAATCAACAGTTACATTAGCTGGTGTTGGTGTCGGGATTGGACATAAAGGAAACTTTAAGAACTGTTTGTCAAACTATTACAAAAGTATTAGCATGAAAAAAGCCACAGAAACATTAAAAGCAATCTGTGCGGAAAAATGATTTAGGCAACTTTTATTCTTACTCTACTCTATTAAACAGCAGATGTTCAGTTGATTTAAAAGGTTACAATCAGGACGCCACATTGCATGACATTAACACAATGATACAATGAGGAAAAAAAGAGGGACAAACCAAATCATTTCTGTATGTAAATTACTCATTATTTCTTTGATACTGCAGCTTTTTCCACCTTATCTTTTTAAACAACTAAATCTGTACACCAGCAACCCTCTAACCCAACCAACAAGGCTACACCGACCCAAAAGCTACCTTTTGTATCTTAAATATCTGCAGACATCCGGCATTTATTTGCAGAAGCTGCTGTCATTGACAAAAGGAGGCACACCCCAGTCCATCACCTTGTGTATATTTACAATGTTTCAGTTTAAGTGTGTCCAGTCAAGCCTTGAGAAGGGTTTTTTACATTCGGGAGAGATAAGAAAAGCACCACAAAATGTTAAATAATAGAAAACATAATTTAAAACCACACTGGATGATAAAATGCACAAGTACACTGAGATATGGCAATATAAAAAAAACGGAATGGTACAAAAATAAACATACATAGGTTTAAGTACACATAAAAACAAACAGAACTACACAGGAATGGCTGAACCACACTGTTTATGCACAAGCAATAAAAGTAAATATTTAGATCATTTATTTAAGAAAAGTAAATTGCATAGTTTAACTTGAGTTATCTCATAATTTTTCCCCATTCTGTTCTTAATTTGTTGTCCCATTTAAATGTTTCAGATCATCAAAAAATGCTTTGGAGGAATTCTGGCCCACTATTCATTGCAGAACTGTTTTAATTCAGCCCCGTTGGAAGGTTCTGAGCATGAACGGCCAGTTTCGGGTCGCGCCACAGCATCTCATTCAGCCACTCAAAAATCTGGATTTTAATTTTTTGTCCTGCTGCATAACCCAACCGCACAGGAGCTTAAAGTCCCAAACTAATAGCCACATGTTCCCCTTCAGGATGTTGTGGTAGAGAGCAGAATTCCAGATCTGGATGGCAACTTGTTCAAATCTGGAAGCAGCTCCAGATCATCACACTACCCAGGGTTCGAGTCCCAACCCTTGGAGACTGGATGTGCTGGATGTCTTGCCCCTTTTTCCACCCACTTCCTGTCTGCCTACTTTGGAAAAAATAACAAAAATAAAGGTCACTAGTGCTGCAAAAATAATTATATAAAAAAAAGGTATATTGTGCCCTCCTGGATGAGGTGCTGATGCACTCTTGGAGTAAAGTTGGTAGGCTGGCCTCTCCTTGGAAGGTTCTCCACTGTTCCCTTATTCTCCATGTGTGGATAAAGGCTCTCTGTGGTTGTCTGGAGTCCCACAACCTTAGAAATGGCTTTGTAACCCCTCCTGGACTGATAGATGTCAATGACTTAGTCAGACCATGCTGGTATATTCTAATGATTTCTTGTTTCTACAGGTCAGGCAGTAATTAGGGCTGGATGTGGGAAATAGAACTGAACTCAGCTTTTCACAACTGACCTTATTCACAGTTAATTAGTGATTTAACAAATGGGGTAATTATATGTTCACATAGAGCCAGGCTGGGTTTGGATAATAGCCTTTTCCCCTTGAAAACTGCATTTTGTATTTTGTGACTAAAAAGCCAAAACAGAAGAAAGGTGTAAGATGCTAAATAATTTTTCGCAGCACGATTTGCAGTAACTCCTATATATATTGTTTTTAACATTTTCTCATACATCATTTCCAGCTTTATTCCGTTTTCTTCTCACACTGTTGTCCTCCATAATATTGCTTTTTTCACAGTTTTCCTTTGTAAAAAAGACATGTACAATAGATCTACCAGATTTTTAAGGAACAACAGGTTCTTCACTTATTAACTTTCTCTATGCCTGTTTCTTATGCTTTTGGCTTCACAATATGAATCAAGTCTCTTTGAAAGGGCCCGTACTGAAATGTATCTGCTAATTGGGCCCTCAGGCATCAAGGGGCACTGAAAACAAGAAAAGTTTTATTTCTTTCAATTTTCACAGGACAATGGCGACTCTGTGAACTCAAAAACATCCAGGGAGCCGAAGGCCATCTCATGCTTGATTTAAATGACCCATTACTGATGAATTATAATTTGAAAGATGAAGAATATTCTTTTTGCATGAAGTCATCCCCCGTCGGTTCGGGAATCATCGTCTAATTCAGGAAATATTCTTAAACTGTGACTGTGCAGAATCTGACATATTAAACCAATGTCTCGCTGCTCATCATTGGACTGTACTGTACTCAGGCTTTAGTGTCACTGATCACTTTAAACACACTCATGGGCATACCCTCAAAGGCACTTTGATTATACTGCTGTTTCTGAAAACACTTGACAAATTTTACTGTCCTCTTAACTTAATTTTTTATGTTCTTATATCATTCAGTTTTTCAAAACTGAATTATTTTCAAGAGTGAAAAGTAATTTTTTAAACCAACCAAAAAAAAAGTGCATCAAAGAATCTACTAACTTGCTATTTACCTTGCTTCCAGTAGTTATGGTATTTCAATGAACCATTTTTACGCTGCTGTGCAATTATATGAATTGATGCACAACACAAGGAGCATCATTTTAAAATGATGACTGTATTTTATGCTCCTCAATTTACTTAATACTGGGGTTGCTGTCCTTGGTGCATAAAGAGACAAAATGTAGTCATCTCTCTCCTTATAAATTCATTACTTTGGTCTTTAGTTCTATAGCAAGTCATTTATGAATATAATAAGACATTTAACTCACACATCTTTTCTAGAACCACCTTTTTTATTTGCACATTATTTCCAAAATGTGTCTTCATACAATAGGAGGTTCAAAGTTCAAGGTTCAGTTATTATCGCCAAGGAATAATTGGTTTTACAGCTGGCAGTAGGACATAAATATTTAAACCAACAAGTTGGCTTTTAAAAGGTTGGTTAAAGAATGAATGAATGAATGAAGTTGATGTGTCATTTAGTACACTTGTCTGCCCACATTTAGTCAAGGATTTAGGTTAAAATAAAGATGATCACGCAGTGGACAGGTGTTTCGAGACAACATTTGTTATCAACAGGAACAGAGATGCTGAGCTGTGTTTGGAGGTCAAATGACACGTTCTTAAAGAGTATCAGGTAAGATCAACAGGCACACCAATTTACCTATAAACTATACCCCATTAGAGAAAACCTCACCTCTTCTTTAATTTAACTCTACAAATATTAGGTCTTTGTTCACTGTGGCTGTTGTGTTTGCAACAGCTAACTTGTCCAGTGTGTACTGCACGGTAAATGAGGAGTTCAGTGTGTGTGTGTGTGTGTGAGAAAGAGAGAGAAAGAACGACAGAGGGTGAAAGAGAAAGGGTTAGGAGAGCACGTGCTCTGCAGGGCTGAGCTATTAGCAGGCCACTTGAGATGGGTTATGTAACAGCGTTGTGACTGCTGCTGCAGTACCTGCTAGCCCTGTAGTCACTGTAATAATTTTACACACAAACACCCGCACACTCACTGACTCGCCAATTCAAATCCAAAACACACCGACAGAAAAGACACTCAGAGTAACATGAGCCGACTCTCCTGCTTGGCACCGCATCACGTTATGATGCCAAGGAGATGCAACCAACCTGAGTCAGGAGTATGTGCTCCTATGTGTGTGTTTTAGGTCATCAGTTTTCTCCTCAGAAAAGTTAGATAGAGCTGGAAAAAACCTATCTATCTATCTATCTATCTATCTATCTATCTATCTATCTATCTATCTATCTATCTATCTATCTATCTATCTATCTATCTATCTATCTATCTATCTATCTATCTATCCATTCAGTTTGGTAAAAGCTTATATTTTAAAAACCACAACCCCAACAAGGGAAAAGGTCTAAACTGACAAGGAGGACACCGATGAAGCTTTCGGCCAGTATCCAATTGTGGATCTTTCAGGTTATTTAAAAAGCAACTGGTTGCAGCGAATGTGGTGGTCTATCAATTAAAATACCAAACATCGGTAAAAGGTTCATCTGGTATGACTACTTCTGCAAGCTATTGTAAGTCAGCTTGGCTCCTCATCTAAATTGTTGAGTTATAAGTTACTGTTTGCCTGATATCATTAGAAAGAACAACATGTTTTACACGATGTGTCAGGAAACCCAAAGCAGCTGCAGGCTGGGTGGGCAAAACAGAGGCTCATAGAAAAGTTCACTGGTACAGGGATGACCTGGCAAGACTTTAAATCCCTAGTGGACATAATTCTACTACCTTCATCATTGTCTTGTGGTAAAGCCTTTGTTTATTTCAGACTGAAATCACTGAATTACAAACTTACCTAATTTCTCATAATGCAATATTTATTTTGCACCTAATTGACTTAAACTGACTGGTTTTCAGATTTCAGATGTTGGATTGTGTTCACCCTCTGTGTCATTGCTGTAGTTGGTTGTGTCTTTAGATAAATCCTTTATCAGGATGATGGACTGCAGCAAAATCAATGACTCAATGCAGCCTGCTGGGCTTCCTTGGGGAACCTTTTACAAGCTTTGATTGTACTGTACCATAATTAGGATTAAATTGCACCAAATGTAACTGGATCCAAATGTCATGTGATTGTATTGTCCTTGGAATGAATTGAATTGATTTTGGACCTTAATGGATTCCATACAACTGCCCATGAATTAAGCCTATTTGTACCTTGAGCTGACATTTGTTCTAATTTGGTGCCAATTAAATAAATGGCTTGATTATTGGTCATGTTATTTACCACAAACCTGAGATATTTCTCATTCTATTATGGGAAATAATAGGTCCACATATTTTCATTTAAATCAAATCAATCAGTTTCTCTAACTAGTCCAATGTTGCAACCACGTTTGGTCACAAGCAATCTTCAAATGCACCTGACAGTTTCTTCATCTGTTACTGCAAAAGCACATTCATTTACTCCATGTAGCACTCTCCAATTATTTCTGTTCTCCTTGTAAGTAGTTGTACTTTTTCCTGAAGGCACCGACTCTAAGGTTTGATTTAAATCTGCCACAAAGAAAAAGGAACGTTAAAGGCTAAATATACTTTAGAACCAGAACACCTAAAAACTTTAAATGTATAACACATAAATAAATCAAAATGAAACTTTCTGTTGCTTTTCGAAGTTAATAAGTCACCTAAGATCATGGATTTAAGAGAAGGACATAACCAAAAGCTGGGGAACAAGGACAAAATACAGTTCATGCAGACACCAAGGCAACTGCAGATGTCCTTTGTGAGCATAAAGTTTGTATGGTAAGAAAATTATTTCTTTTACAGTGTTTTTTTTATTTTTACTTTTTATGCAAACTCCATCAGTACAAAACGTCTGCTGGTGTCCTCAAATCTCAATAAATCAATAACCACTCTCATATTGTCTCTCTTCAGTCATGATTCATTCTTTATCTGAGTGTCTGAGCCAAATGAAGGAGTCTTTCACTGCAGCTGCGGTCTCATTGCATATCAGTATTTTAACTTTCCTTTCATCCACAACCGTGCAGCATTAACTACACAGGTTGGCCAAACAACACACTGCTTGGGGGAAACCAACTGTAGATGGACTTATAGAGTTTAAGTGGTGTGACAGACTGGGTCTTCACTATCATTTTTCGACTGCTACATAAACGTAGTATAGGTAAAACACTGATTATGTGTTCATTACCTCTGCACTGCATGCTATAATAAAGTAGGCCATTCTGGTAACACTTATAAAAAGAAACATGTTGGCACAAGCCAGAACACATCAGAGTGCTAGACAGTACTGGAGTAGTATTAACAAAATATAGCCTGAATCCTGCCCAAATATTTGTTTTCAAATGCATTCTTTGTCACAAGTGGTCGTTCATAGTTTAACATAACGGCATAACGGAGTAAAAAATGTAAAAGATTAGCAATGTTTCCTTGCAGTAATCCACACTGATTTTCAGGGCAGATCAGATCGCTGTTTTGCCTGTTTTTAAATATTAAGACTGTTTTAAGAGTTGAATATTTCTCAAACAAGGACTAAAAAAACAAAAGGCATCAAACTGGAAGTTTAAAACCGCATGTGTTGCTGACGTTTCATCTTGTATTTCCAAGTTAAAATATTATTGCAAGTATAATATTTTACAAATTCAAACAGTAAAAAGAAAAAAGTAGTGCCATCTTTTACTCTCCCATGTGTTTTACTGCTTTGCAGCCTGTTAGAAGGTGTTAATTTAAATTCCTAACTCATCAGTCCCTCACCTCCCAGAAATACCCTGGCCAGGCATCAGAGAACAGACCTGTTGGAAGACCCACTCATGCATATTAATTCAATGTCTGTCACCTGTTTGTAATGCAAATTGTTCCTTATAATACCACTATTCTTATGCCCATCACAGACGAATGTTAATCACAAAATGTGCCATTATTCAGGTAGCCTTTATTTGACTCCATTAAAAGAAACCCCTCTTGCTGCCCCTACATTCTGCAGCTTGTTGTCTGTGTCAGTGCAGTTACTTATTGCACTGATAATAATAGTGCTGGAGCAGGTTTAATTACCATTTAACTGCACTGTGTCCCAGCAGGTTAGGAGCTCAGCTCAGTGAAAAGTACCTGGGCACTGAGATCCGTCTCCCTCCAGCAGTAAGAGTGAAGGAGAATAAATTGGGATGCCTGGCACTGGCCTGGGGGCTCAGACTTGTTTTCTCAGCACTCATCAGGCAGTTCTGTGGCAGAATCTGCAAACGTTCCAACTCAGGAAAGTGGTGCAACCTTCAAACTGTAAAACTCAGAAATCTGTTTTCTCATATGCTCCTAAATCTGGTACAGCTCAGCAGCAAAATGGAAATCTGGGAGTAAAATGATTTTTTCACTGGAATGAGGAACAAAGACTGCAACGAAAGTCTTTGCAAAACTAGCGGTAGTGTCTAATATCTTAGTAATCACTGTTTATTGCTTCATGTATCTAGATGCAACTTTCAGGGTGTTTCAAACTGCAATAAAACTAGACTCACTGCAATCATCTGGGCCACGTAGCTCTCAGGGCCGGTGTACTCTGTTGGATCCTTCACCCTTACCAGAACCAGGAAGTAAAGGTAGTGCCACATGTTGTGCTCGGATTTGATGTGCTCCTCAAACGACACGGTCTTGTTGTCAAATTTGTCCCTTTCCAACCCTGCAAGATATCATTAACACATCAACAAGCGTTCTTCTAAAATATCCCATCTGCTTCATTGCAGAGTTTCCCTCCACTTTGTAGTACTCACCACAGATAAAACAGGATGTTTTGAGAACTTCCTCCTTCCCCTGTTTCTCACTCCTCAAGTCGGCAAACGTGTCAATGATCACACCAAAGATCAAATTAAGCACAATAATGATGACGATGAAGAAGAAGAGAAGGTCATAAATGACTCGGGCCGCAAAGAGAGGCTCCTGGAGGGTTGGGAGTAAAATATGGGGACAATGCATCAGTTTATCAAAAGGAAACAATCAAAAAAATATAAACTTTTGGATTATTTCAGCAAAAACGGACATAAAGTGAGGGTAAAAAAATGATTTTTCAGATGGTCTGACCTCTTTGGATGGTCTTCTGAGAATATCTCCCACACCTCCACCGTTGCGTAATCCTTGGTTCAACACCGTGATTATGCACATGCGCAGAGTATCACACACACGCTCAACTCCATCATCTTCATCTAGAACAAAACAACAACATACCAAAGACAAAGAGTGAGAAATAGAATTTATTAAGGAGTAAAGCAGGATTTAAAGGGTTTCCAGTTTGGGATTTTATGTAACAGACCAACACAAAGAAGTGCATAATTGTGGAAGGAATATAATACACTGTGTTAAAACAAAAACAAAAAAAACCCATAAAAAGCTATAATGCATAGCACGCATTTATATAAAGGCCCTTTTTCAAACAAAACCCAGTGAAAACAACTGCCTACAGAAAATACCTTATAAGTAATTACAGTCCATCTGTGTGTAATTCAATCTCAGCGGAAACACATATATTCTGTAAAAGCCTCAGAGGTTGTTAGAGAACGTTCAAAAGCAAACAGCATCATGGTCATCCATCTAAACTGACAGGCCGGGCAAGGAGATCATTAATCATTGAAGCAACCAAGTGGCCAATGGTAGCTCTGGAGGAGCTGCAGAGATCCACAGATAAGTTTGGAGAATCTGTTGACATATTGACTGCAGACGTTGTGCACACCAAATGTCTGGCCTTTATCGAAGAGTGGCGAGAAGAAAGCAATAGCTGCAAGAAAGCCATGCAATAAGTTTGTCACAAGCCATGTAGGGCAGTAATTCTCAAAGCTGGGGTCGGGATCTCACTGGTGCTCGCAATTCAATTCAAGTGTAGGGTTTTGTAATGCCCTTCAGAAAACTAAATTTTAAAAACGATAAACGTTAAGCATATTTATAATAAAAAGAGTAGAACAGATGAGAAAAATATTGCTTACAAATAGATAAGCAATATAATAGCAGCTGATGCAACCTGTACTGATATTACAACTGTTTATTTGATTTATTAGTACAGTGAGTAAATGGTCAGGCTCCCAAGTCTCTACTGTTATTTTGTAGACTATAATGCAGAAATTTGGGAACCAGTGATGTAGAGGACATGAAAAACATTTTGAAGAAGGTGCTCGGGTCCGATGGGACCTAAGTCTTTTTTGTTTTTATTTATTTACCAGGACAGTGCATATTTACAACAGTACACCTGTAACATGCCAGAATTAGCCAAAGTCTAGTTTTCATCTGTAGTTCTGTTGGCCAGTTATACAGTGGCACCCTAGAAGCATAAAATACTATAAACAATGAATTAAACAACAATAGAGACAACATATTTTAACTTGTGTAGCTGAACCAGCCAAGAAGCAAAATGTTTTGTGAGGCAGGCCAACAACTCTAAGCACTAAGAGCTACAATGGAATGTTTTAGATTAGTATTTGGTAAATAATATTGAAAATATGTATTATTTTCTGCCATCTCACATTTATGCACTACTATGTGTTGGTCTGAAACATTAAATCCCAGTAAACTGCTAAACATTGACGTTTTTTGGTCACAATGTGAAAAAAAGTTAAGAAAGATAAAGAGGTATAAATACTTTAGCAACACCCTTCTCTTTGTAATTTATTCTGCTATTTACAGATAAAAATGTATTACAATACATTCCTTTATTAGTTGTGTTACATTAGATGTTAATAAAGACAACTATTCATTCACCATGACCTTATCTAAAACCTCTCCACTCGGCTGTCACTAATGACTGATGAAGAAATGCATTGTGCTATTTTTTTGAGGTGTGAAATGCACAAAGATGCTGTAAACGGATGAAGCCGCAGACAGCATGGAGAAGGATATGGATGAGATCACGTGTGTGCCCCTGCAGCGCAGGTGATCCATGGATCCAAGAAGTGTGAGTCACCCCCACTGCCTCATCAAGTTTCTTTGTGTGCATGCCTTGGTGCGAGTCTGTGTCTGCGCCACTGGGTGTTTGTGCGAGTAACCTTTCCTTTCTAAGGCTTGAAATGTCAACCCACAAGCCAGTCAAACTGCTCAACTGTGACTTTACTAATAGGTGGGGTAAAAAAAATTAATAAAATAAAATAACGATTTGACAGTGAATTTTTACCAGGAAGTGATTTAGAAGGTGACGCAGGGCAGCTGTTTTCAGAAGATGAATCTGCGGCTTTGGCGTCGCACAGCAAATCAGCTCCCCCTTAAAACAAGCAAACAAGTTTTAGATTTTGTAGTTCAACTAAAACAGCTTGGAGAAGTTCCATAATTTATTCTAGCCATTAAAACTGCTAAGAAAAGATATAGTCAGACATTATGTAAACTGAGACAACAGATGTTATGTGGGTGGTGAATATCTGCTAAAAAAACAAAACCTGAACAAATCATTTTAACATGTGCAGAGGCCTCATCAGGAATCCAGAGAGGTGTACTGCTGAGATGCAATCAGGTCAGGCAGACTGACTGACAGAATTGTACACCTCATCCAGGATGTGAGCATTAACAACCTTCCACTGTTTTACCTGATCATAAAGTGGAGATAAGAGTCAGAAGATGAGGAAGAAGAGACAGTTAGTTCTCGGTGAGTATGGCGAGGGCTGTAAGAGTCAGAGCTCCACAGCAGCAGCACTGTCAGTGTTGTTGGAGTGCTCCTAAGCTTTTCTAAAGCTCTGGCTGTTCCTCCACTCAGCCTTCAGCTAACATACAGACGGGTGTGAGCCCAGCAAGTTACATAAGCCGGCACCGCTCTGCTGTGTCTGCTCTGCTCTGTTCAGCAAAACACAGGATGGCACGGCCACCAGGTTATGCAACAAGTGCACACATGTGAGCAGGATGTCTTCCTGTTCGCCAGATCATTAACACACCCACAAAGTCTCCAGTGTTATCAAAAACTGTGGTGCTGGATCTATATACAGGATGCTGTACATTTTCAATGCAGTTTATATGTTTATAAAAGAACAAATAAAGAACTGTCTTGAGAAATTCTCCCATCTAATTCCATTTATCAAAAAAGTACAATAAATGGTTGACCAAAGGACTGTACATTAAGATAAAAAGTACAAATAGTACAGTAAAAACTGACAAAGCAATGTTTGACAACCACAACTCACGCAAAAGAACAAACAACTTATGCTGTGTTGAAAGCCAGTAAAAAGTCTTCAAACGAGATTTAAAAGAAGACAGTGTCGGAAAAGCCCGATTACCTCCAAGCTTCAACTTCATCTTTAAAACAGCCAGGAGCAGCTGGTCAGCTGCTCCTGGCCACGGAGAGTGTGGGTGAAGCAAGTCTGAGGGATTGGTTGGAGCAAGGTCATTAAGACAATTAAAAACAAATAAAAGAATTTTAAAATCAATTCTGTAGCACACAGGGAGCCAGCGAAGAGGAGCCAGCGCAGGAGTGATTGGTCTTGATTTCAGCAATTTGTCGCAGCTGGAAAAGCTCGTTTTTTACTACAGAGTTGACTTGTGTGTCAAATCTAAGGTCTCCATCTAATTTCACCCCCAGATTGGTGGCAGTGTATTTCAAATATAGAGTCAAACAGCCAAGATTCACATGGTGGGTGTAACAAGGGCCACTTGAGCATAATAATATGACCTCAGTCTTTTTATCAGTGAAGCATATAAAATTCAGGGCCATTCAAGCTTCATTTTCATTTAGGCATTCCAACAAAACAATTGGCAGAAGGTCTTTGAGCACCTGCCCCTTTTGCTCCTTGCTCACAAGTGCCCTTTTGGTCAAGGTATCTCTATTATTTTTCTTCTTTTGCCTTAACCCTAAGCCCTTCTGTGAGACCCAATAAAAACATGTATTAGTAATGCCATTTTTTATGTTGTTTCACAAGAGAAATAACATGACAACGTTCCCCAGTCACCTCGTTACCTTTTAGCTTTTGCCCCAATTGGTGCGCAACAACTGCCCCTCACGCAGTGAGATAGAAAGCAGACTGTAGAGCCCAGAATATGTCACTTTTGGTCCAGATTCCTGGACAGTTGTTGGCCAACAAACCGGCAAGTGAGTCAAACTTATAAGATCAGTGTACTTGTCAGACAACACGACAACTTTGTATCATTCCTGCTTCATCACCAATGGAGGAGCAGTCTGGGCAGAGAGGGGCTGAAACACACACAGGGGGAGAAAAGAAGAGGGCTCCCGCTGTCTGAGGGGGAGGAGACAGGTGAGGAGAAGCTGTTAGTATCTGACCGTTCAGGTTTTATCATTCAGTAGTGGTGGGTGAATTTTAAACGTCTTGTATGTCAGTGCATGGAATAAATAATGTTTGTCTGTGTCTCTGAATACATTTATATATTAAAGCTAAACTACCCGATTTTGTGAAGCTGGAAAAAAAAAAACTTGTGTTTGAACGATGTGACCCTCCATTACTGGCTCACAGATGGAGGCTGATGGAGCACACACCGCATTGTAAACACACAACCAGAAAGTATCAGAATAACAAGCAGCAGTCTGGAGTTGGCTTTTAATTATTTGGACTGAAAAATAAGAATAGCTGTAAATAAGCTGTGAATTTTGAAATAAAACATTAGCTCCATCACATTATTCCTGATAGATTATAGTTATACTTATAATGCAACCTAAAGAGGCCTTCAGTGTCTCATTTCCTCTCAAATGGCTTCTGTTATGCTGTGCTATTGACTGAATAAACATTTTTGTTTAAATACAGTGAGAAAATAAACTACTTATATTATTCATAGTTGTTTTTTTTAGGTTCAAAGATGCCTTGTAAAGAAAGATGTCTGAAACAAACCAGCAAGGAGCTGCTTGAGGCATCCAAAAGTAGAGGATGTTAACCAACTGGGTAAGAAAGAGTACAACAGATAAGAACAAAAATACTAAAGTTTTTATAGTCAATATAAAGCTGTTTGGTAGTGAACTTATGTTGAATTTCACAAGCAACCAGTTTAAAAGTTAAGTTAAAATGTACTGTAGTTAAATGTAGATTAAGCGATACCTAATTTCTTGCCTCTAGAAGAATAGTGATCGATCAGATGAGGTGGAGACAGAAATAACAAGAGACACGGAGATTCAGTGAACACAGGAAAGATGAGACAATGAAGACAAAGAGACAAGAAGAAAAAAATAAAAGGGAAAGAAGAAAATGAGTATAAGTAATCACAAAACACAACCACACACAAATAGAAGAGGTTTAACCTCAGGTTTGATGGTCAGTGAGCAGCGTCAGCAGGTTTTATGGTTTCTCATGGTGACACTAAGGTAATATGTGTCAACAACTCATTTTCATTTTATTGCCTGCAGTTCATTTTAAAGTTTGATGGACCTTTATTTATTATTAGGGCCTTTACTACAGTACACTGAAATGTTTAGTGGTCTCTGCACAGCCCTGCCAACACTGCTCAAGACAACTAAAATGCCATGATCCACTGAGGTTCTCAAAGGTTCTCCAAATCTATGAGATCGGGAGGACTTCTCTTGCTACGTCTTCCTCAAGCTTTAATTCTTCTGCTGGCGAATTTGGCTAATTTGGATGCATCATCAGGTCATAGTCAAACTGAAATATAAAAAATGATGCTTCGTTTACAGCTTCTTAAGAGAGATTTAAAGATTTGGGGCCAAACTGACTAAAATTTCTGACATCCCATAATTTAATCCACTTTGACAAAAAAAACGGTTCTAATGAAGAACAGTAGCCCAACGGCATGATTCTGCCACCACCGTATTTCACAGTAGATGTGTTTTCTTTGTTTGGAATTGAACTGTTTATGTGCAAAAAACTCCTTTTAGTATTGTGGCTGACATTTTTGGTTTGGTTTTATTAGACTATAACTCATTGAACAACACGGTTTTACAAGAATTTAGCCAGGCACTGATGTTTATATTAGAAGCTTTCAAAGTATTAGGGTGTGCATACTTATGCAAAGACATTAAGGCAGTCTTTTTATCTTTTTTATTATAACTTTATGTGGGCTTCTTTCAATTTGCCTGATTAGTTGGTCAAAAAAAAACAAAAATCAAAGGAGGCCACAACTACATCCTTAGTTAGGATAAACTTGCAAAGATCAGAAATTGCGCAGATAAAGTGCAGGAAGTAAAGCCAGGTATAAAGATGCAGCATTTTAACTTTTATGACCTCTGGCTGGAAGAAATCCTAATGCATAAATCTGAAGATTAAAACTCCTAAAAGTTCTTACCTGATGCGAGCAGGGGGTCCACTTCCATCCGAAAGTCATTCTTAAAAAAGATGAAGCCAATGATGGAGAAAAAGTAGACGAGGAAGAGAGCAAGAATTGCTGTCAAGATGATGGAGCGCCCATTTCTTGTGACGCTTTTTATCACATTTAGCAGCGTCTCCTCTCGGCACACTAGGTCAAACAACTGGAAAAGAAGATCCATATCAGTGAGAACCCTAATGGTTATTTAAAGAATCAAAAAGTTTAATTACTTACCAAGAAGCTGTAGAAGAACTCATGAACAAAGAGGCCCAGGACACAGATTAAGGCATAACCCAAATGGTAGATAAACAGCAAGTCCATCACAACTGCTTTGTAGCCTTGAGCAAATGTCCCCTGGTTGCCCACAAAACTAACAAGGAACAGTAACTTGTTGAAAAGCTGAGAAAAAAAGAAAATTTGATGTAAAAGGGCACATGATGGATAACCATCCCAACAAAGCCCAGGTCATAGCATCCTTTACTTACATTTATAGAGCCCAGCAATAACAGAGCTGGCGTAAGGCCTATAGTGTAAATGGCTCGCAGAATCAGAGAGACGAGGAAGGACAAAATGCCCCACTGCTTGGGCAGGACAGGAAGCAGGGCGGTGGACACCCCTAATGCCACCCAGAGTGAGATGTTCCAGAATGGGGACAAGGTGCCTGGATAAAAAAAGATACATAAAAAAACAAACATCAACATGCGTCCAGTGGTGGCGGCTAATTGATACACTATTCACCTGAGCTGAGAGCTTAACTTGACACATAGTGGTGAAGGCAGCACTTAAACACGTCAAACAACAGTCCAAGGGGAAATTACTGCTCAAAACAACCATCTTTTCTTGCAGATTACAGGGTAAACAAACCACTGAGACTGAGACAGTGATCAGAACAATGACTCTAAAAAAGTAACCTTGTTTGATCAACTACACCAAACCGGTTATATGTAAATGTAGATGCACAAAGTTTTGCACAAATGGGGCTGGTCCAGCTGTTAATTGGGTAGAGTGTAAGTGTCGAGTCATTTCTCATTCCACTAAACTTACCTTCAAAGACCCAGACTTATATCTAACCCTTTAAGGGAGTCTAGAATAGTCATGCACTTGGCTTTCTAAAGCTCCTCATAAAAATACATAACTTCAAATTTGGAAGATATATATTTTAATTGGACATGGCCTGTTTCCACTTTGTCTAAACCTTGTGAGTTAAGGCCTCCCAGCACCACAAAAGGAGGAAAATAATCTAAAAGCAAATCTATGAAAGGACTTCTAAACAGTTAAGAGTTATTAATCTCATTATAAGCAACGTGTAAAGACACTGGGTGTGATTGAGAGCTTTTTTATGGTACTGGATAAGTCTTGCAACTAGATTTATTGTAAATTTAAAAACAGCGATGGCCTATGGACTTCCATGCAGCTGTTTTCTTTCAAAATTAATAAAATTTCAGCATGAAGCTGGGCGGAGACACTGTAACACGAAGCCCTCGCCCAATAAAGTCGGTTAAGGTCCAAGTTTTCCTGTATCAGAAGGTAACAAATAAATAGCAATATAGATATCACTAAGCACGTTTTGAACACACCTACTTCTTCATGCGCAGGGGTCTGATTAGTTGTGAACACACAGTGGTCATAAAATTTAACAGTGTGGATAAATAATTCATGCATTTAAAAGTTTTTTTTTGTTTGAAATCCAGAACCACTACTGGGTATTAATCATTCCAGTGTGTTAAAACGGAAATGTAAGGAATCTGGGTTGTTTTTTTTGCAGCAACAATGCAGAGTTGAATGAAAACAACTCTTTTGGTTTAGGATCATGTATGCCTTGGGCTCAAAGTAACTAAATCTACAACTTAAGGTTGTAGGAGTTGGTGCTGTAATTCGCGTAAATTTTACAGATGTGTAAGAGCTTTTTATTGATTTATTTCTAGCAGGTTTTTACTTAAGACCTTGGCCAAATCACTGCCACCAAGTTAAATTGTGTTAATATAAATATTAATAATAAATATAAAAAAGTTGCACAGTAAAAAGTCCCAACAGTGGTCTGCCACAGAAACTAAAACAAAATCTTCACATAAAGTTTGTTAACTAGCTGTAATAAAAAAAAAGTTTTAAATGAAATGAAACAAAGGCTGACATTAATTTGTTGACTGGGTTATCAAAAATCTTTTTTTAGCACAAGAAGGTATCCACCTAAAGGGAAAAAAATCCTGTTTATTTAGAGGCTAGGCTAGAGGTTAGCACATGTTCATCATCAACATGAATCTCATAACGTGTTCGGAGTTTTAATTATTTATTTGAACCTTTTTGTCATGGTGGTCTGCCAATACAAATTGCAACTTCAGTTACTTTTCTAAACAAGAATTTGGTGCACAAGTTTGAAGTTATTGTGGATCTTCTCTAATTCAACATGGTTAAATTCCCCACAGTTTGGGTCAGATGGTTGAAACTTGGATCGGAAGTGGGCGTTCCAACAGTACAATGATCCCCAAACGCTCAACAAAGTCTGGATTTGGATAAAGCAGGCAAACACTAAGCTTTTGGGATGAAACCATCCTTACCTCTATTAAAAGTCAGCTTTTTACCAGGAAACCAACATATTTAAACAAGCTTCACCATTTCAGATAAACAGCAGGAGTTAGGCCAGAAGCTGCTTATATTTGAGTCTATATGTATAACATTAGCCTTGATCTTTTGATTGGTGAAATTCAGCAATAAATCTTAACCGATGCACCAAATTCTTCTTTTTAAAAATCACTGCAGATATTGGTCATGTGATCATTCCACCCTGGAAAAACAAAACGCAAAAGCTTCTTTAAAAGCACAGATTTAATGACATTCCTGGTTAGGATTATTGGATGTTAAACTTCTGACTGGCACCTTAATTAGCTGGGGCTGATTTCAGATTGGTTTAGGATGAAAAGTAGTAAAACATTTACCCTCATCTCCATCATCTCCAAATGGGTAAAAAGCCCCCACAGTGAGGTTGAGCACACAGGCCAGGTAGAAAGAGATGCTCCACCAAAGAGAGATGTGCCGGGAGAACCAGAACAGAGCCTTATTCTCTGTGCAAAGCAGAACAAAAACAAAGCTTAGGCTGCTGCTATCCATATCCTATCCATATTCCACCCATACTGTGATTAGATTCTGGAACCACGGTCGTCATTTAAAAATACTCACTGCGGATCTTCTTCTGCCACCTCATCTCGTTGTAGAGGTTGTCAAACTGCTGGAAGAAGTCATTCACCTTGCTGCCCTGGTCGTCTCTCTCGGTGGTGGTGAACACGCGGCTCTTGGACTCCTCGGTGAGGTACTCACAGATATTTGGGACCGGAAACACGATCTGCTCCATACTGCGATCGTGACGCACAATCTAAAGAGAGAAACTGATTTGCTTCAAAGATTCTAGATCATAAGTATAATCTGATGGGATAAAGTGGAGGTTTACCTCTATCTGTGCTGTGTGCTTGGCGTAGTATTGAAGAGCTTCGTTCTTATCATTGTCCAGGCCCGGCCCAAAACTTGGCCTGAGGCTCTGCTGCAAGATCTTGTTGTGTCTGGCCAACTAAAAAACAAATAACAATCCAACATTATATTAGGTATGTATGACATTTTTAAGGTTTAAGGACATACTGAGGTTTAAATAGTTGCTTATATTAACATGAATAAAAACCTAGAACTTGACTGGAAAATTGGCAACTAATATTTTCATTTTTATATTCATGTTCTCTGTTTACAAAATATTCAGAAAGTAATGAAAATATATAAACATAATAAGCGTCAGCAGATTTGTGTAGCCCAGATTTATTCTCTGTAGAATGACTCTTATGCAGCATGGTGTGCACCACGTCAGCAATATAATAAAAAGAATAATGTGCATAAGACAGTTTCTCTGGTTGGCTCGGGGATCTCCGACTTGGATATCCATTTGATTTGTCTGTCTTGCATCTCAGAAATTCTGAAACTCAAGTAAAAATAAAATGTAACCAAAGTAATAGTTGCATAAATATTCAAAGTAAAAGGCTGCCAGTTGTATCATTAATAAAAATGAATCCTCAGTCTGGAACTCAGATGAACAGAGTGGAAACAGAAGACCTGCTAGATCTTGGCCTCCCCTTACTCACTAATAAAGCTGCGTCACATCATAAAAACTAATTTTAGTGTCAGATGGGTTCATTCCCATTGGAGCGGTCTTCCATCATTAATGGTGCACCGGAGTGGACGGCCCTGAGGTCAGCTGAGGGTCAGACAGAAACAAGAAGTGCTAATGTATGAGCCTCAGATAAAAAAAGAGCTCTGGCTTTTTTAATTACCTGATGAGCCAGGATATAAATGTTGTGTCCAACGTCTCTGGGTTTGATCTGCTCTCCAACGCTATCCATGTCCTCCTCAGCCTCAAAACCCTGAGCGTAGGCTTCCTTCATTACATCCACCTAAAAACCACGCAGGTTTGGATAGGTTTGTTGGTCTTCACACAGGAGAAAATATTTTTAAATTGTGTGGACAAACACCCACCAACTCGGTGGGTCTCATCTTGTAGAGAATCTTCTCTGCATTCTCACTGTCATGGCGGCTCTCCATGATGGCCAGTAGAAGCTTGGAAGCATTGTTCTGCAACAAAAAGATCCCAAAATACAGCTTTTGATTGTCCTCTGCTGAAGAACAGATCAAAAACATTGTAATACTAACAGCTGTAGCTTATAATAAGAGTTCTCTTATGGATCTCTCGGAGATCTGCTTCTCACCTTGAGGTCCAGCACCAGGTCCAGTCGATTCTCCCCAAGGGGGTTGATGGAGTTCACAATCAGCGCTATAATGATGTCAATACCATTGGATTCGTGTTTTGCTATGCTTGTCTGGAAAAGAGGAAAATAAGTATGTAATGCTGAGTCAAACTAGAACTTTTGCACGTAGCACATTCTGAGCACGTAAAGAGTATAGATCTGAATATCAAATTGGCTTATCATTGAAATTCTTTAGATTTTACATTGCCTACAGAGTCATGGGGAAGGTAGCCGAGTTCATGGTTGTCCAGCAAACAGCCATTGGCACCCTCCACAAGAAAGGTAAGCAACAAAAGGTAATTGCTAAAGAAGCTGGTCGTTTTATAGAGTGCGGTACCCAAGTAAATTAATAGAAAGTTAAGTGGAAGAAAATGTGTGGTAGAACAAAAACTGCAAAAACTGTTTTGCATCATCTTTGGAAATCTAGGTCCCAGAGTCTGGAGCTGCAGTAGTCAGGTCAATAACAGAAGGGGCCAAAACTCAAACATAAAATACGTTCAGCTGAAAATGAAATACAAGATGTTTTGTTTTCTCTGCTCTTTAAGTCTTTTTGTCAGAAGCTTGACCATGTGTCTTTGCAACAAAGCTTCAAAGTGAGCCAAGTGCTACCTGTACGAAAAGTGAGCTTAATAAAAGAGCAGGATTCAATGGTTGTCATTAGTAGGCAATGTAGAAAGTACCGTAAGTTTCCTTGTTGCATCTGACTCTTCCACAAGCTCAACTTGTGCACTCCTGTCTTGAGCAACTTTTGCAGAGCATTATGGGATATGTAGAGCGATTGTTGTGAGTACAATACTGACAGGTAATAAATAATAAATACACAAAATTATCCCACAGGCTGGATTCAGTTGTATCCCAGGTTGGATGTGGCCCACGGGCCTGGAGCTTGGAATGCCCATCTAGAGGAAGATTGGAGACGCATTGCTTGAGGTCCAATGTTGGGATGTTTCCACAGTTGGTGTGGAGCCATGAGATCTGGTGGTGTTGGTTCATTGAGTTTTATGAAGTCCAAAGTCAACACGCCTCACTACCAGGAATTTTCAGAGCACTTCATGCCTCCCTCTGTTGACAAGCTTTATAGAGATGCTGATTTCATTTTCCAGCAGGACCCTGTCCACACTGCTAAAAGTACCAATAGCTGCATTAATGACCATGGTCTCACTGCTTCATTGGATAAAAAAACTGGCCCAACCTAAACCTCAAGGAGAATCTATGGTGGATTGTCAAAAGGGAGATGAGAGACACCAGACCCAACAACGCAGATGACCTAAAGCCCGTGCGACACTTCCATGCTGCATTGATGCAAAAACTCATGCAAAAGGAGGCCCAACCAAGTATTGAGTGCATATACTGAAGAGAACATTGACCTACTTTTTAGTAGGCTGACATTTATTTATGAAACATTTATGAATTTATTATCTCCTAGTCTTCTGTGAAACTGAAATTTGGGTTTTCATTCACAGTAAGTCATAATCTTAAAAATTAAGAGAAATAAATGCTTGAAAATATCACTCTGTGTTAATAAAATAAATAATATACAAGTTTAGCTACCTGGTTTTCATGGCAGGGCCCTTGGCAGTACTCTGTGATGGTTTCTAGGGTTTGGCGCACCAGATCCACATTGTTCTCATTAATATAAAGTCCCAGCAGGCCAAGGCCTCCAGTGGTGCTCCCACAAATGCAGTCCAAAAATTGAAGTGTCTCGCAAACCAAATTGTAGTTGGTCTTATTGTGCTGATGGCGGAGGAAGTTCTGTAGACAGAGACAAAAGTCAAAACTTAGATCTTTAGCTGGTTTATTAAACCTAGGGCCGTCAATTGTTCTGGAGTGGTTTCAGCACCTGCAGGTCTGAATTGTGGTTTTCACAGAGCAGCTGGAGGTATCGCAGGACAGGTTTCATGATGGCGATTGGCCAGCTCATCTCAGGTTCCTCTTCAAGCTCTTCAGCTCCAACTGCCTCACAGCTTTGGCCAAGAAAGTCAAGATCAGGGTCAGGTTCATTCCTGTAGGAGGAGATGGCCTTTGACGTGGCTGACGAGGCCTCCTTTAGCTGTCCTCGCATGTCTTCCCTCATATGAAGGCTTGAGTCTTTCCCTGCAAAGCAATGATAAGTGTATTGCACAGTAGCATTTGGCAGCAGAGGCTTTTTGTAAACTGATGTAGATGAACAACAAGTAAACATTTATCCTTTTAAGCATTATGATACTACTAATATTCATAAAATAAGAGATATAGAAGCACCTTTTTAACAAGTGAGGCATAATTAAGTGGGGTTCGGTGGCATGAAACCACCAAATCTAGATACAATGAGCTTTTGTAAATCTCGTGGTGTGGGGTGTCACACGGCCGTTTGACATGTGACTGCATGAACTGGGAACAACAGTCCATCAGCAGAGCAACAAAAATCATTTTGGATTTATCCACCACTGCTTTATTAAAAAAACGTAGGCTGAGCTGAACCTCAGGACCTCACACAGTGTAGAAGAATAATTGTTTCTATGGCAATGCCTGTCTGATTTCAGGACACGACCTTCAATGACTGTTTTGTAATTTAATATGCATTCTCTTTGCATTTATTTTAACATTTGGGTACAATTATTGGTTCTAAATTTGTTTTATTCAACACAGCAGGGCCAGAAAATGGTTTATAACAACTATTTGGACAACAGCTAAGAAGCCAGTTAGAAAATTGTGTCTTTTTTTTGTCCCATCTTTATTGGGATATGAGATGGCTGAAATGACATGGTGTATTGAAAAATTATTCATAAACCTTGTACCTTTCTTATTTTGTAAAGCTGCAACCACACACATTAATACATTTTATTGGGAATTTATGTGATAGAGCAACATAATGCAGTAGTGCATGATTACATTTATGGAACTAAAAAGCTAAATTGTTGCTTGCCTCCTGAGTCAATACTAAGAACAACGGGAGTTTGACTAGACCATTCAAACAAAGAATTATAGTTTGATCCAAACTCCTCCATTGTAGCTCTGGCTATATGTTTAGGGTCAGGGTTATTTTTGTCCTGTATTTAACTCCATCCATCTTTCCCTCAACTCTAAACTCCTCGTCCCTGCTGAATAACAGCCTCCCCACAGAATAATGCTGCTGCCACCATGTTACAGTGCAGAATTACTCAGCTTTACCTTTTCTAAACCTGGTGCTGCAGAAGCTGCTTTCATCTTCCCTTTTTCTGCAGCTGAAATCAAACATGTTAACAGACACGGTGGATCGGATCTCCTGCTGGGCCAAGCGCATGCGATCGTAGAAAACCTTGAAGAACTTCTCAGAGTATTTCTGCTTGTACAGTTGTTTGTAAAAGGAGTTCTGGGTGGGAGGCAGAGCGATAATAAAGACATATACCCAATACAGAGATGGAAAACAAGGAGCATGGAGATCTGTGTAGCTCACCTGTATCTGTGTGTTTCCCCCCTTCAGGAGAGCGATGCCCAGCAAAATGCTCTCCTCAAACACGCGGTCGTTCTTGGTGTTGACTATGAGGTCTATCACCAACTCCGTTGCCCCAACCTTATCCAAGAGGCACTGAATCTCCACCATGCTGCTGCCTGATTTGTCAGAGTCCATTAAGGCAGAACCTTCAACAGAGAAGAAATGAAATGATTTAAAACAACAACAGATCCAAATCTAAAACAAAATTATACAAAATTCAGTTTAGCAGAATAATCCCAGATTAGTCCCTAAAGCGAAACTAGGAATAGACTTATCTGGATGAATGAGACCTTAGATTAACACAAAACGTATTCTCAAACGTTTTGCAACAGAAAATGGCAACAAGAAAGTAGAGTACATCCAGTATAAATCAAGAAGCTGCTTCACCTGCTTAAAAAATGCCTGCAAACCAGAAGGGGTAACTAGGAAGAGCCAATTGTTTTTCTTAGCTGTGTTATTTACTCGTCCAGGTATTTCATTATTACATATTTTTTGGTTCTACTTATCTGTTTAAGTGTAACAAAATGCTTTACAGAGGGTAAAAACAGAAAAACAACATTCAACCACACAGTGAAATGATCAAAATGATCAAATCAAGCAAACAGACAGATAATTATTGGTAATAGAACAATGATGAATTATTTATTTATTATTTAGGCAAAAAAAAAACTTAATAAAATTTGTTAAATTGCAAAACTTAAGATCAGACATAAACAGAAATACCAAATCATAAAATCTAAAATAGTAACATGACAGTACTTGAGATTATTAACAATTTAAACAGCAATAAAATAACTGCATAAAAGTTGAAAGTTTATTATTTTATTCCAGTTTTAGCAGAGACAATAAACAGCTATAAACTAAGAGCCATACTGAATAGCTATGTCTCTAGTTTCCTTTTAAAATCATCTAAACTCTGCTCTAAACTACGCCTCACCATATGTTTTAGTCTTCAGTCTTGCTACCAACAAAAGACCTAAGGGGTCGAGAAGGGCTGTACAACAGAAGCAGGCCAGATTAACAGGGTGGGCTAAGACCGTACAGAGTTTTAAATGCCACTAAGAGCAGCTTAAAATCCATCCTAAGTTGGACAGGAAGCCAATGCAGAGGCTTTAAAATCGATGAGGTGTGGGCTCGCTTTCTGATCCTAGTCAACGTTCTTCCAGCTCAGCTTTGAAGTCGCGGTCATGGAGAAGTTCATCCACTTCTTTATCTATCATTAATTTGTCAGTTTTTTAATCTCCTATTTATCTACCCAGTTTTTTTTTTTTTTTTTTATACACACACCTTTATTACCTAATGTGCCTACTTATTTAGAAATATAGAAAAATCCTTTATTGTCCCACAGTTGGGAAATTCAGGTGTGCCAACAGTAAAGTGAAAGGCTAATGGAAGCATGCAGACACACTCAAGGGTAACACACATGAAAACAAAAAATAAGAATAACAGACAGCACAGTTACAGATAATTTACAACAAATGTATTCATTTATCTACCTACCTACCGATCAAGTTATCATTTTATCTACCATTTTATTGATTTATTTATACATCTTAATTGTTCCATTTATTTTCTTCTATATCCAAGTATTTTATCCACTTTTTCAACTTTATACTTCTTTATCTATTTTTGTATTTATCTGTCTATTTATGTACTAGCCATTCATTTTCTACAAAACTAATAATAAAGTAGTAATCCCTTTTAGAAAATTAAACTAATGTCCCCGTTAAACCTCATATCTCTTAGACACGAAGTGATATTTTACATTGCATTTTTAGTCATACAAAGGGTAAGAACATTGCCCCAATATTTACACGCATACTTACACAGTATGCAAATTTACTGTATATAGTACTCAGAAAGTGCTTTAAATGAATAAAAAAAAAGTCTGCCAACGCTTCCTAAACGACACCTCTCCTTGGAAGCAGACTGCTGTCATGTTAGCTGCTTTTGCCCCCCCTGTACAAAGCAGTTATTTTAGTGTCTGCCGAGTTTATTTGGGGTTTCTCAGTACCTCCTGATGATGCCTTGACAAAGCCTCCTGAAGAACTGTTTCCACTCCCAGCCTCCAACTTGGAGTGAAGCTTATGATTTCCAAAGTAGCGAGTGAGAAGAATCTTCCTTAGCTCATTTCCCTGCGGAGACACAAAGCATCAGATTAAATCCATATATTCAAACTGCAATTGAACCATTTTCACACGTTTTTAACGGTGAAGCAGTTTTTGAGTTATTGAAGTATAATACACTTAAAAAATAAAGGAAAACAAATCCTAAACTACCAAGCAAAAGCGATTGTGAAAACCTGGTCAATCATCTCGGAGATTGCTGAGCACATTTTATCCCAGTCCACCTAATGGGAATCATCACAATTATTCCATGAGACAAATTTCTAATAATGGGAATGCTGTGTGGCTGCATGGCAACGCTGTTATCAACAAATAAATCAAAGATTGAAAGAGCACAGCAGCAACTGTATGCCTCAATGATGGGACATTTGTAAAATTATCTGCAATGTTGGGGCAGAAATAGATACAGGGCTGTAAAATAAAAGATGTTTTCCCCCTACAGGTTTCTTCTGTTGATGCTTTTTTGTCTCATAGAAATGTTTGAGATTAAACTAATTTTACATGTTGGATTTAAGTCTGGACTTTGACTAGGTCACTCCGAAACCTTCATTTTGTTTTCATAGGTGAATTTGTAAGTGTTTTTTGGATCATCATCCCTCTGCATAAATCCAAGAGTGCAACTGGTGGCTTGACATTCTGTTGCCAAATGTAAAGAGACACAAACATTACATTTTCACAAAAAAGCAAAAAACAGAAAAAAACTCTTGCGTAGTAATGTAGAAATATGCAATCACCAACAACTACTGGGATATTTTTAGAATATTTGTTTTCTGATTTTTTGTTTAGACTTAAAGTGTTGAAAGACGACATTTTGGCATCATTTTAACACGTTTTGAAAAACATAACCCAAAGAGACCAACTACAGTAAATCCACTCATTTGTTGATAGCATCTGTGTGAATGAGGCTGTTTGCTGTACATGTAGAAAACAATACACTGCGAGTTCTTAGTTTGCTTTTATAGCAGCAGCAGGTTTGCGTTTCAAGCGGCCATTTATTTTCCAACTATCTGCAATTATCTTCTCTGTCTCGTGTAACATTTAGGCCTGATGAGCAGAAACAGGATGGACATCATGCATAAAGATAATCGTTCAGGGGCAGTTGTGTGTTATGAGGGTAAATGACTGATACCTGGATGGAGTTGTATAAAAACAATTAGTAAACATCTATCATTATAGTGTAGGACAAACTGTAGGAGGATAAATGTAGGTTTCCGTGGCAACAGGTATTGATACAGGTATATCAACATAGTAGATGAATGGAGGAGGAGTGGAACAAAAATGATAAAGGATAGAAACCCCTTATGGTTTCTATTCAAACATGTTGGAAGGAGATGGTGGTTGGGAGATGTTTAGCCAACAGTAAAAACTCTTACAGACTGCAGTTTGCTATGCTGTGAAGATACTGAAGGGTAAAGCAAGTAGTAGATTTTCTGTTTTGCAGTAATTTTGATATAATAGTAATTACCTATGGCTGAGTTCAGCCAGCCTATGGCAGAACCCCATTTCATCAGCTTGTATCTTGGATCTCATGCTGTTAAGATACGTAACCTATGACCACCATCTTTCTTCACCAAGACAGCCCACATTACAGCAGGCATGGCCCCCATGCATTATTCCAGTTCCTGAGCAGCGTGCATTTGTATTATTCTGAATGAATACTTAGCAGAACAGCCTATCATTGAAGTTACAGTTGCAAGTATGAAAATCTTTCGAGGTATGTTTCTACCACCTTTCTATATCTAGACACAGAAAAATGTTCAAGTCCTGCAACACAATATGAATTGAATTTAGATCTGGACTTTGACTAGGCCATTCGATAGTAGTTCTGGATGCATGTTTAAGGTCAATGCCCTGCTGCAAGTTGAACCTTCAACTGGGTTTAGAGTTTCTAACAGGTTTTCTTGCAGGGTTGCTTTCTATTTAGCTTCATCTCCCCTGTCTCGCCTGAAAAAAGCATTTACACAGCATGATACGACCACTACCATGTTTCACATTTAGAGATGGTATGTTTATGTGCAGAGTTAGTTTTCCACGTTATATATAGAAAACTGATTGTAGATTAAATGTTATTAAGGCCAAAATATAGGGCTAATTGGTATTCAGCTCTACATGAATCTTTTGAGGGGTTATTTTATTTCACATAGTGACACAATGGCTCATTTTACAGAAAGTTGCAAGCAGCTCAACTAAAATAACAAGTCTCAGCCAAAGTATTTCAAGAACTCATGTATGTTCAATGCTTTAGAAAAAAACCGTTCCGCATCAGTATTTTGACATTGTCAGGCACAAACGAAGTCGCACCAAAAAAGGCAGATCAGCTAAAACTCCACAAACTGAGAACGGCATAACGAACAGCATGTGTAGCTGATGCCATGTCAGTAAACACTCAATCTCATCTGCAGTCAGCACAGACACTTGTCTGCTTGCACTGTCTGGCTGAGCAGCTTCACAAACACACACATCCACAAGCATAGTGAAGGATGATCTATCGAGCCAGCCTCTTTCATTTCCACAGTGCACTACAAACACTATTAAAGCAGTATAATATAGTACATGATTGATTTCAAATTAAAGATTATTTGGAATTGATTTTTCCCCTTTCTGACTGTGTGCATGTTAGCACTCATGAGTGAAGTAAAGGTCCAACAGGAGATAGTTGAAAGGAGGTGGGGGTGATTTCTCTCTTGTTTGCCTTCCCTCTGGGCGATGCAGTCTGCTGGCTATAACCGCAGGAAGAGAGAGAAGAGAAGAGGGAAGGCAGCATAGAGAGAACAGAGGAGAGTCAGTCCAGCCTGACTCATCTGCTTGCTGCTGCATTGACGAGAAAAACTCCAGTCAGATGATGTAAGAGCCACGAGAACGAAAGATGGAGTTAGAGGTAAAAGTGCCGACAGGACTTAGGCAGACGGGAGGGAGGGCAAAAACAGCCGAGCAAGGAAGCAGACTGTTGATGTTTTAAAATGTGCACTGGCACGCCACACTGCGGTTCTGCTGTTCAGGCTGGGGATGAGCTGCCGATTCCCTTCAGTCGGCATCTCAACAGCCCGTTTTCCCCCCTCCCTTCTTCTCAAACCTCTTGCAGAGCTCTGTTATCTGAGAGTCTTCTCTAGACTGGAGAGAAGATTGGATTTAAAAAGTGCTTCTTTGGGTGGTCTGAAAACTCATGCAGGTAGCAGAGGGCAGCATCTGCGGTACCAAAATCAGTCAGTTCAAATAAGGTTATAGAGTTAAGCAGGAGGGAAAAAAAATGCACAGAGTACCCCGAGCAGGTTAGAGATTTTAGGGAAGGACGAGAGGGATTGCTTTATTTTCTGTGATACTTTCTGCCTGAACAGAGATCTCTGTGCTTGTCTTGGGACTAGGCAGGCTTTAGTACAGCATATTTTTCAAACAAACTACAAGAGTCCAACAACTTCCGCATCAGTAAACAACACCCCACACTTTCTGCAAGATGAAGTTTCAAACTCCATTCCGAATCTGAACTACTGGTATGGTTAGAGCTAGGGATGCACAATACACCTGTATTAACATATGTATCGACTGATGTTAGTCAATTGTTAACTTATCGGTATTGGTCCGATAAGTAAGACTGGGCCAGTAATAATAACCAATGTTTTTTTCCATCTTGTTGCTGTTTGTGTATGTGTTTCGGGAGGGGGGTGAGGGGCATGGCCATGTGGCATTTGCTTAGGTAAGTGACAGTGGTGCAGCGCAGCATTGTGGGGTGTTAAACTGAAACAGAGAAGCCATGCCAGCGATGTGGTTGTTTTTTTCATGGTGTCCAAAAGGTAGGGAACTACATCTAATATATATAATATTGGTAAAAATCAGTTATCTGCCATAACAGCAATTTTAATATTGGATCAGTTAATTTCGGTGCATTTCTAGTTAGTGCATGACAAAAAAAGTCATTCTGATCACAAATGTTATGAAACTTTAAGACTTGGATAGAGTCATCTCTAATATGAGGAATGGAGTTTATTTTCTAAAAAGAGCCCTCAAAAAAAAAAATCAGGCATACTGTATATTCTTATCAAGTTATCCTGCTGATTCCCTCACAGTGAACAGCGTCTTACTAAAGTATTCATACCAGATTGATTAGTTTCATATGTTGCAGCATTACAACCATACTTTAGATAAACTGATGCATGGTTTCCTAATTTTTCTTTTTAGAAATAAATCTCAAAAGTTTGGTGCAACTATGTATGATGCCATTTGTTCACTAATGCCCTCTAACAGACCTCTAAGGCCTTCAGCGGACAGCTGAAACTGCCCAAACCGAACTCTGCTTACAAATGAGGTTTATTTAGGCGAGTCAGTGTGCAGTGGGCTGAATACATATACATGCCATATTTTCCAATTGTAATTGTAAGGATACTTGAAAACCATGAGTCTGTTTTCTACCACCTCACAAATATGTGCTGCTTTGTGCTGGTCTGCCACAAAAAAAATGAAATACATTTAGGTTTTTGATTGTAATGTGACTAAATACAAGCAAGTTGATCCCTTTGCAAGGCTCTGTTTTTAAAGTGAGACATTAAAGACAGCGACAGACAAACCTAAAAGCTGGGCCATTTATCGCATGTCTTCCCTTTTCTCTTGCCGTCTTTTCTGTCAACCAACTACCAAAAACAGGTCATTTATGCCACAAACCCCAAAGAAAAAATGACCTTCATCATCACAGCCTCTCCTGTTCCAAGGGGGACAGCTGCACCCTAATGTTTTATGTTAAAGCTTAAAAGCTAAAATGATGTAAAATGCTTGCAGGTCGTGCCTCTGTTTCTGCAGTGCAGGGATACTTTATTAAGCTTCACACTGTTGAGCCTTGTTTAGTTTAGTGGTAATGAGCAGATCAAGCATAATAAGAGTCTTTTTAGCAGTATTACTGTGTGAAGCAGGTAAAAAAAAAGGCTTACCACTGATTGGACTAAGATGTTTAAAGATCAGTAAATCAATAATAATTTTTCCAATTGACTGGTCTATGACCTTCTAAAAGTCTTGAAATGACCCTGTGTAGAGGAAAAACAATTAAAATGTTGTCTACTTGATATGCTAATCAGTTAATTAGAGGGTGGATTTTCCTGACGCAATGTTAACTCTGCATCTTAAGTATTAATTAAGATTTATTTTGCAGACGCATCATAAAGCTCTGCTGGCATGTGCATGAGACCAAAAAGGACAAATGGTATGTGTATTTGATAAAACCCTGCATGAGAAACAAGCATCACGAGCTGCAGTTGTGCAACATTTTAAAGCATCGGTCCCACATGAAATGATTTTACCCAACAAACAAGCGCATCAGCAAAACAAATTAAGCCCACATGTGAAAGCAATTGGTGATTCAGGGAAATACGGGACCAGAAGCATAAACAAGAATTTGGTACAAGGTTAACCGCTGGGTAACAGTTGAAGTGTTATACTCGAACAATGTTAGGTTCTGATTGTGTTTATTAGGGCGATAAAATCTTGACAATTTGTTTTAAAAGCAGGGTTTGACTGTTTAGAAGTTAAGCATTTAGACAAAGAAAAGCAGTTTTTTTTAACCGATGATATTGGAATGATTTTAGCTTAGATGCTTGGGCGTTTGAATGGGTAGAGTCAGTGGGGCTTTCAATGGACAGATGTATTGGTTGGCAAATAGATGCACTAATGGAAGGATAAGTTAATGCGCGGGTCTTTAAATAGGTGGGTGCACGAGCATAAAATGACAGGTCTGTTTGTCTGTCAACGGGTGGAGGGATTGGTGGGTATGGGTGGATGAATGAGTAAATGGGTACATTTTATTTATAACTTAAAAAACAGTATTCTTTGGTCAACCATTGGCCACTTCATTCATTTTTTGAGTACAAATAGTGCAATGAATTCTCATGGTCAGGTACTGTACAATGACTGGGCTTAAAAAAGCAGCCAAAGTTCTAAGAAAACTGCTAGAAAAAATGATCTACTGAAAGCATGACCTCTAAACTAACAAAGATCTAGCTGAAAGCCAACTTGTGTTTTCTAAACTTCATACAGTCTTGCATATTGAAAGTGTCAGTTTCAAATACCTAAAAAAAAATCTAATACTTTTAAATGCAAGTTATCAGATAAGAAAGGAAGATGTTCCAGAACAGCACCAACAGAGACCTGAGAGACTCAAAGGTCTTTGTGATTTCATGTCGACCAGCTGCTTTAGCAAAACTGAAACAAAGGGTCAGAACATGAACTGTAACCCCATGTCATCCATCCTCTTGTCAGTCATGTGCCTCCTTGAGCACAACTGGCCTAACTCACATGAAATCAGATTCAACACTATGAACGGTGTCCAAACAATATTCACTGTCACAATTCATCTTATTCATAGAGTCCCTAAGATGCATGATGTTCTCATCCGAAATACAGAGAATTTAACACACTAACAAAATGAAAATAACCAAACATCATTTTTTTCCTGTTGTCAAAGATGTTAAATCTAGACAAACAGTAAATAAACTGGCCAGCTTTTGTCAATATAGTTCCTGTAATTTAGTATGAGAGGTGTGACATTTGTTTTTATCCATTAAATAGAAAGAATGAAGGTTTAAAGGACAAGAGTGGATGTTGCATATTTGTATTTACAAGCATCTTAATACTAATTTACATATTAAATAGCTTTATAGTTATCAGCTCTTTATAGTGGACAAATTTCAGACTCATTTTTAGCAAATTTTAACAGTTAAAAGACTTTTTGTGAAGACGTTCTGGGAAGTGGACCCCGTGCTCTGGTAGCATTTCCATGTTCAATATATAGACCTCTTTTGCAAAGTCTCATCCAGACCAGACAAGCAACATCTCCTAATCCCTCATCACCATTGAGGCCAAAGCATAAACCTTCCCTAGCAGACACCTGACTGACAGATTGAAGGGATAAAGACAGAAAGGAGGGGAAACCACCCTCTTCAGATTTTACTGAGGCAGCAAATCTTACCAATAAGCACCAAATAGATTTTTACACAACTTTTGAGTACTTTCTGGTTCACAAGCTTCAGTGGCATTACAGCTCCAGATTTAGCCCAGACATGTCCCAGTTCAACTTTCTGATTTTACCCAGCATGCTGTGACAGCCTAAATACCAGTAAAGGTCAAACTATATAACAGTCACATTTACTACACCCATCTGGCCTGCTATACCTAGAAAAATAACAGTCCACGGGGACTCCTTTCCCTTCTCCTTATTAGACAGCCAAAAGGGGGGAAACCCTGCGGGGTGAGTTCATACAGAGAGAGCCAGCATTACAGTGCCGGCCTGGAAGGGATTGTATGCGCCTGAGCGAGGCTTTACCTCTACATGCATACATGTGATGCACTTAGCGTTAAGACAGTGGTAATCTGTAAATCTGCTTTGCCTTTGGGTAAGATGGTGTGAAACCTGGAAAGCATAGAGGTGGGACAGATGCACAGACAAAGAGACGGACAGTGTGTGAATGACAGAGGAGAGTGTGAGATAAAGGCAGGGACAAGAAATCCTTTGAGAGTGATCTATGTTACATAAGCAGCTTTTTCAGTCTACTGTAAACAAGACAGTACATAAGACACCACATGGCATAGCTGCAGGTAAAATCTAAAATACACATTTAAATCCTACTAAGGAATTAGGAAGGTTTACATTTTTTGAATTGTAAACAAAAATCACATGAAGGACAGAAAGCAACAATAAACATTTCAGGTTTATGATTCAGTTACTTTAGTAGGACCCGCTGCTGAAAGCTTTGGCCAACTGCTATGCTGAAGCTTTGCAAAGTTCCTTGGAACTACATTAAGTATTTTAGCACTACTGGTACCTAAGCATGAAGCTTTTTCTGGTATCAAGAAATTCCAAAGTTTTAGGTAGTAACTGTTTCAAAACGGAAAAGGTTTGTCACTATCATCCCCGAGAGGCCCCTCCCCCACCTGTTTTTGAACAAAGAAAAATTAATCTGTTAAGAAATATCTCATGCTAAGGTAGGGCTGTTTTAAAACCACAGACGGCAAGCCATGAGCAGCATGCATGTTAAGCAGCTGACTGCAGGCCAGCGACCGAAGCAGATAAACCAACTAAAAAGTGTTACTCTATAAAGAACAAAATAGCAAACAGGGACAATATACTGCTATACGCATTTTAGTGCTGCAAGTTATGATTTTTTTGGTAATCGATTAATCTGTTGAGTATTTTTTCGATTAACTGATTAATAATTGGACAGCTAAAGGTGCCTAATAATTTTTACAGAATTTGAACAAGGTGAAGATAAAACTCTAAATAGGGCATATTTATAGACAAAGGTCCTAAATGGTAAATGTATACATGTTTGTACAGTTCTGGCTTAATAACTGCTCTGAGTGGGTTGTTCTTTCATTCAATGCTATTTTTTAGATAACTCTGTATACTCCGGTTTCTAAATTTTGTGTGAGTTTTGTTGCTCTTGTTTATGTTTCAAAATTACAAAGCATCTTTTTTTATTATAATTTATTCATTTTAATTATGATTTATTTAACCAGGAATAACGATTTCAAATTTAAAATCTTAATAGCACTGCACTACAGTAGGCCTAACAACACTTGGATTAAAAATGTAACACATTTTACAATATTAAAAGGTCAATAAACTATAAGCAAAACTAAAACAAGTATTTTTACATGTGAAACAGTATGACCAAAATCAATGAAAACAGTTGCATTCAGTTGTCTATTTAAAATGTTTAATATATGTTTAAACACAGTCAATGACATTAGTTACTTCAAATGTAGCTGATTTTATAGCTATACAGTAGGATACATTGTTGATTGTCTATTCTGGATAAAATGAAACTGTGGTATTTTTACTCAGAGTATCTTTAACCAGCCCATGCCTAATGGTACATAATACTCTTTCTGCAAATGTGGGATGTTTGGACTAGTTCAAATGTGAGCAATCTTTTCCCTCTTTCTTTTATTTATTATTAAAAACACAGCCCTAATTTGTTTTAAATTATGTCAGTCCTTAATGCATAGTACTGTTGTTATAAAGCTGGTTTGCTAAAAGGTTGCAGAAAAAGGTACGAAATTACCCTGCTCTCTAAGAAAATTGTACCTGTAAAGAAACCATCTTACTGTACAAGCAACCTAGCTCTTTCCTGTCTTATTTATGTCATCAGTAGTAACAACACCAACTTTGTTCTTATATATCAACAGACGGTTATATGTTTTTCTGGAGTTTGTTATGGAGATGCACCAAGAAATTGTCTCATGACAAGAATCAGCTTAATTTCAGCTTCATCTGCCTGGACCGATGACTGTGCGGCTGGAAAATATGAAGAAAACAATCTTTTTTAATGAGCAGAATCAGTAAGGTGTTATAAACATGAAGGCAGAAAAAAAAAACACAGAGATGTAAAAAGCTGAGGCTGAAAGAGAGCAAGACTTTCCACAAATAACAGAAAGGCTGAATGGAGTGCAGCAAAGTTGCTCACTTATATTCTGTTGATCTTTCAAGCGCCATCATATAACATGCTGGATTAGGACAGGATGATAGCCTTTTGGAAATCTCACAGTTAAGGGAAGGGTCTACTATGTAGGGAATACATATGGAGACTGCTGTCTTTGTAATGCAAACTAGCTAGCCGTGCAAATCAGTAATATAAGATGCTAAAGCTAGTTTCAAAATGTCAACTTTTTAAATCATTTTGTTTAAACATATTCCTAAAATCTGGTTTAAAATGAATGCTTTCTTAAACAGCTGTGATGCATCCCTCTGCTGCCAGCTGGAAGGCTACAATTTTCCCATTGTTTTACATTTTGGTATATGAAGCACAAAGAGAAATCTGAATCCTCTACAGTTGGAATCAGCAGGTCAAAGTGTCTCAGAAAGTGAGGATCAGAAGTCACTAACAAAGTTCAGATGGTGTATCTCTTCTTTATGTGGAAGTTTAGAGGTAATAAATGATGACAGTAAAGATGAACATCTCAGGCTTTCCCTGGCCGATTTTTGGTTTCATTTGAGAACCCTAACGCATAACTCCTACACACTCACATAACACTTGACGAAGTGGTTTCGAATCCAACGAAAAATTAAGGAATTACAAGATTTTCCCCATTTATGCAGCAAGGCACAGGTCCCCAACCATTATCTGGTCTTCTAATAAACTGAAAAACAGTACATTGGAGTGCTTGACATGCTGCTGATTGATGCGTTTATAGAGTGAAAATAGTAGGAGAGTCTAGCTTTGGTGCATTTAATGAATACAGAATTCAATTCTAATTTCTCTGCATTCAACTGCTGTTCACCAACCAGCTGATAAGGGAAAAACTGGCAAATTCCAACATCTGGCTGGATGATCGACACATCTCTAAAGGATAGTGTAATCCTTTGGGTTACGAAAAATCCGTTCAATCCTACTTGTGTGAAATTGTTTGGGTACAGTATCAGTGCATATATCAAACATTTTCTTCAAAATAAAACCTCCTTACACCCTGGATATCTTCAGGGCAAGTTGGAGCAAAAACATTTGCACAGCAGCCCTTATCTGACAGATCAAACAAGCGCCGTGCAGGGCGACTGCACATGTTCCCCCCGTGTTGCCCAACCAGCCAAGGTCTGGGCAAACGCAGGTCAGGGTCTGGGACGGACGACGCGGCAGCGAGATACAGAAGCTGGGCACGACGACAGAATGCCACTGACTGAGACTAAGCATCAAACATGGAGGGAAAGTGAGAGAGCAAACAGAGGAAAGAGAGTGCGCAGAGAGAGGGAGAACGTGAGGCTCCACGTGACTCTGGCTCAGCCACTGCAGGCTCTTACGTAAACGCACCCCCTGCCCTTTCTCCTCATGGACTGAGCAGACTCTCTCCAATCCGTCACCCGGCAGACGCTGCCCGCTTTCTCCCCCCACCGTCCTCTCACATGGCTCCTCACATGGCTCTTCTCCTTTCTCTCTCTCACTTGCTTCTCCACCCACTCATTGTACCCCAGGGGAGCCACCAACCTCAGCTGCCTAAGCTGTCACTCTCTCTCTCTCTCTCTCTCTCTCCTTCTGTTTTTGTTGTCTGTCTGCCTCTCCCTCTCTCTTTATTTTTATCAGTTGCTGTCCTCTCTCTCCCTCTCAGCCTCTTGTGCTGTGAAGCAGCAGCTCCACACTCAGGGCTGAAGGGAAATGACAAAGAGAGGCTACAAACGCACTCATGAACACCTACACAAAGTGACATTTCACATATTGTTACTGCACCGTCTGGTGTCTGGAAGAGCCAGGCTGCTTTTAAAAAGTGACTCTTTTTCCAGCTTGAATCCTTCTGATCTTTTTTTTTTTTTTTACACAACTGTTAAGTCTGTTTGGGGGTAAAACATATCTGAATAATAAACACAAAGAGAGAAAGGAAAGCCAAAACTGTCTGCAATGGATTTATTTAACAGATAATTCAATACCCCAGTTTTTACGGACAATAATCTGACTTTCTGACTCTCCAGAATATTGGTGTTATCGCTCTCATTCTGGTCACTGGAAGTTCAACATGGCAAATAATGGCACAAAAACTCTCAGAGGCTCTGAAAAAAAAACAATTGTTGCGCTACATAAAGATGGCCTAGGTTATAAGAATGTTGTCAATACCCTGAAACTGAGCTGCAGCACGGTGGCCAAGACCATCCAGAGGTTTAATGGGTCCAGTTCCATTCAGAACAGGCCTCACCATGGTTGACCAAAACATTCGGCTCAGCTTCATATCCAGAGGTTGTCTTTTGAAAATAGACAAATGAGTGGTGCTAGCTTTGATGCAGAGGTTGAAGAGATTGGGGGTCAGCCTGTCAGTGCTCAGACCATACGTTGCACATTGTTTCTGTCATCGCAGAAGGAAGAAGGAAGCCTTTTCTAAAGACGATGCACAAGAAAGCCTGCAAACAGTTTGCTGAAGACAAGCAGACTGAAGACATGGGTTCCTGGTAACCTATCCTGTAGTCTGATGAGACCAAGAAAAACTTATTTGGTTCAGATGGTGTCAAACCTGTGTAGTGGCAATCAGGTGAGAAATAAAAAGACAAATGTGTCTTGCCTATGGTGAAGCATAGTAGTAGGAGTGTCATGGTTTGCATGAGTGCTGCCAGCAGTTAGGAGCTACAGTTCATGTGGGGAAACCATGAATGCCAACATGTATTGTGACACACTGAAGCAGAACATGATCACCTCCCGTCGGAAACTGGCCTACAGGACAGTTTTCCAACATGACATCGACCCCAAACACACATCCAAGACGACCACTGCAGAGGATAAAGTCGCTGGACTGGCCAAGAATGTCTCCTGACCTAAACCCTATTGAGCATCTGTGGGGCATCCTCAGACAGAAGGTGGAGGAACACAAGGTCTCTAATATCCACCAGCTCTGTCATGTCGGCATGGAGACGTGGAACCTGTGAAGCTCCAGTGAACTCCATGTCCAAGAGAGTTATGGCAGTGCTGGAAAATAATGGTGGCCACACAAAATATTGACACTCTGGACATAAATTGGACTTTTTCACTTAGGGGTATACTCACTTTTGTTGCTAGCGATTTAGACATTACTGGCTGTGTGGTGAGTTATTTTGAGGGGACAGCAAATTGGCACTGTCATACAAGCTGTACACTGAGTGTATCAACGTTTCATATCTTCAGTGTTGTCCCATGAAAAGACACATTCAAATATTTACAAAAATGTGAGGGCTGTACTTACTTTTGTGAGGTACTGTAGACTGAAGTTTAGACAGATGGAAGGGTAAACAGACAAACGGACTGATGGATGAATAGACAGATAGATTTTCCCATGCTCTGTATTTACATATTTGTGCAGATGTGAAAAATACCTTAATTCCAAACTTTTCCAGACTGTGCAGAAACTCTGGAGTATTACAAAAACCTTCAAAGATAACCTGAGAGCACAGAAATACACACAGGCACTTCTTTAAACCCTGTCTACCAACTCACTCAGGCTGACAGGAGCTTCAGTAGGACACAGGGTCCTGTCCTCCCCCCTCTCACTGCAGTATTGATTTGTTTGTTCAGTGCTTGCCCCCCACCTTGTCCTCCTCCCATCCCTCCTTTCCTTTTTCTCTTCCTCAGTGTGAGTGTGTCCTCAAGTGCCTCCCTGGCTTATGTAACGCAGGCGAACCCGCAGCATACTGATAAGGGGAATCTAGGCTCCGGGCCGAAAAAACCGGGGAGAAAACAAGAACTCAGCTGCACTACTGAAAGCAATGCTGGCCCGTGAAGACATGCCTACTGCAAACTTTTAATTACTTTCACTTTATTAATGTGGTTGAAAGGATGGGAGACCAGAGACTTTCTGGCAAAAAAATTAAACTTTTGCAAAACAAACAACTAGTGAAGCACTTACAGATTCCTGAAAACATTCCTTCTTCTCCATCATCTCTCTGATGGTCTCCAGGATCTTTATACACAACCTTTCCTCTTGCTCCATAAGCTTCTTGGTGTGTTTGATTAGTCTGGCAGGGAGAGATCAGTGAGGTTCCTAATTAGTTCCTACAAGTGCAGCAAAAACTTCATAAAACAAACAATGCATTCCTGACCACCACAGTTAGGATGTTTTAAAGAGCAGCAGCAGAACAGCTGCATCTATCATAGTTTTATAGCATATTAAAGAATAATGATGTAACAATGCAAAATAAACACATTTTGCTGTAACCTATTTATATTTTCACAAAAAAATGCACACGCTTACTTGGACATGAAGGCTCCACTCTCACAGCGTAACCATGCAGCCTCTGGAAACAGGAGCTCAGGGCTTTGCAGAACATCCACCAGAACAGAAAATTCTGCCTGAACCTTCGGACTGAACTGATCTTCTAAACATGACACAACCCTCTAAAATCAGAGGAAGGGACACAAAAAGATGCAGATGGATAGTGCTGATGAATCTATGAAGTCTTTCTAAAGTCACAATTTATCATCCAATATCCAGTTCAGACGATTGAAAAAGATGCCAATGTTCTTTTTTGAATCTGCCACACAGCTAAAAAACAAGAAAATGTTTAAAGCTTTATGTACATGCTAGAAAATGTATTTAAAACTAAGGCCTTAAGCGAGACAAGTGATAGACTTTTAATCCAAAACATAAAATAGTCGCACCTGCAGCTTCTCAATGATGTTCTTGTAGTCTGGGCTACCCAGAGGCTCTTTGCGAGGTCGTGAACGGGCAGAGGACCTCCAGTCCTTTGCTGCTCGCTGCACCGCATTTGTGTGGACATTGAGAGATAGAGCATTGACCTGACTGTCCAGATCGACCGGGATGGGTATGGAACGGGCCTTAGCTGAGGAAGAACAAAACAGAGATTCAGGTTTACACCTGTAGAGCCCGGTCGGTCATCAGAGACAGGCTCTTTCCGTGTTTCCAGGACCAGAACTAAACAAAGTGATGCAGCATTTAGTTTCTACACTCCTCAGCTCTGGAAGAAACACACTGAAAACCTAAGCTGTGCAGTAACTATTGGTCCGTTTAAATCACAACTGAAAACATTTATTTTTATGCCCTTTGTTTGAAGAATCTGACGAATGAACTGTTGCCTGATCACTGATGAGTGATTGATTCCAATTTGGATTTAAAAATTTAAATCTTAATTTAAATTTGGATTTAAGATTGCATTTTAAATCTTAATTTTACATTTTGTTTCTATTTTTTCCTTTTCTTTGATGTCCTGTGTAGCACTTTTCCTTGTGTATGAATGGTGCTATATAAATAAATCTGGTTTGACTATAACAAAAAACTCAAATATATTTGTCAACCTTTTCTCCATCAAGACTAGATGGCAGAGTAGCACGACTCACCCACATCAGCCAGCGCCTTGATGCAGGTCTCAATGTTGCTCTTCTGAGACGAAATAATCCCCTTGAGATTGTAGATTCTGAAAGCTGACTGGAGCAGCTTGATGAAAGTAGACTGGTTATTCTGTAAAACCATGAAAAACAAAAAAAAACAACACAAGAAGCTATTTTATTTTATAAAGAGAGTAAGTGTAGACAAATCTGCACGAATGTCCTTCAGGAACGAGCTAACAAAGGCACTGACAGGACTACCCTGCGCAGATTGAATGAAACCCCTGCAGTAACTGCTTTAGGTTTAAAATATGTTAGGAAAATCCCAGGCGAATGTGCAATGAAAAAAGCAGCCTGTGGTAAAAACTGCTACCATGTATAAGCAAAGAGCTGCCAAATTGTTTGACATGAAAAGAGTACCTGCAGCATGGAGTGGTTCACAGAGAAAGGTGATTCAAAGAAACTCCTGATGATGGACATCACTGTTTCTGTCACGTACCTGTCCAGGGGATCTGAGCGGTTACGTTCTGTAGTGTTGCACACCTTAAATATAAAAACAAAAAGTTCAAGAAGTCAGTTTGATCTTCACCTTGCAGATAAGTTTCTCTTCTTGGACAGTGGATACCAAGAGCATTCTTAATGTTTTCCTACCAGCTGGGGAAAAAAAAAGTTTTACCAGTAAAAATCTGAAAAGTGTGGGGATAATTTCTTTTAGCCCCACTCAGGGGTCATTTTAACATATGAATATGCTCTGATTTAAACCATCCCACTGCAGCTCAGGCTGTCTGTTTGGGATTGTGTTGAACCTTTTCCCCACTCTCAAGTTTTTTGCAGCCTCCAGGAATGTCCTGTATTCAGCTCCATCTTTAAGCAACTCTGATCAGATTCCTTCTCCTGTTGGTTGAATTTTGGTCTCATCTGGCCAGAGCACCTTCTCCCACATGTTTGCTGTGTCCCCTACATGGCTTGTGATAAACTGCAAAAGGACATCTCATAGCTTTCATTTTGCCACTATGCTATAATTACCAGAGGTTGTATGATGCACAACTAATAGTTGTCCAGTCAACAAATTCTTCCACATGAGCTATGGATTTCTCTAACTCTTCCAGAGTAAGTATGGAGTTTGGGGCAGCTTCTCTGATTATTGCCCTCCTTGCCTGTCTGGGTAGGTGGAAGGCCATGTGTTGCAGTTGTGCTCTTTCCATCAGACGATGGATTGAACAGAGCTCTGTGAGATCCTCAGACTTTAGGAGATTGTTTTATAAACTAACCCTGGTTTAAACCTCGACAACTTTATCCCTTACCCATTCGGTGTGTTCTCCATCTCTTTGATGGTTTTGCATAACTAATGTTCTAATGTTGCCTTCAGAGAGCTGCTGTATTTAGGCTGAGATTCAATTACAAAAATCAGAACTCTGTTTACTAATAAGGTGACCTTTGGAGAAAATTGGTTGTACCAAATGTTATTACAGGGTGTCAGAGTAAAAAATGCTAAACACAAATGAACTGTTGAAGTTTTGTTTTTGTTTCCAGCAGCTGGATAGACTAGCCATTATCTGATGTCCATGTTTGCCATGAACTCAAAGCAGAAAGACATTAACGCTGTCGACCAATTTATTTATATTGAAGTTATATTGTTATCCCAACATTTTAGAATTCCCACCACACTTTTAGATCTTTGTTTGTAAAAAAATGAAAAATTGTTTTCCTTCCACTTTACAATTATGCACTACTTTGTGTTGGTGTATCACATGAATTCTTGATAAATTACACTGAAGTTGGTGTTTGTAACGTAAAACAAATGTGAAAAAGTTCAACAAATGGGGACTGTATGTCAGCAGAATGTTGAATGAATGTTGAAACACTCACTGCTTAATTAGTAAAGAATATAAGAGGGAGACCTTTCAGTATATATCTTACAGTGGCCATGTCGACCAGAATGTTTTCAAATAGCCTCCAGATATGAGAAGACGTGTAGATCTCCTTCATTTCCACTTCTGTGTCCACGTAGCAGTGATTCACAAAATTCACATATGCAATTTTAACCTGTGGAGAACAAAGAATTAAGACATGTTTCCAGATAAAAGAGAGGGAGCAAAATGTGTCCGAACTTTACCTCTGGTACACAGTTCACATCAGTGACCACTTTAACAATATCATCCAGTGGCAGCAGAGAGTTGCACTTCAGTTCGGTGTAGACGTTCTTGCCTTCTGTGCAGGCGGCCAGTAAATCCACAAGCGTGTTGTGGTATGCCAGGGATCCGTTCTCGTCTGCCCGCTCCCGCTCAGAGGCCATCATCTGCACCAGCACCGAGAATGACGAGCGGTCGTTGTAGAAGACCAGCACGTCCTCGCCGGCGTTCACCAGCTGCACGCACAAAAAGACAGTAAAAAAACAAGCAAAAAAAAAAAACACAGAAAGAAGCACAATTAAAGTTTTTTCATTATAGATTTCTAAACTTTCCAGACTTTCGTGTCAACTTTGGGTTAACTTAAGACAACTTAAATTTGTTTGAGAAGTTTTAAGTTGTTTACATGTTTAAAGTTTAAAAGTCCACAATGAATTGTGTGGTGGTCAGGCAGTCAATACCTAGTCTGGGAAAATGGATGGATGAGTAGATGGATAGACTGATATAGAGAGATGGATAATCAGACAGATGGGTTGACAGATGGATAAATGGATGATCATCACTGATCATCAGCAGGAACTGTAGGGAGAGGGTGCCTGACTTCCGCTTCCTGGGAGTCTACATCGAGGAGGACCTGACCTGGTGCATAAACACCTTCCTGCCCTTCCTGAGGGTGCTTAGGAAAAATAACATAACACAGAGTGCTGATTTCCTTTTATCTGTGCTCTGTTGAGTGCATAATGACATACTGCATCAGTGTTTGGTACACCAGCTGTACAGTGGCTCAGAGGAAAGCGCTCCAGAGGGTCATTAACACGGCCCAAAATATCCCCACACTTAAAGAACTTTACAGTTCACACTGTCTCCAACAAGCCCATAACATCACAAAGGACACCTATCACCCGGGTCACGCTGTGTTTGAACTGGTACCTTCAAGCAGAAGCTACAGATCAATTAAAGAAAGGACAAGCAGATTTAACACCTGTTTCTATTCAACAACAGTAGATAAACTCAATGCAGCCAGAGTGTAAAGGAGATGCAAAAATGGGAATGTGCTATCAGTATGATTGTGTGTACATGTGCTTTTATTTTATTTTTTTAACAACTGCTTCTATTATTTGTTACTCTAAGCACAGACCAGATAGATTTTACTTGTAACAATATTCTGATTCTGATGGACAGACTGATGGATAGACAAACAGATGGATGAATGGGCAGATGCATAAATAGATTAACAGACAGATTTACATTTGGAAGGACAGATGAGTGGAGGGTGAAGCACTCTGACTGGAAAAGTCATATACTCATATCTTCATACTCAATTTCCCCCATACTTATCCTGAAAATATCTTAATGAAATTCAATACTTTTCCAGACTTTTCACCAGTGTGTAGGACCCTCACAGCAACATGCATGCATAAATACTGGGTCTAGATCACTTTGTGAGCATGTGACATGTCACATCTAAATCCCCACCTCAGTCATGACTTTATCCTGACATTTCTTCATGTACTTCCCGTCACATTTAACGATCGTTTGCAAAAACTTCAGGTACTGAACGTGCCGTCCGTGCGTCTCAATGCAGTGGACAAAATGGTGGACCACACGGTCGCTGATCTCATTGCACAGCTGATTGTTGTTCATGAAGATGTGACGCATCGTCTCGGCTTCCAGTAACTGGCAAAAAACAGACAATGATTTATCAAGAAAATACATTTCAAACTGAGTAAAGATGCTCTCCAGGATAGTGATGTCAACAAACCCCAGGAGTGAGGAAGAGGTTCAGGTGCTTGTGTAGCAGAACTTGATTTTCTGGGTTTCCTTTGCAGAAGTTTTGCAAAAAGGTATGAGCTAACTTCATAATCTCATTCATCTTCTCATCATTCTGTAAGAAGCCAAACAAATCAGAGACAGTTGGAAGATCATACAGAAAGACCAAAAATAACTGTTGATGAAGATGTTAATGATGGTCCTCACCTTTTCGTAGGGGATCTGCAGCAGCTCCAGGACCACAGTGTGGGCTCCCATGTTCTTCAGCAGCCTCTGGAGCTGCAAGCGGTTCTTCTTGTTCCCGCAACACATCTTACTGAAGCGCTCCAGGATCTAAAAATAACACAGACACAGAAATCTTTTCTTAAAAACATACTGAAAACCGAGTAGCCTGAACAGCAAAATGAAGACGAGAAGCTCACCTCTGTCAGTACTTCATAATTGTTTTCTTGGTTACTGTCCATCTGAGGTTTGCTTTCCCCATCTTGCATAGGACTCAGAGCTGCCTCCTGGCAGAGAAAAGAGGAAACTGTGACAAAAGCTCGATAATTCAAAAATGAATAGTATCTGCATACTATCTGTAATTACCACTTAGTTAAAAAGGTTACTAAAGACTGTGATATAAAAACATAGCATGCTGGGGGCTTTCTAAATGAGAAAAATAGCACACAGCAGGTTCCTGTTGAGACACGTCAGTAACCTGAAGCACTGAGTCAATATCAATTATAAGAACGATATTTCTTCTTCCATCCCTTATATTTAGCCATGTTAACTACTGCTCAATCCCTTACTCAACACATAGTGATAAAGTTCATCTTATCTTGGTAATGCCAAAAAAATATTATTTCCACTAACTAAGTCTAAATTCGTTAATGGTATTCCTTAAATGTGTATATATGATGTTGGAATTGAAAAGAAAGATTATGCGAAAAGTGAGTTAATCGCAATCAACATTACCATCCACGTATGTAACAATAATATCGTAACTGGTTGTTTTGCTAATATTGTGCAGACTAAGTTATAACATAATATGGAGGTCCAAAGATGCAAGGGTTAAAAAAATAAACAAAAGATCTAACGAAATGATGAATAAAATGTGTAAAATAAACCAAGACAAAAGTACAATAATAACTTGTGAAACAAATTAATAAAAAAAATGTCAGTGGGTGCAATGGTGAACATGTTTTATCTTGATATAAATATATATATATATATATATTTTTTTTTGTAACTGTGTGAATATTATTGTGTCTCAAGTTTTGGAGTCATTATCCTTGATCATCTCTATTTATCTCTCTGATGAGCCACATTGAAACTAAGTTATTAACTACTTAAATATTCAAACATTTTATTTTATTTTAACAAGTAATGACTTTGAATTTATATTAAATTCTTTCACAATTATTAATTCAGTATTCACCTTTAATTCAGTATTTAAAAAGTTTTGGATATATAAATATGTCTGTAACACCTTTAGGGCCAACTTGGTTTTAATAGCCTTTTCCCTCTTATTAAATAAAATAGAGCAAAAATAGAGCAAATCTATTAGGTGGCAAATATGATTTTATAGCACTGTTGGGCTCTTTGCCCTGCCTTACCACCAGCTCGTCACTGCCGTACATTCCACTTTTCTCCACCCACAGCTCTGACTTCTCCACAGTGAGACGCAGCTTGTCCAGGTCTTCCTTGATCTGCGTATAGTTGTGTACATCCTGCTCTGACACAAGGAGCTGGACCTGAAACAGAAAAATGGATGGAAAAATAAAGATGACATATTCAGAGAACAACTGCATGACAAAATGTTTTGGTGCAACTGCACACTTGGTAAGTTTTTTTTATTTGAGTTGAGAGGTCCCTTTGCTAATTAAACAATAAACCATTCATAAATTATATAGGCTGGCAATGTCGCACTCTTTGAAATAGTTTGTCTATTGCTTACCTGTTTAAAGGCCTGCAGCATCTCAGCCCTCTGACTGAAGTGTTTGAAGATGAGCTGCAGCGATCCAGAGACCAGAGGCGGATAATCTTGCATGATGAGATGAATGAGAACCCTCAAAAATGTGCGGCCACCTTCATCATCAAGCTCCAACACACTTAATTCAGAGCTAAAAGACACAAAAGTAGACTTTTCATGAATGATTGAGAGGGTGTGGGGAAAAAAGACAATATCCAAGCACAGTTCACCAACCTTCCTACAAACATACTCTCTGCTTTCGCTGCAATCTCGTCTATGTCTGGCTCAGAAGCTATAGAACAGATGATTAAAATAGGAACATTAACCTCCAATAACATCATAAACCTTCAGGATGTGCACGATAAGAGACAAATCTCACGTGGAACTGGAGGGAAGTCAGCCAATGAGGAACAGCTGTCAAGAATTGTACTTTCTCCAAACTCTTTCTTGTAGATGGACAATAGGTAAGTGATCCTGTAGTCCAACCTCACACTCAGGATGAACTTAAATGGGGCACAAAAAATAAAACTAAGTTGAATAAAACTTTGAAATTACAACCGAGATAAAATATTCAGCAGCAGTTCATACTTGCAGGATCTCAATGATCTTCAGTTTGGTGTCCATCACCACGACATCCTCATTGTCCGGGAGGAAGTGTCCTTTCCCATAACGCAGGGAGGGGGACGTGTCCGGCAAGCCATGCAGCACGCCTCGACTCATCACCATCTGAGTCATCATTTCTCCGACGCCATGGATTGTACGCAGAACATTGTTTCCTAAAAGAAGAGCATTTTCAGTCTGTTTGTGTTTGTAGAAGAGCATCATTTATATTTGTTTACAGCTGGTGAAATGTTAAAAAAGGCTTGCGACATAAAATGCAAAACAAAGAAATATCAAATGCTTAACACCACGCTATTCAAATTTGTTTTATACATCCTATACCATCTTCCTAAGTCCCAATTAGTTTTGTAAGTTTAAAAACAAAACTAACACAACTATGAATAATAAATAAAATTGGTACAAAAGCCACAATAAACAGTAGAGATTATTTTACTTTTAATCCTTTCTAAACTGCTTTGGTTCTGCATACAGTGATCTGTTATGTCTAAATATCTCAGATAAAAACAGACAATTAGCTCTCACCTGCCAATATATTATTACATAATTCAATCAAGCGTCAGCTTAAGACTCAAGAACCCTTGCTTCAGAGCACGCATGTACACCTTTAAACACAAAAATAGTCTAAATAGGAGAGTTTCACTTTGTTAGTGCACTGACCGGCCTCTGGACTCTTGGTGAGTTTGTTCAGTAAGCTGAAAGAGTGCTGGACAATGTCAAGGATGGCCAGCAAGGTGCGTGTGAGGCGCAGCAGCTCATTAAAGTTGTAGAAACCAAAGTAAACCAAGTTTCGAGCCAGATTCACCACCTAACAGAGGGTGAAAAACAAATTTTACACGATCAAGATTTTTATTGTTTAATAAAATGATACAGATATAATAATATAAGCTGGCTTTTTGGTCATAGAGAGACACTAACAAGTAATTCAATGTCAGTACTGATTAATGGATTGAAAGCAACAAATATGAACCAAAATGCTCTCTAGTTTCACAATGTTTCTATATATAAAACATAATCTGAAATGCTGCAGAAGGAGCTGTAGAAATTATCTATTATTCCAAGAAATGCCATTTTCCTTTTTAATGTTAAATTTAAAAAAATCTAAAATATTTCACTAATAAGTTGATTAATGCTTAAAATACAAAAACATTTAGGAGGGTATCTAATACTATAAACTTAACCTTAATAAACTACATTTAACAACTTAGAAGTTAAGCTAGCTCAAAAGTTAGCATGTTAGCTTGCATTACATTAGCCTCATAGCTATAAAGCTAACAATAGGTAGCCTGCTAGCCTCTTCTACCTTTTGTTCTGTTTTAACAGACAACATAAACATACAATTAAATTACATTTTAATGTATTTGTCCTGTGTTTCCACAAGGACAGAGTGCACAACAATCAGTAATCTGTTCCAAATGTACCAAAGACTAATTTTCAAATAATGAAAGTGGAAATTATTTAAAGATATCAGAATCAGAATCAGAATCAGCTTTATTGCCAAGTTTGTACATACAAACAAGGAATTTGACTCCGGTACACTTTGCTCTTTGGTTTTTGTTTTTGCACTACAGAATATACATATTTACAATGTACAATATACACATATATAAATAAAAAGGTGCATTTGCAACATCTGTATGCTGTTGTTTTGTATTTTATTAAATGTTCAACAGAGAAACAGCCTGGGGGAAGAAACTGTCTCTGTGGCGGCTGGTTTTTGTGAACAGTACTCTGTAGCGTCGGCCTGAAGGCAGAACTCTAAACAGTTTATGTGCAGGGTGTGTGGGATCTGCAGAGATTTTAGCAGCTCTTTTCCTGACCCTAGACCTGTATAAGTCCTGGATGGAGGGAAGGTCAGCCCTGATGATTCTCTCTGCAGTCCTGATTATTCGTTGCAGTCTGGACCTGTCCTGTTTTGTGGATGAACCGAACCACACGGAGATGGATGAAGACAGGACAGACTGAATGATGGCAGTGTAGAAGATGACCAGCAGCTCCTGTGGAAGGTTGTACTTCTTGAGATGCCTCAGGAAGTACAGTCTCTGCTGGGCCTTCTTTCGAACAGTGTCTATGTGTGAAGACCATCTCAGGTCCTCAGAGATGGTGGTTCCTAAGAACCTGAAGTGATCCACAGCCGACACGGTGTTGTTGAGGATGGTGAGGGGGGTGTATGGAGGTGGTGTTTTCCGAAAGTCCACCACCATCTCCACAGTCTTGAGTGGGTTTAGCTCCAGGCAGTTCTGACAACACCAGTGTACCAGCCGATCCACCTCCTGTCTGTATGCAGACTCATCACCGTCCTGGATCAGTCCAATGACAGTGGTGTCATCTGCAAATTTCAGGAGTTTCACGGACGAGTCCGCTGAGGTGCAGTCATTTGTGTAGAGGGAGAAGAGGAGTGGGGATAGAACACACCCCTGGGGGCACCAGTACTTATTGATCTGGTTCGGGAGAAGATGCTCCCCAGTCTCACTGCTGCTGTCGGTCCGTCAGGAAGCTGTTGATCCACTGACAGGTGGAGGCTGGGACGTTGAGCTGGGTGAGCTTCTGGTGGAGGATGTCTGGTATGATGGTGTTGAAGGCCGAGCTGAAGTCTACAAACAGGATCCTGGCGTAGGTCCCCTGGCGGTCGAGGTGTTGCAGGATGAAGTGTAGACCTAAGTTAACAGCATCATCTGCAGACCTGTTTGCTCGGTACGCAAACTGCAGGGCGTCCAGTAGAGGGCCTGTGATGTCTTTCAGGTGCTTCAACACCAGCCGCTCAAAGGATTTTCATGACCACAGACGTCAGGGCTACAGGCCTGTAGTCATTTAATCTAGGATGGTGGGTTTCTTGGCGCACTGGGATGATGGTGGATCGTTTGAGGCAGGAGGGGACCTCACACTTCTCCAGTGACTTGTTGAAGATCGGGTGAAGATTGGAGCGAGTTGATTTGCACAGGCTTTCAGGCATGATGGGAGACGTTATCAGGTCCTCCAGCTTTCTCTTTGTTTTCATGCGCTGAAAGAGCCTGTTTACATCTTCCTCAGAGATCTTTAGTGCAGGCAGAGGATCTGAAGGTAGAGGGTTGGTTGCTTTGCTGGTCGAACCTGTTCCTGAATGGGATGTGGAGGAGTTGGTTTGAGGTGTGAATGGCTTCTTGTCATGTCTGCAGTAGAAGCCATTCAGACGGTTGGCCAGGCGAGGACTTTGTTCGTCAGGAAGGTTTGTTGGGCTTCTGTAGGCAGTCAGGTTTCTCAGACCAGTCCATACAGCCGAAGTGTCACCAGTAGAAAGGCTGTTTTTCAGCTTCTCACTGTAGCTTCTCTTGGCTGCCTTGATCTCCTTTGTTAGTCTGTTCCTGGCCTGCCTGTGTACCGCGCCCAATCTCCACTGATGTGAGCTTCTCCTTGTCCCTGCGCAGATTCCTGAGATGTGGAGTAAACCATGGCTTGTTGTTCCCAAAGGTGCAGAAGGTCTTGGTCTGCACACACATGTTCTCACAGAAACTGATGTATGATGTCACCACATCAGTTAGTTCATTTAAATCAGTGGCTGAGGTTTCAAAAACAGTCCAGTCTGTGGCATTCAAAGCAGGCCTGTAGCATCTGCTTCGATTCCTCAGTCCACTTTTAACAGTGTGAACCGTGGGTTTGGAAGCTCTTAGTTTCTGTCTGTAAGTTGGGATGAGGTGGATAAGGCAATGATCCGAAAGTCCCAGAGCATATACTGATATACTTCAAACTGCAAATTTATAAGCATTCTTACTGGACTTTAACCCAAATCTTTGTTGTATTCACTTTTTGATTGCCATATTTTTCCTACAAATCCAACAACTAATGCAGCAAAACTTTTTTATTTTTTTGTTTGAGTGGCAACAATCCAAAATCAAACCCTTATAGTTCTGATTTGATTAGATTTTTAATTAAATTTATAAAGTCAAAGCCAAAGTTCTTACACAGTGATACCAGTGTGGTACTTGGGTCGTCTTTAGTGGTACCTCAAATTAATTTTGGCATCAGCCATTTAATAGTTAAGAACAAAGCTAACACTGATGAAGAGATAGTAAAGAAATAGCCAAAAGGATAAATTGCTTCACTAAGCTGATCTTTGCTTCAGAAAGAAACAACTCAACAGAGAACTGTAGTGGATAAATATTACAGAACTCCAAGTGTAAACTGAACCAGAACCAAGTGCCAGTAGCTACTTGTGTTTTGATCTATAGTCTATGAAAGTAAAATTGGAATGATAATTTAGGAATGACAACAAACCTAATTTAACCATATTTCTGTGGCAGAATGGTAATCATCAGTGGGATGTATTAATTGTGGGGCAAAGTAAAAAGCAATTTAGCAATACAAGCCATTTTTTGCATCGTATGTATGCAAGCACTAAATTAATATCACTAAAATAGGTAATACAGTAATATGGGTTTAAAGGATTTAATATAATTGAACTCGTCAGAAAAGCAAATAAACAGTTTATTAATGCAGCTAAGTAAGTGCTAAACTTGCGGTCGCCATTTTGGATTTTGGGTTTAGGTTTGGTAAAAAAATTAATTAAATAAATCAATGACTTTCTCAGTAAAGGAGGTTGTACGGTTTTATCTGTGTGGAAGATTTAATGAAGTACAACCCATCAGAAAATAAACTGTTTATAACTACATGTTTCTCTATGTTGTTAACATGTGGCAGCTCTATTGGATTTTGAGGTTAAGGTTGTTGAAAAATCTTACATTCCCACTTGGAATTTTTGGGAATCTTTCTGCTTATTTTCTCAAACTGGAACAACTAAACAAGCAGTGCAAGCAGATAAAAATTATATACTTTTTACGTTTTAAAATGTCCAAGCTCTGTTGAACTACCATTTTGAAATTCTATCTGCATGGTGGTATATGGAAATACCTGCATTTACTTAAACTTAGCAGTGCTAATTAAAAGGGGTTGAATTTAAAAGTTAATCAATTACAGCTCTTCTTTCAAGACAAGAGAACTAATCAAAACAAGGAATTAGTTTCATCTAGTTGTATTTCAGTAGAAAGGTAAAGAGTTTAAATGATTTAGTGTAAATTCTGTAAGATATTTAGTGTGAGTTTATATTATAATGATCAGCTAAATGTCACATGACACAGACTAACGAGCCTATAAAGAGCACATTACCTCTAGTGTGAGTTCATTCTTTTCTTTGTCCCCAAACGGATAATGCTGGTTGACCACATCTTTAAGATAGTCGTCTACAAATTCCATGGTGCTTTTGAATGTCCTCTTCATGTCCTCTCTTGAGTTGTCCGTCGACTCATACTCGAACCTGCGGAATAAACCAAAGAGGTGAGAATTCACCAAAAATAAGACAAGTTATCTCACCTGCAGATGCTCACTCTTTGATAGAGATCTTGGAGGGGATTTCAGTCCAGAGACGGGCGTAGCGCACTGGAACCACAGCCTCCTGTGGTTCACAGTCCACATGCATGTGAAGCATAAGGCGACAGAAGGACGCTCTGAGGTTGTACGGCAGGCAGTCATCAAACATGCAGCGCAGGATCAGGTCCACAGGTAGCTGAACGGAGATCTGGTTGATGGCTATATACTGACGATCCAGACACATTTTGGCAAACAGGTTCAGCTGACACCTACAAAGGAGGAGTGAAAGGAGACAGGGGACACTTTAGCTTGTGTTCGCTGATTTTAGTGGTAATGTAGGATTTATATACATATATATTTTCATTTTCTACTGCTTCTTCCATAGTGGGTCGTGGGTAAGCTGGTGCCCATCTCCAGCAATCTATGGGCGGGAGGCGGGGTACACCCTGGACAGGTCGCCAGTCTATCGCAGGGCAACACAGACACACACAGGACAAACAACCATGCACACACTCATTCATGCCTAAGGGAAATTTAGAAAAACCAATTAACCTAAGTCATAATCCCAAATCATTGCAACTGCTGCGTTCCTCCCTTACTGAACCAAATCTGGAGTACCGTGTAAAAGTATTGGAACCATTATGGAAACTACAGAAAAGAGCGAAAGCAATGATTAATAATGCTGCTATCGTGGACATACGAACATGCTATTTTAAGTCAAATGCCCTAAAGTTTGTTGATCTGATCAAATACAAAACTGCACAAATGATGCACAAAATAAGACACAACTTGCTACCTGTAAATATACAGAAGAGGCTTTTAGAGGGAGATGTACGCTAATATCTCAGAAGAAAAACCTTAACCTTAAGATTCTCAGTGTTAGAACTACTATGAAAACTGTTTGTGTTTCCATCTGTGGAGTGAAATGGTGGAATAGTCTTATTGTAGCAATAAAGGAATGCCATATCAACCAGTTTAAAAGAGATTTCAAGATATTAAACTGAAACTGTATTTACTTGAGAAGGGGCTGACACATTTATAGATCATGTGTTTGTATCGGTTGTATGTGTAAAATGTTTCATGTATGTATGTATGTATATATGTGTGTGAAAAATATTGTAATGCTACTTGTAACTTCATCATAAACCTATTTTGTCACAAGTTAAAGACCAATGTTAAATGTTCAAACACAAGTATAATGCCTAATGGCTACCGATGGATCCATCAACATGATGAGACAAGAGCAGATTTGATTTTTGAGATACTGGAGTAGAATTTAATTTAATAAGTTTCGAGCATAACATTAAGCTGTTATTCTGTAAATTGTGTGAAATCACTTTTGATTTTACATAGCGAAATATTTTTCTGTTTCTTTTGCTCTTATTTTCAAATCATGTTTGAAATAAACTAATAAACTACTAAACTAAACTTAGGCCTGCCATGGAAACATCCTTCAAACCATTATAACAGCAGCCAGAACCACTGATAAAAAGGCAGAATGGATCACAGCTTTCATGTTGTGTATCCCAAAGTCTGTCCCTATGCTGCAGCTGAATTTGAGACTAATCGGACCAGGCAAGGTATTTCTGATCTGTTATAATCCAGCTTTGGTAATACTGTTTAAACTGCAAACTCGGTTTTCTTTTCTTAGCTGACAGGAATGGCACCTGGTGTGGTCTTCTTCTGCTGCAGCCCATCTGTTTTAACATTCAACATGTGCGTTCAGAGACAGGAAAAGTGGTTACAATCAAACTAATATTGTACTTTTATCATCTCAAACCATTCTGACCAGTCTCCTCTGACATAAACAGGGTTTTTGTCCACACAACAGCGGCTTTCTGAATATTTTCGTCTTTTTTTGGGCATTCTGATTAAACTCGAGAGATGGTTATGCGTGAAAATCCCAGCAGTGCAGCAGTTTCTGGATTTATGGATGGATTTATTTGTCTCCAGGTGATTGTGATAACAAGCAATTTATCAGCTGTACCCGTGGATCTGTCCCCTCCCCCTCGGGACGTGCACCACTTTTTGAGAACTACTGGATTACACTCATTGGACAGGCTAGATACAAATGCAGCACCGTTACCTGTAGTAGGTAAGGAGGTCTGCATCAATTTTATGGTTGTTCTTAGCATCCTGGGCCAGGTGGCGGATGGATTTGCCGTGAGGTTCCTTGTGGTTGTCAATCCAGTAGAGCCAAACCTCCTCTTCATCCCCCTCATCTGGGGACACAGAGGAATCCAGGGAGTTGTCTGAGTTTGAGATTAGCCTGGCAGAGAGTAGGGATATAAAGTGAGCACACATAAAATAAAGCAGTAAACAAAATGGCACACACAACTGATAGAGCTGCTGCAGCCGAAAATATCCATTTCAAAAAAGGCATAGCATTGGAGGAAAGAGCTTTCTCACACACCGAGCAGGCTGTCTGCATGTTTAAACATTGAATATGTGAAATATGACAAGATGATTGAAATATAGACATCTCAGGGTGCGACTCACTTGGTCTGAATAAGGATGTCTGCGTTGGTGGCATTCAGCATAAATTTAATGATAAGCTCCTGCGTGACAGGGATGGCGGTCTTGTTGGATGCACAGAGATCAGACAGATAATCCAGGAATCTAAATGATAAGAAGTTTATAAGACACAGTATGTTTGATCTACACATTGCTAAACCCATGCATTTTATTTTATTTTTTTTTTTTAAAGATATTTTTTGGGACTAGTGGCCTTTATTTATTTATTTTTTTGACAGTAGGAAGACAGGAAAGAGGGGTGGAGAGAGGGGGAGACATTCGGCAAATGTCGCCAGGTCCGGGACTCGGACCCGGGACAGCCGCTTCGAGGACTGTAGCCTCTGCATATGGTCGCGCGCTTTAACCCCTACACCATCAGCGCCGCGCCCATGCATTTTATTTTTATTGAAAATGGACCACTTGCTTTGTGAGATATGTTTGTGTCTGACCTGGGCTCTCGATTTCGCCTCAGCAGGCTGACAAAGGTCTCAATCTCTCTGGCTGTGATGTGTTTTTCCAACAGCTTGCGGTTGTTGTGCAGCAGGGCAGTGATTGTGTCCTCAGCCAGAATCTCATACCCCATTTGAGACTGCATGATGGGAAACTTTTTGGCTATATATTCCTGTGAGGCAGAGAAAAACCCAGACATTTATAATCAGTTCTGATGTACCGTATAGTACAGTGTTAAAGGTGCAGAAAAGCAAAACAGCATGACTAAACACCACTATACCTGAATCTAAAAGCGTTTTGTAGACAATTTGACGGTCACAGCTGGAGGTTATTTTCATTAAGATAAAAATTAAAGCGTTATTTCTGTGAATGAAGCATTAATAATATACCTTGTTTAATGTCAAAAATGACGACCAGCACGACTGAAACAATTCTGAGGCAATATAAATTAGAACATTTAGCATATTTTGTCACATTGCAACCACAAAATTCACTGTATTTCATTTGGATTTTATGTGACAGACCAACACAAATTAGTGCATAACTGCGAAGCCGAAGGAGGAGAATGCATGGTTTTCCATTTTGTTTAGTAAACAAATACAAATCTGAAAAGTGTGATGTAAATATGTAAGTAACCCCATTTACTCTGGTCTGTAGATAAAATTCAACCAACTTCCTTTGGAAGTCACCTAATTATTCTGTAGAGTTTTCTTGCGTGTAATTGAAAGAATAAGTACAGCTGTTCTACGAAGACCTCACAGACTTCTTAGAGAACATTAGTAAACAAACATTAATCCATTCATCGTCTATTCCTGCTTTTCCATGCGGGTCGTGGGGGGGCAGGTGCCTAACTCCAGCGGTCATTAGGCAAGAGGTGGGGTACACCCTGGTCAGGCACCGGTCAATGACCGGGTAACACAGAGACACACAGGACAAAAAAACATGCACACACACCTAATTTAGAGAGAACAATTAAACTAACAGTTATCTTTTTGGACTGTGGGAGCAAGCTGGTGATAATTTGAAGAGTGAAAGATGACAATTTTCAACAATGGTAAGAAGAGACTTTAGCCGTTTATGAGGCACGAGGCACAAGTAATTAAAATGTAAACCTATCTGTTTATAAGGTTGGCCAGCTAAAAGTTTGGCTGGTCAGATTATAAAAACAGACTAGCTTCAGATGACGAGGTAGACAGCAAAAACTGTAATTATTAAAAGGCTAAATATAAAGGGCAGACTAACAGAAGTAAGGCTGCCATCCAATCAGCGCCACCGAGCCCTCTGACCACCATCAGCAGCCAAGAAGGGTGAAGTGACTTGCTCAAGGACACACCGATTACAGGACGAACCCCTGCCACCGTTGCCACCGACAACAATTTAAACAACAAATTGTTTGACAGTAAGATCCATTTTTCATTAATACACTCCCTAAATGTTATCAGCAATAAAAATATAATCAAAGCCAAGGCACTAATCCTACCCTTTATAGATGTATGCAGCAGTTATAATCATATGTATGTAAATGTTTGCTTTAGAACATTAAGCATCGCTAGAAATGTCATCACAAGAAAATGTCTAAGAGAGACGCCACAACTACAGGAGACTGGGATAAAAGAGACTACAAAAGAAATGTTGAGAGACTGGAAGAGATGGAAAAATCTAATTATGACAAGACCTTTGGGTTTTTTTTCATTTTGAATCCTTTTCTGCTCAATTGTTTTTGCGTTTTAGTTCTGTATACATAGAAAAATTTAATTCAGTTACACTGTGATTTTACCTGCCTGCTTGTTAAAGCTGCACAACATATCAAATTGTAATCGCCATTGGAATATTAGTGTGTGCAATGTCGCAATCGCAAGACTGCTTGTATGCAATGTTTGATAGGATAATATATTTACAGTGACAGAAAATCGCATGATATAAACAAGGGGAAGAAAAATGGGGTGGAATATCATAGTGAATATCGCAATATCAGTAATAGCATCAAAATTAAAAATTTTATATATAAACAATTTTTTAATACATATCATATAAATATACATATAATAAATATTTAATATATAATATATATACGTGTATATACGTTAATATATAATTTATATAAAATAATATATATTAAATATAAATATTTTAAAATTTATATATATATTGCAAATATTTTAAAAGTATTATAAATGATTTTTTAAAAAATATAAATATATACATACATAATATATATGTGTGTATATTATATATATTAAAATAATATATATGTGTGTATATATAAATATATGTGTGTATATATAAATATAAAATATATATATTATTAAATAATATATAATTATGTGGTATAATGTGTATATATAAACTATATGTGTGAAGACTTGTTTTATACCTGGTTCTTGCGATAGTCCTGTTGGGAGTGTCGCAGCACTCTGTAGCAGAGTCTACACATGTATTTGAAGTGAGAGTGGCGCTGATCTCCCAGCTCCTCCAACCTTAGCATCGGACCGTCGCCGTTGTCTTTAAATGGAGCCGTCAGGATGCCAAATATCTGTAGGAACAAAAAGAAAGGATAAAATTAAGTCTCATCTTAACATCTACAGCATTTTTTAGGCTAATACTTTAATAATACTGATGCATTTACAGCAAACATTTGCATAGCAAGTAGGTTTTTGCTTGCGCTGACCTGGGCGAGGATGTTCTGCTCCCTCATGAGTTTCTGCCTCTCACGGTTGGGCGTTGTGGTGACCACAGAGAGAACGTCCTGTCCATTGTTTGGCACCACGCACACAAAGAAAATCAGGTCCTCCAGCAGCGTCGTCACAAACCTGAAGGCAAAATGCAGCTTGAAAACCAAAACGTATGAATACCTCCAGGTGGTACCTGCCTTATTTCATGTAGCTGTCTGTACCTCCTCTCATTCTGAGAAATGCTGGCAGACTGGAGCTTCCTCACAGTGAACTCCAAGACCTGGTTGGCATCATTTGCAAAGTCCAAATCTCTGACCTCCGATAAAGGAACGGAAACAATGGCAAACGCCTCTTTGTCCTCCTTCGTGGAACAGGTGCCAATCTAACAAAAAACAAACATGTAAAGCACTCTGTATTTTTGTCTTGTGTGAGGGTGTGTGTGTGTAGCAGTTTGTGCAGACCTTGAGCATGACCGGACGCTCCTCATCTGTATCAATGGCGATGTTGGTGCTCGTCACCCAGGTGTTTGTGCATAGGTGCCTAAGTCTCACATAGGAGTTTCTGAGAAAGTATTAAACATAGGTCTGACGTTACTTACACTAAATCGAAAGCTGCACATCTAAACAAGTTACAGGATTCCTAAACTTTGTCCTTCTGAAAGCTCCATGCTTTTCCAGACTCAAACTTCAATGTTTTTTCTGGGCATCTGAGTACAAAGAAAATGTAGTTTTTTTTTATGTTTGTTTTCTAGGCATTAGCAGCCTTTATTTTTCACTTTTTTCAAAAGTAAGTAGCCAGGAAAGAGTGTGGAGAGAGAGGGGGAAGGGAATGCCGTAAAAGTCAACAGGTTGGGACTCAGACCCGCGACAGCCTGCATCGAGGACTAAGGCGTTAGTACACGTGTTGTGGGCTTAACCCCCTACGCCACCATCGCCGCGCTGAGGTTGGGTTCGTAGTAAATCCACCAGATTAGCTAATTGCACTCCTTATCATTATCCCATCTACATTAATCTATATCACTTAGTGAATGTTTTTATTCATACCTAAGTTTCCTATAAGACATCATTTTCAGTGCTTTGTCTAACTTCTAAACAAGACTGTTTCAAAAATGACAGGTCCAGTCTCGAACTGATCTAAGAGGGTCTAGATTAGTGATGTGCGGATTTATAATGAAATATTGATACCTCTGATACCAGAGCTTGACGCTGTAAAATCGATTCTCAAATGAAAATATCCACCCTTTTGATACTTCATTCATTTGAGGTCATGTATGTCATTACAGGAACACAGTGGGAAAAACTAAACTATTGAGATCAAATTCTTGGTGGGAACTACTTTTCCTTCCACCTGGGTAAGTGTGTAATGCGAAGCAGCTTACCACTGCTGCTCAGTCAGTCAGACACAATGGCAGAGCGCAACAGGAGTTATGTGTGGAGCTATATCAGCTCCACAAACAGATGCGGTTTGTGATGTTTGTGGAAACCTGTTGAGGAGTTGTGGCAACAAAACAAATTGTGTGAAACACCTCAGGTTAAACCACATTTGAGGAGAGCTCAGTGTCAGGTGCTGCAGACAGGCACTATCCAGGTACTGAGAGAAAATGTGGAACAGTGCAAGTAGCGCTAAGCACTGTTGCACAAATAAATTATTATGGTTAAGAAATAAGTAACGAAATGAATTAATGCTTCAGCTGCATAAGTTCAGCTTGGAGTAATATGTGCATCACTGAGATCATCTAATGGGCAGAAAAGTCTAGATTCAAGTAAGGTTTCCCAAAGCAGTTATTATTTAAAGTGGATTACATAAACTAGGTGTCATTAAATTATACAGAGCTATTTCAAAAAACAGCTATGGTGAATTTTTAAATATATATACAACAAAAGATGGACAGAAATAATATTTTATTAATAAAATGTATGTATTGTTGTTTACAATCAGTCTAATTTGCTTTAAATCAGTATTTCAAAATGCAGTTATTGACAAACTTGTGCAATAATTGTCGCATTTAAATATTTAATCAATTTGAGTCATCCAGAATTATAAAACAGCTAAACTTTTCTTAGATTTACCAGGCACATTAGGTGTATTTGTGCAAAGTATCAGTATCGCCGGTACCAGCCTAAATTTTACTCCACATCGGATCAGAAACAAAATCCGTGGTATCAAACATCACTAATTAATATGCCAAAAAAACAGCAAAATGGTCGTTATTTAATATTTTTAATGAGAGTTTATCATTAGGTTATCTCGCTCAATTAGGACCCTATATAATCCATTTTATTCTTATTTTACCTTATTGTTTTTAGTTTTTACTTTTTCAAACAAATGTCATTATATCCTAGAGCACAGGATTAAGAAAATCAGATAAAACAAGGTTTAGGGGGTGTTAGGGTTTGAAAACTTTTGTATGGTTTATCACTCATGTCTGTACAAAGTGCTCTTCCTTCCCACATGCCACAGAAAGGAGGATGGGGGAGAGGAGTGAGTTATTCTACTATCAGTAACATCTGGGGGCTGCTTGTACCAGTCCCCACTTCCTCTCAGTTTAAAATCAAAACACATGCACCCTAACCCTTCTGACCCCACACACACACAGACACACATACACCCCATAAATGCCTGAACTGTCTGTTGAACTGTGTGTGTGAACCGCCTATATAAATAAAGAGAGAGCGTGCTAACACTTTGTAGATTCGCACTGAAGTGTGGCTACCTCTTGCGCAAGAAAAATAGAGACTCTGTGTCGTTTCCTCTGAGTTGACTAATTAATACCTAACATTAACTTGGTCCTTCGAAAGCCGGAGATAATTTTAAGAACTAAACTGATTTTGTTTTTCTTTACAGTGACCTAAGAATCCCTGGGGACCACCGACGCCGACGATGCGCCGCCGCGCAGTCACATATAGCCCTGGTGGCTGAAAGACCCGGTGTGTAACTTCGCATCTGGCCGGTGGCTTATCGCTTCGTTCGACGCCGGGTGACCCTGGGGATCCAGAGAGACACCTAGAAGTCGGCTCAGAGGTGAGTCGTTTCATGTTTAACATTAAAGAAAGGTTATAATAAGTCGTTGGTAGTGTCTCGCCGTAAGGAGACAGCAATTGGATAGGTATTATTCCGCCGGAAGGGAATAGCGATAAATTAGGTAAGATCCCGCCGTAAGGGGATCAGAAACGACTAGGTAGTTCCGTCGTAAGGGAAATGGATAATTTGGTTGGGTAGTTCCACCGTAAGGGAATAAATAAAATTAAGTGTAAGAGCTCATAAAATAAGCTAGGTCGACCATACATATTGCTGAAAGGACATGAATATGTCAAAATACTAACTGTGTGAGTGCTGTTGTGTGTGTTTGGAGGACTAAGCGTTTTGGAAGAATCATAGCAAGATTCTGCTGGTTCCTGTGTTTTCTTTTGCCCAGATCGGAAAGACGTATTGGTGATTTTTGGAGATAAAGAAAATTAACACCGCTGCGGATTAGTCGCAGTAGAAGGGCGTGTTAATGTCCTCTCCTTGAATCTCATGCCAGTGAACTTCTATCTGGGACATTTATAGTATTGTGAACTAAAATTAAACATCATAGGGAAACAACAAAGTAAACAAATTAGTTTAGAAGGGGATGTAAAGTTTATGGAGAACTATGTAGAAGGAGCAGGTATGATCTGTCATAGATGGAATAAAAAACATGGTTTCTTGGGTAAACTAGATACTAAGGATGTCTTAAAATTACAAGGAGATTTAAAATTAGAAATAATAAAGACCAGGAAACCAACTAAAAAGGAAGTGACAGGACAACTGACTGACTGACTGATATTTCTGTGTGCAAAATCTGAACTTATACTAAACTTTTTCTTCTGTCTTTCACACACACACACACACACACACACACATATATGGGATTTGAGTGCAACATCTGCGTTTTTGAGTCTGGACTTTAGAAACCTGCCCTTCCCATGGCTACTCCACCAGAGACGCTTCTTCAGCATGGCCTGAAAGAGAGATGGTCTGCTGCCTGCCTGCTGCAAATGACAGTGTGAGTTTCAACCAGAACGAAACTCAGAAGAAGTCTGGCCCCAAACCCACTGAGATGGACAACGATCCATGCTGTTTGCCAGAGCCAGAAGAGCGATACACTGGATTTATATTGAAAGCACATCTTATGCGGGCAGAAGAAGAGACACAGGCCGGAGCAAAGTTCTTTCTCTGGAGAAGTTAAAGTGGACAAGGAAGGAGTGAATGTCCCACTTCTGACACCTGGAAAGGGCTTGGGTTTTTTTTGGACTGATAGAGGACTGTGTGCCATGACAGTCGAGCGATCGACAGATCGATTAAGAAACTGATGGGGGTAATGTACAAACACACACATTTGCATACATTTTTCCTATTTTCTGCAACGAAGAACGCTTATTAACCGCTGCTCATGTGACGCTTGCTTGACGTTGACAGATATAGCGGGTTAAAATATTATTTTAGGGTTAGAAAAGTATCTTCAAAAGGGTGATAACTTAGCTCATTTGATATTTTCCAGTTCATTTTTTTAGAGAAGCAAGTTATTTTTCATCGTGGAATATTCAGGGTGAATTGTTCTAGTTATTAAAAGTTATTTAAAAAGCAGAGAAAGAGTTACATTTTCAAAACTCAGCAGTAATCATGTGTTTCTATGTTATTTTCAGGACAGATCTCATGAAGGAGCATTTTTAAAACTCATCATGCGTAACACCTGATGGGCTCTCCTTCATATTGTTTTCTGTTGTCAGAGTTTGTATCCCATAAATCTAATGGGTAGAGACCTCATTAAAACAGGCTTAGTTCTACTACAGATGGTCCTTATACAGTCTCTGACACAGTACTTACAGTAAATTTGGATTATGTTGAGAAAATTTGCTGTGCTTCTAGATATTTTTAATCTTTTTTGGACATGTGCACTCATTTTAAAAAAAAAGGATCTAAAAGTTTGTCATAAAAAATTTTGATCAATTACAGCATTAAGAATAGGCTGAAAAAAACTATTTTAAAAAGAGATTTTTTTAAAAATTTTTTTGAATTCTTGAAGCTTAAAATTTTGGGCCCATTTGTCGTCTTTATGTTTTTTTTGTTTTTTGGACTGAATGTTTTTTTATGTGTTGAACATAAAATGCATTTTAGAAAAATGTTTCAAATCCCAGATTGATTAAAACCTTGAGTTTTCAGGAAAATTTAAAAAGCACTCTTTTTTGAGGTAGGTGTGTTAACATTTGCAGTTTAAGGTACCAAGGGGGTTGGAAATGAAGAAAACTTGGGGTTTCCCCCCGCCTATGCTCCCCAAAGGGTTGTTCTCCGACTCTGCCTTACCAGGTTTTTCACCCCCTTTGTTTCAGGGTGCGACAGCACCCCCCTTTCCGATTTTTAACACTTTTTTAAAGACAATAGAATCAAAAGGCTTGTGTGTTGTTGCCTTAACTTTTTTTTTGTATGAATGAGCATGACATTTATTTTTATGTTTTTTACTTTTAAAAAGGGTTTAATGAAATATTTTTAAAACTAGTTTGAAGAATTAGTTTTGCATGAAGGATCTTGGTGATTTATTGGGTTTAAAAATTTTTTCCCGGGTGCCTTTAAAGCTAGCTGACAGTTTAAGATATGCTAAAAGTAAAGAATTTTTTTGAAAAAGATTATCATGACTTCTTTTTGGTGAAAATTTTTTATCAGATTAATTTTAGAGTTTAGCATCAAATTACATTGGATGTCCTTTTAATCTAATACTCATTTTCATACAAGAAAAAATCAGGATGATAGTGACTTATTTCTAAGTGAGACATTGATGAAAGAACAACAAAAGAAGTTGTTAATGGAACTGAATTATGGTTAGAAAAACTGGGTTTTTTATTTTTGTTGCTTTGGAATTTCATAGTGCACCTTTTGTCAGAATTCTTTTTGTTTGGGGGTTTTTTGTAAGGATCCCCGGTGACTAGAAGTTTTTTTATACTTTTTGCTAATTGTCGCATGGGGTTTGGGCCCCGCGCCAGAAGAGGGGGAAAGTCGAATGAATTACAAAATTTTGCACTCATGGGAAAAAGATAGCTCATACCTCCCGGAGGGCTTAGTGACAAAGCGAAAAGAACGTTTACTTTGTTTATTAAATGGTGCAGGTTTTCCTTAAGTCCATTCTGAAAACCTTCTGAAGTTGGTGTTGATTTGTTTTTTGGGAAATTTTTCATCCCACGATTTGCCCTTTTTTTTTTAAATGTTCTTTGGGTATTCTGAAACTATGGAAATAGACCTGTAATAGGCCTTCCTCAAAAAAATCAAAGTACATTTTTAAATCAGGGAAAATTAAGCGATGATCACTGCTAGTAATCAGGTGGAGTGAGAGGTTAATTATTTTGTTTTGCTGGATTTTTGATGAAATTCATGTAGTGATGAACTTATACCAGTGATGACATGTTTAGCCGCATGCTGTCATTCAACCGCTGGCTGTCTAGGTGGCGTCCAGAAAACGATGTGGGCCTACATTGATAATTGGCAAAAACATTTTGGGGAAAACCTGAGTCTGATCAGGAGAACAGCATCTATCCCACTTTGGATGGAGCAGTCCTTCTTTCTAGGAATCTGGCCGAATTTATTAGTTTCCAAACCTATATGACAACCCAGGGTTCAGCCAGGAAGCAGGGGCGTAGTTTACACTCCTCTCTGCAGCTTTCTGTACTGCTACCACCCATTACCCTATTAAGACAGTGTCTCAACCACGGCCAAAATTGAATAGATTAAAAAATATCTAAAAAGAGGAAATCAGGAAAATCTAATAAAAATAAACACAACTCAGACTAAAATAAAAATAACACAATTAAATGTGGCTTACTGAACATAAGATCTCTCTCTTCAAAGACTTGCTAGTTAGTGACCTGATTGTGACAATCAGATTGATTATTTTGCCTCACAAAAACCTGGCTGCAGCAAGAGGATTAAGTACTATAAATGAGTCAACTCCTACTAATCATTTAAATTTTCCACATTCCTCGAAATACTGGGTGAGGAGAGAGTAGCAAACCATCTTTCAGTCCGATTTATTGACTAGTCCCAGACCAACAATCGCTACAACTTTTTGAATATTAATCCTTAGTTTTCCTCATCCCAAATTGCAAAGCACTAAAACCACTTCTGTTGTTGTTTTGTACCGTTTTTTCTACCAGGCCCTTACTCTCAATTTTAGATCAGTTTTCAGACCTTTTATCTGATTTAGTGTTAATACAGAAAAAGTTATTATAGTGGGGGATTTTAACATTCATGTTGACACTTAAGTGATATCTTAAAATATAGCCTTTAATGGTATCTTAGACTCAATGGCTTTACTCAAAACATTAACAAACCTACCCACGTTTGTCTTCATTCTCTGGACCTTGTGCTGACATATGGCATTGAGTGTACAGACATACAATATTTTCTCACAAAACCCTGTGCTGTCTTGACCATTTTTTAATAACACTTTGAGTTTAATTTAACCGAGTACTCCACACCTGAAAGAAAATTTCATTATAGTAGATCATTATCAGACGATGCTGTAACAACCTTAAAGAATCTGTTCCCACTTTTAATTTGCTCATTATCACAGAAAAAACACAGTGGAGGGCAATAATTTGTTTCTTCCCTTCCACAAATTGATTCTCTTGTTCATAGTGTTACTTCATCATTGCGTGGTGCATTAGACAATGCAGCCCCCTTGAAAAAAGAAGGTAATTATTCATAGGAGGCTAGCTCCCTGGTTTAATTCAGAGCTGCGTACTTTAAAGCACAATGTTAGAAAATTGGAGCGAAAATGGCACTCTACACACCTAAAGGATTCCTACTTAATCTGGAAAAATAGCCTACTGTTGTATAAAAAGACACTTCACCAAGCTAGAACAGCTTATTTCTCATCCTTAATAGAAGAGAACAAGAATAATCCTAGGTTTCTCTTTAGTACAGTGGCTAAACTTACACAGAGTCATAGCTCTGTTGAGCCATCCATTCCCTTAGCTCTCAGCAGTCATGAATTTATGGGATTCTTCCAGAATAAAAATGATTCGATTAAGAAGAAAATCTTTTGACAACACTCCCAGAGATGATTACTTCATCCTCAACAAGTGAGACAACATTGGAAAAACCTGATCTGTGTTTGGACTGTTTTGATCCTGTGGAGATTCCTAAGTTATCAGAAATATTAGCTTCATCTAAACCTTCAACTTGTATGTTAGACCCAATCCCAACCAAATTATTTAAGGAAGTGTTCCCTCTGATTACCAGTCCCATTTTAGATATGATTAATTTATCTTAGTAAATGGGTATGTACCACAAGCTTTTTAGGTAGCTGTAATTAAACCTTTGCTTAAGAAAACCTTCGCTTGATCGAGATGACTTAATAAATTACAGACCGATATCCAATCTTCCATTCTTATCTTAAAATTCTTGAGAAAATAGTTGCTAATCAAATGTGTGAGCATTTACACAGCAATGACCTGTTTGAAGACTTTCAGTCAGGCTTCAGAGCTCATCATAGCACTGAAACAGCTCTGCTGAAAGTCACTAATGATATTCTTATGGCCTCAGATAATGGACTTGTGTCTGTACTGGTTCTGTTAGATCTCAGTGCTGCATTTGATACAGTCGATCATAATATTCTCTTAGAAAGGCTGGAATAAGCTGTAGGGATCAGGGGAACAGCGCTAGGCTGGTTTAAATCTTATTTGTCTGACAGATTCCAGTTTGTTCATGTAAATGATAAATCATCTTTAAACTCCAGGGTTAATTGTGGAGTACCACAGGGTTCAGTACCTGGGCCAATTCTCTTTACTATATATATGCCTCCAATAGGTAACATTATTAGGCAGCATAGGATAAATTTTCACTGTTACGCTGATGACACTCAGCTTTACTTATCCATAAATCCTGATGAGCCCAACCAGTTAGATAGACTACAAGCATGTCTTGAAGACATAAAAACTTGGATGACTTTAAATTTCTGCTTCTAAATTCAGACAAGACAGAAGTTGTCATCTTTGGACCGGAAGTCTTTAAAAAAGAAACTGCTTAGTCAATCACTTAACCTGGATGGCATTAAATTGACCTCCGATAATAATTTTAAAAAACCTTGGTGTTATATTTGACCAGGACATGTCTTTTAAATCCCATATTAAACAGGTTTCTAGGATTTCCTTCTTTCATCTCCGGAACATTGCCAAAAATTGAAATATCCTGTCAGGAGTGACGCCTGAAAAACTAGTCAATGCATTTGTTACTTCAAGGCTGGACTATTGTAATTCTTTACTATCAGGGATGTCCACAAAATGCAGTTAAAAGCCTTCAGCTGATTCAAAATGCTGCCAGCAAGAGTTCTGATGAAAATTTAAAAGAGAGATCATATTTCCCCTACTTTAGCTTCCCTTCATTGGCTCCCGTTAAATCCAGACAGAATTTAAAATTCTCCTCCTCACATATAAAGCCCTTAATGATTTAGCTCCATCATACATCAGAGATCTGATTGTTCCATATGTTCCGACAGAGCACTTCGTTCTCAGACTGCCAGGTTTACTGGTGGTTCCTAGAGTCTCTAGAAGTAGAATGGGAGGCAGATCCTTTTAGTTATCAGGCTCCCTCTCCTGTGGAACACCGCTCCCAGTTTAGTCCGTGAGGCGGAAACCCTGTCTACTTTTAAGGCTAGGCTTAAAACTTTCCTTTTTGATAAGCTTATAGTTAGAGTGGCTTAGGTTTATCCTGAGCTATCTTCCTTATTTAGCTCCGGTCTCCTTTCTCCCCTTGTTGGATGGAGTCAAGGGGAGTCAGGTTTAGCCTAAACCGGCTCAGTTACAGTTGAGGTGCAAAACACCCTCCATTTCTGCTACCTGTATGACCCCCTTCTTTTCCAATGGTTATGGTCAATCTGACAGAGAGAGGTATCCCAATCGTTGTTTTTTTTAGTATAACAATGGCCCATCAGGGGGCTCTAGATGGACAAAATATCTACTTTAAGGCTAGGCTTAAAAACATTCCTTTTTGATAAAAAGCTTTATAGTTAGAGTGGCTTAGGTTATCCTGAGCTATCTCTGTAGTTATGCTGCTATAGGCTTAGGCTGCTGGAGGACATAATGACCACTTTCACCCTTTCGCTACATTATCATACTACTCTCCAAATTTTGCATTTTTTGCTGTTATTTCAGCTTTTAACTTTGTTCTCTCCGTTTCTCTTCCTAGAAGCTACACCTGGCCTGACTCTGTGTCTACCTGTAAACCTTTCTGGAGAGGGGCATCCTTCAAGCTTTTTTTGGCCAACAACTTAATGCTCACCCTCTACCGATGATCCACATGGCCCTGTCTTTCAGTGTTTTGCCCCTTTGTCTCTCCTAGACATGGCGATTGACTGAGCTTTTACTGTGACTAACTCTATGTCTCTTCAGACTCAACCCTTTAAAAACTGGGCCAGAGTTTATCTGTTCCTTCTTTCTAGGTGAAAAGACTAAAGGAGCTACATCCATTAACATTTACCTTTTCCTTACCATAGAAGGACTCCTGGATCAGTGCTTCTTTTTTCTCTTTTGTCTCTGCTCTGTTCTCTCTAACCCCCCAGTCGGTTGGGCAGATGGCCGCTCACACTGAGCCTGTTCTGCTTGAGGTTTCTTCCTGTTAAAGGGGGTTTTTCCTCTCCACTGTCGCAACATGCCATGCTCAGTATGAGGGGTTGCTGCAAAGTTCAACGCCAGTGACTGTCCACTGTCTCTACATGTTCATCCCGGGAGGAGGAATGCTGCAAGTCACTGACTGGATGCAATCTGCTGGGGTTTCCTTTTCCCTTAGATAGAAAAACTTTTTTATCCAATTTGAATAAATAACAGAATCTGGCTGCACTGTTCAATGATTAAGATTAATTGGAATGTATGTACCTGACTTTTGTGAAGTGCCTTGAGACGACTTGTGTTGTGAATTGGCGCTATATAAATAAACTGAATTGAATTGAATCGACAGAGCCCAGGGGTCCAGGCCCGGGCAAGCACCCACCGGGAGTGAGCTGGCACACACCAAAGCACCCAGCCCTGGATACCGAGCACCACAAGTACACCAGCGGGCAGAGACACCAACCACCAGCAGGTAGTGTGGCGGGGAGGAAATAGGCCCCACATTTGATGGGGGGGCTAAACTGATCCAGGAGAGGGAGCAGTCCAAGATCAAACCTGACACAAAAAACAGGCACACACAGTCACAATCACACATTCCAGCCCTCATGCGTACCCATAAAAACACTCACACCCACACACCCAACGTAAAGACATACAACAATGGACGCCTCACACCCCCATACATACTCTATACTCCCAGGTCCAGATGCCGATACCCCATAGGGGTAACTGTCCCCCGGACCCAGGAGGTGGTCCCTTTCCCTCCGGGGGTGGAGACAGTCAGACCGCTCTGGCACCGGCCTAGCCTAGTGGCGGCACCGCCCAACCCCGACACGACCCCAGTCCCCAACGACCTCCATCCTCATCCGGAGAGGGGGCCCTGTACAAAAGAGGGGTCTACCTGGTTCAAACGAGTCCGCCAACCAGAGCTGCCACAGGATGAAACAATCCCAACCCCCCAATGAATTCCCCCATGAACCTCAACATGAATTTCCCCATGAATTTCTTGCATTAATGTTTTAAAGTTCACCATAGCAGGTTTTTTTGGCAATTGCTCTGTATAAGTTAATGACACCTAGTTTATGTAATCCACTTTAAATAATCTATCCTTTAGAAAACCTTACTTGAATCTAGACTTTTTTGCTTATGAGATGATCTCAGTGATGTACATATTATTACTCCACGGTGAACTAATGCAGCTTTTTGCTGAAGCATGAATTCATTTCATCACTTATTTCATAACCATAATAATTAATTTGAACAACAGCAACAGTGCTTAGCGGCGCTTGCACTTTTCCACATTTTCTCTCTCTGTACCTGGATACGTCCTGCCTGCAGCACTGAAGGCCTGCACCAGAGACGTCTGCCTTGCCCTAGCAGCACCTGAAACTGAGCTCTCCTCTTCTATCCGCCTCATCATAAATGTTGTGGTTTAACCTGAGGTGTGTCACGAGGTTTGTTGTGTTATCACAACTCTTCACTGTTTTTCCAAAAACATCCGGGAGGAGGAAATGCTGCAAGTCACTGACTGGATGCAATCTGCTGGGTTCCTTAGACAGAAAAACTTTTTAACCAATTTGATTAAATAACTGAATCTGACTGCACTGTTCAGTGATTAAGATTAATTGGAATGTATGTACCTGACTTTTGTGAAGTGCCGTGAGACGACATGTGTTGTGAATTGGCGCTATATAAATAAACTGAATTGAATTGAATTGAAAAACTGTGGCTGTTTGGGAAGCTGAAATAGCTCCACACATGACTCATTTTATGCTCTGCCATTGTGTCTGATTGACTGGCTGAGCAGCAGTGGTATGAGGCTTCGCATTATGCATTTACCCAGGTGGAAGGAAAAATAGTTCCCACCAACTGGAGAATTTAGAAAAGATTTCAAAAGTTTAGTATCTTTCTACTGTATTCCTGTAATGTTATACATTATCTTACCTGACTGAACTATCAAAGGATCGATATTTTGATTTGAGAATTGATTTTAGAGCATAAAGATCTGGTATCGGAGGTATCGATATTTCAGTATCAATCCGCACATCACTACTTTTCACAGACAGCGAGTGGAGGCAGAGATGGCAAGATGCCGCATAAATCAGGGATCCAAAAAAGGAGAGAGAGAAAGCTCAGACAAGAGAATGATGCAAAGGGTAGACAGTATGTCACCCAATTATTTTATGGGCAAGGTGGTTCTGTTAGTGGTTCATGTAATAGAAAATCTGGAACATTAACCTGTTGTCTACTCCTAACTTTGTCCATAGTTTCAACCCCATCTTAGGCCATTTTTCTGAAGAAAACTCTAGATTTATAAATTTCACTGTTTTAGTTAATAAATCAACACAGGCAAACGTTTAGCAAGCTGCTCTGCTAAAAAAATTATGCACGTTCCGAACAGACATGTCAAGAGCAGCAGCAGCAGCAGCCGTCTGTCTGTAGGGTTAGGGTTGTCTTAAAAAGCATTAGCTATCACTGAAATATAATGTTTGGTCAGTAGTTTTGGACCCTCATCCCCCTGCTTGGCAGGAGGAACAGAGAACATTTATAGTGTGTGCAGACTGAGTGGCTGCTCTCAATCTAACCAGAGAAATGGTTACATTTTCCGGAAATAAGAAGATTAAATAACAACAACCACATAGCCTCCTATGGAGAAGCAGCTTTTAGTTCTTACGCTCCACTAATCTGGAATAAACTCCCAGAAAACTGGATAAGCATTGAAACCATAAATTGCTTTAAATCAAGATTAAAAACTTTTTGTTTAGAGCGGCCTTTGTCTGGGCCATCTAAACATTATTAGTTAAGCTTTCAGTCTAACTTTCATTTTCTAATCAATCATTTTATTAATAATTTTATTTTAGTAATTTTTTTATTATGCATTTTTTATTCTCTTTAATTATTTAATTACCTTTATGCCACCTTTAATGTACTGTTCCTATTATGTTTCTTTTCTTTTTTTCATGAACAGGTCTTTCAATTGTCTTGCTACTGAAATGTGCTATAAATAGATGGCGCCGACGATGGCAGCCTCGGAGCTTCGCTCTCTCCTTGTTTTTGTATTTTGTTTATATGTTTTTCGAGCCACAGTACTGTAGTCTCGGGCCACAATTCGGTGGTCTCATTCAGTAGAGAGGAACTTCTCAACATCAGAGAGTCCTCTCTTGGGATTTTTTTCACCATCTTTCATCCATCCGACGTTCACTGAGCTTCTGGCAAGCGGAGCAGCGGCGCTCTACGGGATACTGCGCCGGAGGCGTCGGAGGGAAAAGTGTGCTGGCGCCCTGGTAAAGCTCCGCAAAAGAGGAATTCGCACACCACTGCCTTCAATACATCTGGCAAATGTCCGCTCTCTAAGCAACAAGATGGACGAGTTGCTTCTTCTCACTGGTAAAAACTCGGACCTCCGCAGATCAGCGGTTCTCTGCTTCACCAAGACATGGCTGAGTGAAAACATCCCGGACCGCGCACTGCTGTTGCCGGACTTCCAGCTGTTCAGAGCGGATTGCAGCGTGGAGCTATCAGGGAAGAAGCGAGGAGGCGGAATCTGCTTTTATATAAACGAAGCTTGGTGCAGAGACATAAAAGTGCTGGGGAAACATGTAGTCCGGATCTGGAGTCATTTTCCATAATCTGTAAACCGTTTTACTCACTGAGAGAGTTTTCCTCTTTTATAATAATCGGCTCATATTTTCCTCCGCATGGCTGCACTTCTGCCTCGGAAAAACATCTTGCTGAGCTGATTACAGACGTGGAGAAAAAACACCCTGACTCTTTCATCATAATACTGGGAGATTTTAACAGCGCAAATCTCTCCAATGGGCTCCCAAAATACAGACAGCATTTCGGATCATTGCCTTATCCACCTCATCCCAGCTTACAGACAGAAACTAAGAGCTTCCAAACCCGTGGTTCACACTGTTAAAAAGTGGACTGAGGAATCGAAGCAGATGCTACAGGCCTGCTTTGAATGCACAGACTGGGCTGTTTTTGAAACCTCAGCCACTGATTTAAACGAACTAACTGATGTGGTGACATCATACATCAGTTTCTGTGAGAACATGTGTGTGCAGACCAAGACCTTCTGCACCTTTGGGAACAACAAGCCATGGTTTACTCCACACCTCAGGAATCTGCGCAGGGACAAGGAAGAAGCTCACAGCAGTGGAGATTGGGCGCGGTACAGGCAGGCCAGGAACAGACTAACAAAGGACATCAAGGCAGCCAAGAGAAGCTATAGTGAGAAGCTGAAGAACAGCCTTTCTACTGGTGACACTTCAGCTGTATGGACTGGTCTGAGAAACCTGACTGCCTACAGAAGCCCCACCACCCTTCCTGAACAAAGTCCTCGCCTGGCCAACCGTCTGAATGGCTTCTACTGCAGACATGACAAGAAGCCATTCACACCTCAAACCAACTCCTCCACATCCCATTCAGGAACAAATTCGACCAGTAAAGCAACCAACCCCCTACCTTCAGATCCTCTGCCTGCACTAAAGATCTCTGAGGAAGATGTAAATAGGCTCTTTCAGCGCATGAAAACAAAGAAAGCTGGAGGACCCGATAACGTCTCCCCATCATGCCTGAAAGCCTGTGCAAATCAACTAGCTCCGATCTTCACCCGGATCTTCAACAAGTCACTGGAGAAGTGTGAGGTCCCCTCCTGCTTCAAACGATCCACCATCATCCCAGTGCCCAAGAAACCCACCATCCTAGGATTAAATGACTACAGGCCTGTAGCCCTGACGTCTGTGTTCATGAAATCCTTTGAGCGGCTGGTGTTGAAGCACCTGAAAGACATCACAGGCCCTCTACTGGACGCTTGCTTACCGAGCAAACAGGTCGGCAGATGATGCTGTTAACTTGGGTCTACACTTCATCCTGCAACACCTCGACCACCCAGGGACCTACGCCAGGATCCTGTTTGTAGACTTCAGCTCGGCCTTCAACACCATCATACCAGATATCCTCCACCAGAAGCTCACCCAGCTCAACGTCCCAGCCTCCACCTGTCAGTGGATCAACAGCTTCCTGACAGACCGACAGCAGCAGGTGAGACTGGGGAGCATCTTCTCCCGAACCAGATCAATAAGTACTGGTGCCCCCCAGGGGTGTGTTCTATCCCCACTCCTCTTCTCCCTGTACACAAATGACTGCACCTCACCGGACTCGTCCGTGAAACTCCTTAAGTTTGCAGACGACACAACTGTCATTGGACTAATCCAGGACGGTGATGAGTCTGCATACAGACAGGAGGTGGATCGCCTGATACACTGGTGGAGTCAGAACTGCCTGGAACTAAACCCACTCAAGACTGTGGAAATGGTGGTGGACTTTCGGAGAACACCACCCCCATACACCCCCTCACCATCCTCAACAACACTGTATCGGCTGTGGACCACTTCAGGTTCTTAGGAACCACCATCTCTGAGGACCTGAGATGGTCTTCACACATAGACACTGTTCGAAAGAAGGCCCAGCAGAGACTGTACTTCCTGAGGCAACTTAAGAAGTACAACCTTCCCCAGGAGCTGCTGGTCATCTTGTACACTGCCATCATTCAGTCTGTCCTGTCTTCATCCATCTCGGTGTGGTTTGGTTCATCCACAAAACAGGACAGGTCCAGAGTGCAACGAATAATCAGGACTGCAGAGAGAATCATCAGGGCTGACCTTCCCTCCATCCAGGACTTATACAGGTCAAGGGTCAGGAAAAGAGCTGCTAAAATCTCTGCAGATCCCACACACCCTGCACATAAACTGTTTAGAGTTCTGCCTTCAGGGCGACGCTACAGAGCGCTGTTCACTAAAACCAGCCGCCACAGAGACAGTTTCTTCCTCAGGCGTTTTCCTGTTGAACATTCAATAAAATACAAAACAACAGCATACAGATGTTGCAAATGCACCTTTTTATTTATTTATATATGTGTATATTTGTACATTGTAAATATGTATATTCTGTAGTGCAAAAACAAAAACCAAAGAGCAAAGTGTACCAGAGTCAAATTCCTTGTTTGTATGTACAAACTTGGCAATAAAGCTGATTCTGATTCTGATTCTGAAATAAACTTGCCTTGCCTTCATATATGTGTTTTTTTCACCACAAATCTAACCGTCACCTGTGAGTCTACAGTTTTGGAGATAAATTCGACCTGCATGTGGGGCTACGAGAGGGAGACTGGGAATAGTAGAGTATTGGTAGTAAAATCATATTTCCATTTGTTATTTTTGGTGAAATCACCGAAAACACCTCTTAGTAGAAGAAAAATTTTGTTCTACTTAAGAGGTGTTTTCATTTAATGATGAGAGGCCACCTGAAATAATGATTATGATGCTATTACAAATGGTATTACAATATAGGAAATACTATATCATTTTGTATTTCATGTGCACTACAGAGCCAGGTCCAGGATCCTCTTCAAGTTTGTCAGAGAGGAGAGTGGAAGTGGAAAAGAGATCGAAGAGAGTACAGATTCGGATGATGAGGATTCACCAAGTGAGAGGGCAGAAAGACACAGAGAGACAGCAGAGATTGACATGAAAAATCAAGCTAATTTTGAGGTATCTGAAAAGGAAGAAGATAATCTTCTGACAGATGACCCTGGTTTGTGGCCAGCAGATTATACTGATCAGGATAGGATGAAGATAGTGAGAAAACTGGCCACAAGAGAAAAAAAGTGGAAATGGTATGTGATTTAGAGGGAAAGCCATTCCCACACATTAAATCTTGTTGGTGTGTGTGCTACGGAGACTACTACCTGTACACCTTTGTAAGGGCCAGCCCAGAGCGACGGGCCATCTACAAAGAAAACACAGGTTGTTCATTGCATTGCCTATCTCAGACTCGCTGGAGTGCAAAGAATGAGGATGTAAACGTGTAGAAAACACCTACCTTCTGTCATCAAAGCCCTTGATAGCATAGTTATGACATGCAGTCTCACCAGTGAAGAAAGATGAGAAGCTAATGGTATTTTGATGCCATTGTTCTTCTCACTGTCTGGCTGAAAGTACTGCAAAGGTTTGAGAACAGGAATGCTATTCTCCAGTCAGGAGTCTCTAAGAGACTGCATCGGGAGTCTCTCCTAGCTGAGGCAAAGTTGACAGCTAGCGAAATGAATGTTGCAGCACCTCAGTTAGCAAGGAGTGCAGACGCCAGAAGAAAAGGCTGAGATTCTATGAAGAGTCCTCTGAAGAGGAAACAGGTCAAGAAGATTCAGAAACTGTGTTTCAGAACACTGTGGTTTTACTGCTATGGACAGTATCATCAGTGACCTGGACACTAGGTTCCAGAACACTGCAAATATGGTGAATGAATTTTCTGCTGTTCTGAAAGTTGGGCAGATTAGCGGCGACAAACTCTCTTCTGTGTGCCAACTACTGATCACAAGGTACTCTAGTGATCCTACTCCTGATTTTGAAAATGAAGTAAGACACCTAAATATTGTACAGTATTGTGCAAAAGTTTTAGGCAGGTGTGAAAACATGTAAACAAAGAATGCTTTCAAAAATGGAAATGTTAATCATTTATTTCCATCAATCAACAAAATGCAGTGAGTGAACAACAGAGAAATCTAAATCAAATCCATATTTGGTGTGACCACCCTTTGCCTTCAAAACAGCATCAGTTCTTCTAGGTAGACTTGGACACAGTTTTGGAAGGAACTCGGCTGGTAGGTTGTTCCAAACATCTTGGAGAAGTAGCCACAGATCTTCTGTGGATGGAGGCTTTCTCACATCCTTCTGTCTCTTCATGTAATCCCAGACACACTCCATGATGTTGAGATCAGGGCTCTGTGGGGCCAGACCATCACTTCCAGTAGGTCTTGTTCTTCTTTACGCTGAAGATAGTTCTTAATGACTTTGGCTGTATGTTTGGGTTCACTCATTTAGCATTTTATTAATTGATAAAAGTAAACAATCATCATTAATATTTCTGAGAGCATTTTTTCACACCTGCCTAAAAAGTTTGCACAGTACTGTATATGTTTCCAGTTTCCCCCCTAACTTGTCCCCTCTTGAACTCCTGAATGCAATTTATAAGCTGCAGCTGCATAGCATCTTTGGGGAAGTGTGCATTGTTTTGCGAATATTTTGCACATTGCCAGTTACTGTTGCTGGTGGTGGGAGAGCTTTCAGTAAGCTCAAAGTCATAAAAAAAAACTACTTGAGGTCCACTACGTCTCAGGAAAGTCTTGCCATGCTGTCCATTGAGAGTCAGTTGGCTAGAAAGCTGGACTTCATTGACCTGATCAGTGACTTTGCTGGTGAGAACGCTCAACGTTGGGCTCTTGGTGAGAAATGCTGAGCAAGGGCCAGTGATTGTAAAAAGGGTGGCAAGAGGAAGCTTGACTCAGCAATGTTGTATCTTTGCATTCCTTGATATAATATTACACAAGTTCTACCTTTAAAATGTGTTTATTTATTTGAAGTATGACTCCCAGCCATGGTTTGGCTTTACATCTCCACAGTGGGTTACTTGTGGCCCTATCTATTACATTCAGTTCATGCAATACAATACACCATATGAAGTCCTGCTATTTTTCTGTTTATATGTGAGCCTACTTGCCTTAGTTTAACATCTGCTGCAGATTTTATTTATTATTATTATTGTTATTTATTTTATTGTTTGCTTGTTGCATCTTGTTCAATAGACGATAATGTTCAATTTACAATAAATCATAAAAGGCTATTGGCTATTTTGTTTTTGATGGTGAGATTTTTTTTATTTCTTCACAGATTATAATAGCATTTCATTTTAATGGAAGAGGTTAATTTGTATTTAGGTTTTGTATTTTCAGGTAATTAATCATGTGTTCTATCCAGCCAGTATCTGTGTTTTGAGTTTGTGTTTTTGTTTATTTCTCCTGGTCTGGTCCTTAGTTTACCCTTTGTTCTGTGTTTCTGACTTATTAATTGGTTTCACTCCCTCTGTCTCCCTGCAGTCTGACCCACACCAGTTCCTAGTTCCCCCGATTACCTGGTTCCTCTGTTCATTGGTTCTCCCTGCATTTCCTGTTTGTATTTAAGCTCCTTAGTTGCCTTTGTTCCCCGCTGGGTTCTGGTCGCACTTATCTTTGTTCCTGGTCGTACCTGGTCGTGTACCCGAGCCACGTCTGGTGTCTATGTCCTGGGTCCTGACCCGGTTATATGTTCCCTGCCTGTTCCAGGAGTGGGAGATAAATAAACCTTCTACTTACCTACATGTGTCCGACTCCGTCTACTTTTCTGCACATTGGTCCAAGCACAAATGCACATGACAGCTTGAGAGAATTTTATGTTGAAGTATTTAAAGAAAGATATGGGTTGTGGAATATAGAGTATCATTCTTACAGCAAATAATTGAAACTATATTAATTTCATTGTATTTTCGGTGCTTCCGCTACCAAGTAACTGTGATGGGTTTTTTTTCACAAATATGGGAATGAGAACCAAAAACATTACTAAAATGCGTAGTTTATGTAAAACAGTATCAAAATTTTCTGGTGGCCTGGTGGCCGGCTATGGGGGAACCAGCAAGATTTCTTTTCAGGGGGCCAAAAATCCCTGGCGGCGCCACTGCCTGTATAGAACCTGTGTGGTACCTGTGTGGTATCGTTGGAAGCAGTTGAGGACAGTGTGGAAACATGGAAGGTCAACTGGAAGTCTCGAAACGTCGTGTAAACAGTCTGTGATTCTGATGGGTCACCTGAGAGGAGACAGAAAGGTCTTTTTCTGATATGGATCACAGACAGATTAGTGGAATCAGAGCAGATACTGATTCCGTTTTATTTCAATTCAATCTATTTAAATAGTGCCAATTCATAACATGTCGTCTCAAGGCTCTTTACAAAGTCAGTTCAATCGAATCATCCAGATTCTCAGTCAGGTTCATACATTCCAATTAATCCTAACTATCAAACAGTCAGATTCAGTTTATTAATTTAAACTGGTTAAAAGTTTTTCTGTCTAAGGGAACCCAGCAGATTGCATCCAGTCAGTGACTTGCAGCATTCACTCCTCCTGGATGAGCATGTAGAGACAGTGGACAGTCACTGGTGTTGACTTTGCAGCAATCCCTCATACTGAGCATGCATGTAGCGACAGTGGAGAGGAAAAACTCCCTTTTAACAGGAAGAAACCTCCAGCAGAACCAGAACCAGGCTCAGTGTGAGCGGCCATCTGCCACAACCGACTGGGGGTTAGAGAGAACAGAGCAGAGACACAAAGAGAGCAAAGAAGCACTGATCCAGGAGTACTTTCTATGGTAAGGAAAAGGTAAATGTTAATGGATGTAGCTCCTTTAGTCGTTTCACCTAGAAAGAAGGAACAGATAAACTCTGAGCCAGTTTTCAAGTTTAGAGTCTGAAGAGAGCACATAGAGTTAGTTACAGTAAAAGCTCAGTCAATCGCCATGTCTAGGAGAGACAAAGGGCTAAACACTGAAAGACAGGGCCATGTGGATCATCGGTAGAGGGTGAGCATTAAGTTGTTGCCAGCAGAAGCTTGGAGGATGCCCCTCTCCAGAAAGGTGTTACAGGTAGACACAGAGTCAGGCCAGGTGTAGCTTCTAGGAACAGAAACGAGAGAGAACAAAGTTAAAAGCTGAAATAACGGCAAATAATGCAAAATTGGAGAGTAGTATGATAATGTAGCGAAGAGGGTGAAAGTGGTCATTATGTCCTCCAGCAGCCTAAGCCTATAGCAGCATAACTACAGAGATAGCTCAGGATAACCTAAGCCACTCTAACTATAAGCTTTATCAAAAAGGAAAGTTTTAAGCCTAGCCTTACAAGTAGACAGTTTGTCCATCTAGAGCCCACTGATGGCCATTGTTATACTATGGCCATCAGTGGCCATAGTATACTATATACTATACTGTTGATCCAGGAGTACTTTCTATGGGAAAGAAAAGTGAAACATTAATGGTTGTAGCTCCTTTAGTGGCTTCATCTTGCACAGAAAGACAGCTAAACAGATGAACTCTTAGCCAGGTTTCAAGTCTAGCGGATGAAAGAGAGCACGTAGAGTTAGTCACAGTAGAAGCTCAGCCAGTAGCCATGTCTAGGAGAGAGAAAGGGTTAAACACTGACGGGACAGGGCCAAGTGGATCATCGGTAGAGGGTAAGCATTAAGTTGTTGGCAGCAAAAGCCCAGCTGATGCCCCCCTCCAGGAAGGTGCCACAGCTAAACACAGAGCCAGGCCAGGTGTAGCTTCTAGAAAGAGAAAAGAGAGAGAACATAGAATTAAAAGCTGAAATAAAAGCAAATAACGCAAAATTGGAGAGTAGTATGAGAATGTAGCAGAGAGAGTAAAAGTGGTCATTATGTCCTCCAGCAGCCTAAGCCTATAGCAGCATAACTACAGAGATAGCTCAGGATAACCTAAGCCACTCTAACTATAAGCTTTATCAAAAAGGAAAGTTTTAAGCCTAGCCTTAAAAGTAGACTAAAACTGGGAGCTGGTTCCACAGGAGAGGAGCCTGATAACTAAAGGATCTGCCTCCCATTCTACTTCTAGAGACTCTAGGAACCACCAGTAAACCTGCAGTCTGAGAACGAAGTGCTCTGTTAGGAACATATGGAACAATCAGATCTCTGATGTATGATGAGCTAGATCATTAAGGGCTTTATATGTGAGGAGGAGAATTTTAAATTCTATTCTGGATTTAACAGGGAGCCAATGAAGGGAAGCTAAAATAGGAGAAATATGATCTCTCTTTTTAATTTTCATCAGAACTCTTGCTGCAGCATTTTGAATCAGCTGAAGGCTTTTAACTGCATTTTGTGGACATCCTGATAGTAAAGAATTACAATAGTCCAGCCTTGAAGTAACAAATGCATGGACTAGTTTTTCAGCGTCACTCCTGGACAGGATATTTCTAATTTTGGCAATGTTCCGGAGATGATAAAAGGAAATCCTAGAAACCAGTTTAATATGGGATTTAAATGACATGTCCTGGTCAAAAATAACACCAAGGTTTTTTACTTTATCGGAGGTCAATTTAATGCCATCCAGGTTAAGTGATTGACTTAGCAGTTTCTTTTTCAAAGACTGAATTTAGAAGCAGAAAATTTAAAGTCATCCAAGTTTTTTTGTCTTCAAGACATTTGTGTAGTCTATTTAAGTTGTTGGACTCAATCCCAACCATAAATTGGTTGGGATTGGGTCTATAACATACAAGTTGAAGGTTTAGATGAAGCTAATATTTCTGATAACTCAGGAAGCTCCTCTGGATCAGAACACTCCAAACACAGATCAGGTTCTACAGTTATTTCCAATGTTGTCTCACTTGCTGAGGATGAAGTAATCATGCTCAGGAGTATGTCAAAGATTTTATTTTTAATAGAATCAATTTTATTTAAGAAGAATCCCATAAAGTCATGACTGCTAAGAGCTAAGGGAATGGATGGCTCAACAGAGCTATGACTCTGTGTAAGTTTAGCAACTGTACTAAAGAGAAACCTAGGATTATTCTTGTTCTCTTCTATTAATGATGACGAATAAGCTGTTCTAGCTTGGTGAAGTGTCTTTTTATACAACAGTAGGCTATTTTTCCAGATTAAGTACGAATCCTCTAGGTGTGTAGAGCGCCATTCTCTCCAATTTTCTAACATTGTGCTTTAAAGTACGCAGATCTAAATTAAACCAAGGAGCCTGCCTCCTATGAATAATTACCTTCTGTTTCAAGGGGGCTGCATTGTCTAATGCACCACGCAATGATGAAGTAACACTATGAACACTAAACACTAAAATTAGTGTTGCTTCGGTGTGTAAGTTTGCCAAAACAATGTCAGACTCCGTAATTTTCTCTGGTCCCCTCCCCGATCTGACCAGTGGCGACATGTTTAGCCGCATGCTGTCATTCAACCGCTGGCTGTCTAGGTGGTGTCCAGAAAACAATGTGGGCTACATTGATAATTGGCAAACATTTTGGGAAAAACCTGGTCTGATCCAGAGAGACGGCATCCATCCCACTTTGGATGGAGCAGCTCTTCTTTCTAGGAATCTGGCCGAATTTATTAGTTCTCCAAAACTCTGACAACCCAGGGTTCAGACCAGGAAGCAGGGTCGTAGTTTAACACTCCTCTCTGCAGCTTCTGTACTGCTACCCACCCATTACCCTATTAAGACAGTGTTCTCGCAAAAAGGCCAAACTTGAATAGATTAAAAATTATCTAAAACGAGAAAATCTGGAAAATCTAATAAAAATAAACACACAACTCAGGATAAAAGAAAAATAAAACAATTGAATGTGGCTTACTGAACATAAATTCTCTCTTCAAAGACTTTGCTAGTTAGTGACCTGATTTGTGACAATCAGATTGATTTATTTTGCCTCACAGAAACCTGGCTGCAGCAAGAGGATTATGTTACTATAAATGAGTCAACTCCTACTAATTATTTAAATTTTCACATTTCCTCGAAATACTGGGCGAGGAGGAGGAGTAGCAACCATTTTTTCAGTCCGATTTATTGACTAGTCCCAGACCAATCAATAGCTACAACTCTTTTGAATATTTAATCCTTAGTTTTCCTCATCCAAATTGCAAAGCACTAAAACCACTTCTGTTTGTTGTTTTGTACCGTCCACTAGGCCCTTACTTTCAATTTTTAGATCAGTTTTCAGACCTTTTATCTGATTTAGTGTTAAATAAAGATAAAGTTATTATAGTGGGGGATTTTAACATTCATGTTGACACTTAAGTGATAGCCTAAATATTGCCTTTAATGCTATCTTAGACTAGATTTGCTTTACTTAAAAGATTAACAAACCTACCCACCTTTGTCTTCATTCTCTGGACCTTGTGCTGACATATGGCATTGAGTGTAAAGACATAACAATATTTTCTCACAACCCTGTGCTGTCTGACCATTTTTTAATAACCTTTGAGTTTAATTTTAACAGAGTACTCGACACCTGAAAGAAAATTTCATTTAGTAGATCATTATCAGACAATGCTGTAACAACCTTTAAAGAATCTGTTCCACTTTTAATTTCCTCATTATCACAGAAAAACACAGTGGAGGGCAATAATTCTGTTTCTGCCCCTTCACAAATTGATTCTCTTGTTCATAGTGTTACTTCATCATTGCATGGTGCATTAGACAATGCAGCCCCCTTGAAACAGAAGGTAATTATTCATAGGAGGCAGGCTCCCTGGTTTAATTCAGAGCTGCGTACTTTAAAGCACAATGTTAGAAAATTGGAGAGAAAATGGCGCTCTAAACACCTAGAGGATTCCTACTTAATCTGGAAAAATAGCCTACTGTTGTATAAAAAGACACTTTACCAAGCTAGAACAGCTTATTTGTCATCCTTAATAGAAGAGAACAAGAATAATCCTAGGTTTCTCTTTAGTACAGTTGCTAAACTTACAGAGAGTCATAGCTCTGTTGAGCCATCCATTCCCTTAGCTCTCAGCAGTCATGACTTTATGGGATTCTTCCAAAATAAAACTGATTCTATTAAGAAGAAAATCTTTGACAAAACTCCCAAAAATGATTATTTTCATCCTCAGCAAGTGAGACAACATTGGAAAAACTGTAGAACCTGATCTGTTTTTGGACTTTTTTAATCCTGTGGAGCTTCCCCTGAGTTATTCAAAAATATTAGCTTCATCTAAACCTTCAAAACTTGTATTTTAACCCAATCCCAACCAAATTATTTAAAGGAATTTTTTTCCCCTCTTGGGATTCACCAGCCCCATTTTAGATATGATTAATCTATCCTTAGTAAATGGATATGTACCACAAGTTTTTTAAGGTAGCTGTAATTAAACCTTTGCTTAAAAAAACCTTGGGCTTGATCGAGATGATTTTAATAAATTAAAAGGACCGATATCCAATCTTCCTTTTCATCAAAAATTCTTAAAGAAAATATTTTGCTAATTAAAATTCAGTTCAATTCAGTTTTTTTTTTTTATAGCGCCTTTTTCCCAAAACCCAAATGGTCTCAAGGCACTTCCAAAAGTCAGGTTTTAAAATACATTCCAATTAATCTTAATCATTGAACAGGGGCAGTTCGTTTTTCTGTTATTTTTTCCAAATTGGAAAAAAAATTTTTTCCTATCTAAGGAAAAGGGAAACCCACGCAGATTGCATCCAAAGTCAGCGACTTGCAGCATTCACTCCTCCCGGATGAACATTGTAGAGACAGGTGGACAGTCACTGGCGTTGACTTTTGGCGGGGAGCAACCCCTTATACTGAGCATGCTTTGTAGCGACAGTGGAGAGGAAAAAAACCCCCTTTTTTTAACAGGAAGAAACCCCAGCAGAACCAGAACCAGGCTCAGTGTGGGGGGCCATCTGCCACGACCGACTGGGGGTTTTTAGAGAGAATAGAGCAGAGACACAAAGGGGGGAACAAAGAAGGGAAAGGGATCCAGGAGTACTTTCTAGGGAAGGAAAAAATGTTAAAGTTAATGGGGGGTTCCCCCTTTAGTCGTTTCACCTAGAAAGAAGGAATTTTAAAAATGTGTGAGCTTTTTACACAGAAAATGAACCTGTTTTGAAGATTTTTCAGTCAGGTTTTAGAGTTTTCACATAGCCCCTGAAACCCCCTCTGTGAAAGTCACCAAATTTATATTCTTTTTGGCCTCAGATAATGGATTTTGTGCCCGGGTACGGGTTTCGTTAAAACCCTCATGCTGCATTTGATACGTCGATCATAATACTTTCTTAAAAGGCTGGAATATGCTGTAGGGATCGGGGGGAAACAGCGCTAGGGGGTTTAAATCTTATCTGAAAATGACAGTTTCCCAAAGTTTTTTTCAGTAATGAAAAATCACCCTTTAAACCCCAGGGTTAATTGTGGGTACCACGGGGTTCAGTATTTGGGGCCCAATTTTTCTTTATTTAAAAATATATGTTTTCCAATAGGTAAAAATTATCAGGGCGTATGGGGAAAAATTTTTCCCAACTGTTACGCGATGATACTCAGCTTTATTATCCATTAAACCTGATGAGCCCAACCAGTTAGATGGGACTAAAGCATGTCTTAAAGGGACAAAAAAAAATTTGGAGACTTTAAATTTTCGGGCTTCAAAAAATTCAGACAAGACAGAAGTTTTTGTAAGGGCCGGGGGTTTTTAAAAAAAGAAATGCTTAGTCAATAAACTTAACCGGGGAAAAATCCTTGACTGAAAGTCGTTTTGGTCTTCAACATTCAAACATTGTAAATAACTATAATTAGAATAGTTGCTTTATTTCCAAACAAAATCATTAATGCACAAAACCCTGGATGAAAAAAATTTTTCTGCTTCTAATTTCAGAGGGGACAAAATTTGTCATCTTTGAAAAAAGAAACTGGTTAGTAAAATCACCAAAAACCTGGATGGCATTAAAGTGACCTCAAAAAAATACAGAAAAAATACCTTTGTGTTATTTTTGACCAGGACATGTCTTTTAAACCCCATATTAAACTTTTTCCCGGGTTTTTCCTTCTTTAAAACCCCCTAAACCCTTTGGCCAAAATTAAAAAATATCCTTCCAGGATTTACGCTAAAAAAAACTAGTCAATGCATTTGTTATTTTCAAGGGGGGGAAACTTAAAGGTTTTGGACTAAATTTTTCCTCCTTCACATATAAACCCCTTTAATGTTTTAGCTCCATCTTTACCAGAGATCTGTTTTTTTCCAACTTCCCTTTAAACAGGGGCACTTCGTTCCGGGACTGCGGGGGTTTTACTGGGGGTTTCCCTTAGAGTCTCTAGAAGTAGAATGGGAGGCAGATCCTTTATTTTACAGGCCCCCTCTCCGTGGAACCAGCTCCCAGTTTTAGTCCGTGAGGGGACCCCCTGTCTACTTTTAAGGGGTTTTTGGGCCCTTAAAATTTTCCCTTTTTTTGATAAAGGGCTTTTTAGTTAGAGTGGCTTGGGTTTTATCCTGAGCTATCTTCCTTTTTTTTAGTTTCCGTTTTCTTCTCCCCTTGTTGGTTTGGAGAAAGGGGGAGCGGGTTTTTAGCCAAAAACCGGTTCAGTTTTTGGGTTGAGGTGCAAACACACCCCCTTCCAAAAATTTCTGCTACCTGTATGACCCCCCTTCTTTTAAAGGGGTTTTAGGGTCAATCTGACAAGAGAAATGTCCCAATCGTTGGGGTTTTTTTTTTAGTATAACAGGGGGCCACCCCAGGGGGGCTCTAGATGGAAAAAACTGTCTATTTTTAAAGGGCTGGGAAAAATTTTCCCTTTTTTTGATAAAGCTTATATTTTAGAGTGGTTTGGGTTTTACCCCTGAGCTATCTCTTAGTTATGCTGCTATAGGTTTAAAGGCCCACCTGGAAAACATAATGACCACTTTCACCCTCTTCGTACATTATCATATACTCCCCCAATTTTTGGGATTATTTGGGGCCCTTATTTTAGCTTTTAACTTTTTTTTCTCTTTTCTTTTCTCTTCCAAAAAGTACACCTGGTGACTCTGTGTCTAACCCGTAAACCCCCTTTTTTTGGGGGAGGGGAATCCCCCCAAGCTTCTTTTTCTGGCAACAACTTAATGCTCCCCTCTACCCCATGATCCAAATGACCCTGGGCTTTCAGTGTTTAAAACCCTTTTTCTCTCCTTTGACATTTGCTTTCTGGCCCGAGCTTTTTACTGTGGGCTAACTCTATGTGCTCTCTTTTAGACCCTAAACCTTTGGGAAAAATGGGCTCAGAGATTTTGTTTTTTTTCTTTTAGGTGAAAAAAAAAAAGGAGCTCACCATTTAACATTTTTCTTTTCCCCTTCCCATTTGAAAGTATCCTGGATCAGTGGCCCCTTTTTTGTTCTCTTTGTGTCTTGCCCCTTTCTCTCTAACCCCCCCAGTCCCGGTTTTTGGAGATGGGCCGGGCTCACACTGAAAACCCTGGTTCCCGGTTCTGCTGGGGGGGTTTTTTTCCTGTTAAAAGGGAGTTTTTTTCCTCTCCACTGTCGCCTTACATGCATGCTCAATTATGAGGGATTGCTCAAAGTCAACGGCCAGTGACTGTCCACTGTCTCTACACCTCATCCAGGAGGAGTGAATGCTGCAAGTCCACTGACTGGATGCAATCTGCTGGGGTTTTTCCTTTTGACAGAAAAAAAATTTTTTTTCCCAATTTTTAATAAAAAATCTGGGTGCACTGTTCAAAAGGTTAGGGTTTAAATTTGGGAAAGTAAGGGACCTGAAATTTTTGGGGAAGTGCCTTGGGGAAAGACTGTGTTTGGGAAATTTGGGGCCCATATAAAAAAACTGAAATTTAATTTTAACAAGAGAATCAAATTTTTGAAAGGGGAAGAAACAAAATTATTGCCCCCCCACTGGTTTTTTTAGTGATAATGAGGAGGGTTTAAAAATGGAACAGATTTTTTTAAAGGTTTTTACAGCATCATTTTGATAATGAAACTAAATATAATGACATTTTTTTTTTTCAGGTGTGGGGGACTCAGTTAAATTTAAAATCAAAGGTTATTAAAAAAATGGTCAGAAAAGGCAGGGGTTTTATGAAGGGAAAATTGTTAAAGTCCCTTTTCTATCAAGCCCCTATTTTCCGCAAAAGGTTCCCAGAGAATGAAAAACAAAGGTTGGGGAGGGTTTTTTTAATGTTTTTAGCAAAGCCAATCGAGTCCCAAGATAGCATTAAAGGGCAAAAATTTGGGTATCACTTAAGTGTCAACATGAATGGTTTTTAAAAACCCCCCCTATAAAAACTTTTAGAGAAAAGTTTAAAGTTCCCGTAAGCCACAATTTTAAATTTGTTTTATTTTTCTTTTTAGTCAAAGTTGTTTATTTTTATTCGATTTTCCTGATTTCCTCGTTTTAGATTATTTTTTAATCTATTCAAGTTTGGCCGTGGGCGAGACACTGTCTTAATAGGGTAATGGGTGGGTAGCAGTACAGAAGCTGCAGAGAGGAGTGTTAAACTATGACCCTGCTTCCTGGTCTGAACCCTGGGTTGTCAGAGGTTTGGAGAACTAATAAATTCGGCCAGATTCCTAGAAAGAAGAGTTGCTCCATCCAAAGTGGGATGGATGCCGTCTCTCCGGATCAGACCAGGTTTTCCCCAACATGTTCGCCAATTATCAATGTAGCCCACACCAAACTAAATGGAGACAGAAGCAGGTCTTTCGCCTTTCTGAAAACATGATTCTGGTATCAGCCTACTGAAAGCCTGGGATTTGAACTAAATGTCTTTAGTTTCTAGTCCAGGTCCTCAGGGCTGTTCAGAGTCTTCTCCTGCAGGTCTTACATGATTTAAACTGATGAGTCATTAACAAGTCGCTGGTAACCTTCATGACCTGCTGAAGGTTTTGGATAAGGGAAACACCTAGAACCTCCAGGACTTTTTCTCCAGAAGGACCTAGACTGGGAAACACTAGTTTAAGGCTGGAATGTTGGGCTCAAACAGCAGTGATCCAGTTATGGGTCACTGCTGTTTGACCCACAGCAGATCCAAAGATGGCTTAATGATATACCTCAACAACTTAGGTGGATTTGAACCTCGAATAGAACACATTTTGACCTAACAAGGATTTGCTGTGTTTAAAAAAAGTAGAGATGGTACCGGAGGAGCTTTGCTGGTCTTGAAACTTGTAGAAACCCTTCATTGGGTTACTGTGGCTCAGCAGGTTTAGGAACTGGTTCAAGGCAGGACTGATGATCTCACTGTTGTACTTGTGATCCGCTGTGGTCTGACTGGCCCGGCACAGCAAAATGCCCACACTCTGCTGGAGGACAAGCTGCAGTGAAGCACAAGAGAACGACGTAGGTTGGATTGGAACATGCTGGATTTAAGCATTCTAACCAAAAACCTGTATGTCCATTTCAGTTCGATAAATTACATTCCAGTTTCCAGAACCAGATACTAACAGGTAGGTGGAACCTAGTTCTAAAATGAAGTTGGTGACCTCCGTATTTCGGACCCTGGTTTCTATTAAATGTCCACCAAAGGATGACTTCAAAGGTAGCAGCAGGAAGTCGGATAATAACCACAGATCTTCGTTCCATCACAGCAGCATCTGTTTCAGAATTTTAAACTCAAATAAATAAAACTTTCTTTTTTATTTCAGCCCTGATAAATGAACCCAGAGACCATTGGAATTCAATTCAATTCAGTTTTATTTATATAGCGCCAATTCACAACACATGTTGTCTCAAGGCACTTCACAAAAGTCAGGTTCATACATTCCAATTAATCTTAATCATTGAACAGTGCAGCCAGATTCAGTTATTTATTCAAATTGGATAAAAAGTTTTTCTGTCTAAGGAAACCCAGCAGATTGCATCCAGTCAGTGACTTGCAGCATTCACTCCTCCTGGATGAGCATGTAGAGACAGTGGACAGTCACTGGCGTTGACTTTGCAGCAATCCCTCATACTGAGCATGCATGTAGCGACAGTGGAGAGGAAAAACTCCCTTTTAACAGGAAGAAACCTCCAGCAGAACCAGAACCAGGCTCAGTGTGAGCGGCCATCTGCCACGACCGACTGGGGGTTAGAGAGAACAGAGCAGAGACACAAAGAGAACAAAGAAGCACTGATCCAGGAGTACTTTCTATGGGAAGGAAAAGTAAATGTTAATGGATGTAGCTCCTTTAGTCGTTTCACCTAGAAAGAAAGAACAGATAATCTCTGAGCAAGTTTTCAAGGTTAGAGTCTGAAGAGAGCACATAGAGTTAGTCACAGTAAAAGCTCAGTCAATCGCCATGTCTAGGAGAGAGAAAGGGTGAAACACTAAAAGACAGGGCCATGTGGATCATCGGTAGAGGGTGAGCATTAAGTTGTTGCCAGCAGAAGCTCGGACGATGCCCCCCTCCAGAAAGGGTTAGGAAGCGATGTTCTGGAGAGTGATCTGGTTGTCACTTCACAGATACAATAGACATGAGTATCTGCTGCAGAAGTCCTTTTTAACATACATGATGGTGGTCACACCAAATATTGATTTGATTTAGATTTCTCTTTTGTTCTTTCACCCTATTTTGTTGATGGATGAAAATAAATGATTAACACTTCCATTTTTTAAAGCATTCTTTGTTTACAGTATTTTTCACACCTGCCTAAAACTTTTGCACAGTACTGTATATACACAATTGACTTTCCAATAGAATATAATGTGAGATCCAAGTATGCCTGGTGTTGTTCTGGAGCTCTGACTGTCAAGAGTTCATCAGAGAAACAGCCTGGAAGAAGAAACTGTCTCTGTGGAGGCTGGTTTTAGCAGACAGCGCTCTGTAGCGCCACCTGAAGGTAAAAAGTTAATCGAAGCATTGTTTCTAAAAATGTCAGGGTCCACACAAGAACCCTGAAACTGACCCAAAATGCTGGATTTCTATGGCAGGCCTGCGTGTGGCGCTGTAAGGCTACAGAAAAAACTACTAAATCAGAAAGGAAGGCATGAAACATGCACACAGCTGGCATACAGTCCATGAATGGTAAACACAAGAAGAAGAAGGCCTTCACAGAGCACAGGACATATCTGACTGGAAGTCATCCCAGTCCAAACATCTGAACCTAACAGAAACCTCCCTGAATATCCTGCCTCCTGTGGTTGTAGAGTGGTCCACCACCCATCCCAGCATCAGAGATTCCAGGGAAATCCAGGAAGGCAGAAGACAGAGGGACCTGTGGTGAGTTTATGTTCGATGGATGCTAAGTGAGGACATGTGGAGCAGGCCTGGATTCTTCAGCATAGGAGCCTGAGCTGTCTCCTTTTGAAGCAGGGCAGGAGTTGGGCAAGGTTAATAGCCACAGACAGAACAGGCTGACATCGGAGGTTCTGGCTGCAGCTCTGTAGGACCTTAGAACTACTACTACTTCCACCTCTCTGCCTGCTCACGCTTATCTTCCTTTTTTCCTTTTTTCATGAATTCTGATCAATAAATGGTTGAAAAAAGCAGGTACTACTAGATCTGTGAACTTCATTGACAACTTTAATATTTTTTGGAAAAAAAGACACCTTTTCAAGCAAGATGGTTTCTGTTGAACAAGCCGGGGGCCAGACGTCTCACATCTAATCTCTTCTATTCAATAAATAATCCGCCAGCAGGTTCGACCTTCGGCAGAGAACATGGAGTATCAACAGCAATGATAACGCTGCCACCAACTGAGAGAGAGCGTTCATCACAAAAGGTCTCCCCGCCGAATTCTACAGGAGAAGTGAACCCCCCTGTTAAATCCCCCTCCCCCCAAACCCCGACCCAGACCGGCCCCCCATTAAACCCCCCTCACCCCAGACCCCGACCCAGACCAACCCTCCCATCAAAGCCCCCTTGCCCCCCTTCATTTTGTTTAAAGATTCACTAAAGTGTAAAAAAGTATTTCTGGGCATATTTGACTCATTTGAATATTTGGCTCTCCAGGTAAAGAGCCCGGTCTGAACCATGTTCTTGAATATTTACAGGCCTCCTAAGTCCAAAACAAACTTTTTCAGTGATTTTAATGAGCTTTTATCTAGGATATGTGTTGATTATGACTGTTTAATTATTGTGGGAGACTTCAACATTCACATGGACAATCCTGAAGACAGAAGTCCAATAGATCTATGTGACACTCTTAGAAATGTTGGTTTGACTCAACATGTTAAACAGCAAATGCACAAACAGGGACATATTTTGGACTTGATCATCACTAAGGGTCTAAAGATTTCCAAGGTGTCTGTAACTGATGTTGCCCTATCTGACCACTTTTCTGTTATTTTTGAAAGTATCATCTCCAATGGCTCAGTTTGCCAAAGAGACATGATAAGAAAACGCATCTTTAAGGACGGTGCTGCTGAAACCTTTAACCAGATTTACTCTTCTACCTCCACTTTGCCCAGTAAGATGAGCTGGTAGAAAACTTTCATTCTAAAATCTCAGACATCGTTGATTAAATTGCTCCAATTAAAGTGAAAGTCGTTTCTGGGAAGAAAATGTTTCCGTGGAGAAGTTCTCCACCAGTCAGAAGTGAAAAAAAGGAGTGTCGAAAAGCTGAACGCAGGTGGAGAAAAGACTGGACTCCAGTTCACTATATTAATCTTAAAAGAAGAGACTATACAGATATAACCTACAACTGAAAAATGCAAGAGAATCTTTCTTTTCTGAGATCATCAGCAGAAACATTAACAATGCTCGTGCATTATTTGCCACGGTCGATAGGCTAACAAACCCTCCTGTAACTGTAGTATCTGAACTCCACTCTACCAGGGCCTGCAGTGAATTTGCTAACTTCTTGACTGAAAAACCAAAAGATCAGAGGGGCAATCAGCACATCCACATCAACTCTAGTACCAAAGTTGTCTCCAACTAGAACTGATTTTGACAAAATTTCCCAATTTCACCAAATAAACTACAAAACTTAGAAAATCGTACAGCAACTAAGCGCTCTTCCTGCTGTCTCCATGTTTTAAACCCCACAGCTTTCCTTCAGAAAGCTTTGCCTGTAATAACATCTGGATTTAACTCAAATAATAACACAGTCCCTTTTGTCAGGTGTTTTTTCCTCCACCCCCTGAAACAGCAATTATCAAACCTCTATTGAAAAAGAGTAACTTGGACAAGCTGCTACTACAGGAACTACAGGCCTATCTCAAACCTCCCCCCTTCATCAGTAAGAATATATTGAAAAAGCTGTGTTTCAACAGTTAAAACGCAACTTCCTAACAATGACGCAACCGCTTTCCGATGTCTTCCAGTCAGGCTTCCTGCTCACCACAGTACAGAGACTGCTCTTGTCAAGGTGTTCAATGACATCTGTATAAATGCAGACTGTGGAAGAACCACAGTGCTGGTATTACTGGACCTTAGTGCAGCTTTCAACACTGTTGATCACTCCATTTTATTAGAGCGCCTGGAAAACTGGGTTGACCTTTCTGGTACAGCACTCAATTGGTTTAAATCCTACTTGAAGGACAGGGACTTTTTTGTGTCAGTAGATAACTTTACATCAGAGACCACAAAAATCACATGTGGCGTTCCCCAAGGGAACTCTTCCATTCAATATCTACATGCCCCCCCCATTCAGATTTTAATAAACAACAACATAAGTTATCATAACTATGCAGACGACACACAGCTATACGTTACGATGTCACCAGGTGACAATGAACATATTCAAGCGCCGGGTAAATGCTTAGAAGAAATCAATGCATGGATGGGCCAAAATGTTCTTCAGCTGAATCAAAACAAAACTGAAGTAATAATCTTTGGACCCAGAGGATGAACGTTTAAAAGTTAGCACACAGCTTCAGTTAATACAGCTAGAAACCACCAGTCAGGCTGGAAACACGGGTCTAGTGATGGACTCAGACCTGAACCTTCAGAGGCACATAAAGACAGTAACAAGGTCGGCCTTTCATCCTTCCCACCTAAAGAACATCTCCAAGGATTAAAGGACTAATGTCTCAGCAGGAACCTTGAAAAACTAATTCATGCGTTCCCTCTTTAGTAGAAATTGATTACTGCCAACGGTGTCTTCACAGGTCAGGCCTAAAAGTGGATTAGACAGCTGCAGTTGATCCAGAACGCTGCTGCCTGCCTCCTCACTAGAACTAAAAGAAAGTGGAGCACATAAACCCGGTCCAAAAAGTCCCTACAGGGGCTCCCTGTAGCTCAGGAAATAGACTTTAAAAAAATTCTTCTGTTAGTCTATAAAATCACTGAATGCCTTAGCACCAAAATAACATTACTGGCCCTGTTTTTCCGGTGGATCAACCACCCAGACCTCTCAGGTCTTCTGGGTCAAATCTACTCTGCAGAACCGGGAACCAGAACCCAAACATGGAGAAGCAGCTTTTTTTCTTATGCTCCACTAATCTGGAATAAACTCCCAAAAGAAAACTGGAAAAGTGCTGAAACCCCTAAGTTACTTCAAATCAAGATTAAAAATTTTTAAAATTGGCCTTTGACTGGTTTTTAAATTTTAGTCCAACTTGGAGTGGCAATAAGAAAGTTTTTAAAGGGGAAGGGCCCGGGTTTCCGCAGTGTTTGGTGGAAAGGGACACAGCAAACGGGGAAAAATATGGGAAACAAGCTCATATGGACCCTTAGACTAAAATCAGGACAAGATGTTGGGGGCAGGGAAAAGGCCAAAAAAAAAAAAAAAAAAAAAGAAAAAAAAAGTCTTTACTCCAGGGGACCAGACAGACTCTGGACATGCAAAGGGGTTTTTCCCCCCCCTTTGGGGGTAATTTGGGGGCTGACAAGGAACCTTTTAATAATTTTGTTTCCACCAATTGCCAGATCCTCCAAGTATGACATCATAATTTTAAAACTGTTGCATATTGATTTGACATTTTTTTCTAAACGATACTGGATGTTTGAGCTGGAGCTCCAGAAACACCTGTTCCATTTGGACATAAGCCATTAAAAACAACTAAATACTTGTTTATGCAACCATTCATACAACCGTGTCAGTAAAGCAACCTCCCATCTACTTCACTGACATGTTTTCCAAAACCAAAACCAGCTTACCTCCTGCTGGTCCAACTGAAGCAGCTGATCAGGGACTCTGGGGGAACTGCTAGCCAATCTTAGAATCTGGATGTTGAGTTCTGGAACCGCAAACTCCAGGACATCCTTCAAAGGAATACCTCGACTTGTCCCATGTTTGGATGAAGATGGGACTGAGTCCTCCACGATGGATCCTCTAAGGGTGGACAGCTGAGGAGAAACAGGATGTTATGTCTTAAACACTCTCCCTGAGATCAGGTGCTGAAATGGACCAAAGTATGAATCAGTAACCTGGCTGGTCCGGAGGATGATCCTGTAGTTGAACTTTGAAGGGTTCCTTTGGTCCTCCAAAGCCTCTCGTCGGATACTCAGGGAAACCGGACCAAACTTCGGATCAATGCCAAAGTAGTTCTGGTGATCTAGTGAGACACCAGTCAGTTAACAAGTTTTAGATCTATAGGGTCTAAAACATCTAAAAAACTAGGAGCAGGACAATCCAGGACAACCAGAGATGGTTCCCAGTTATATCTGTTTATTATATAAACTCCCAGAAAACTATAAAATTGCTGAAACCCTAAATTGCTTTAAATCAAGATTAAAAACTTATTCGTTTTTAATCCCCCTCCTTGAACCGCCTCCTTAACGTGGTGGAGGGGTTTGAGTGTTCAAATGATCCTAGAGGCTATGTTGTCTGGGGCTTAAATGCCCCTGGTAGGGTCTCCCATGGCAAACAGGCTCTAGGTGATGGGTCAGACAAAGAGCGGTTCAAGAATCCTTCATGAGGACTAATATATCGAGGTACGTGATGTCGCCCGGTACGGCGGAGTCGGGGTCCCACCCTGGAGCCAGGCCTGGGATCAGGACTCGCCGGAGAGTGCCTGGTGGCCGGGTTGCTCCTCGTGGGACATGGCCGGGCCAAGCCCGAACGAGAGACGCGAGGCCATCCCCCAGTGGGCCAACCACCTGCAGGGGGAACCGGTGCAAAGAGGATTGGGTGGCGGACGAAGGTGGAGACCTCAGCGGCCCGATCCCCGGATGCTTAGGCTGGCTCTAGGGACGTGGAATGTCACCTTGCTGGGGGGGAAGGAACCTGAGCTTGTGCGGGAGGTCGAGAGATATCGACTAGAAATAGTCGGGCTCACTTCCACGTATAGCGTGGGCTCTGGAACCCATCTCCTTGAGAGGGGCTGGACTCTCTTCTACTCTGGACTGGCCCACGGGGAGAGCCGACAGGCTGGTGTGGGTTTGCTTGTTGCCCCCCAGCTCAGCCGTCTCGTGTTGGGGTTTACCCCAGTGGATGAGTGGGATGCATCCCTGCGCCTTCGGGTTGGGGATAGGTCTCTCACTGTCGTTTCGGCCTACAGGCCGAGTGGTAGTGCGGAGTACTACTTCAACGTCCACGTGGGAAACGACAGTGACACCTGGAGAGGCGTGATCGGGAGGAATGGCCTCCCCAATCTGCTGGGAACGCCTGGTGGAGCCCTCGGCCAGGGATGTATTCAACTCCCACCTCCGGGAGAGCTTTGACCAGATTCCGGGGGATGTTGGAAACATAGAGTCTGACTGGACCATGTTCTCCGCATTTATTGTCGATGCTGCTCCCCGTAGCTGCGGCCGCAAGGTCTGCGGTGCCTGTCGCGGCGGCAATCCCTGAACCCGGTGGTGGACACCGGCAGTAAGGGATGCTGTCAAGCTGAAGAAGGAGTCCTATCGGCTGTGGTTGGCTTGTGGGACTCCTGAGGCGACTGACAGGTACCGTGAGGCCAAGCGTGCTGCGGCCCGGGCTGTGGCAGAGGCAAAAACTCGGGCCAGGGAGGAGTTCAGTGAGGCCATGGAGAAGGACTACCGGTTGGCCTCGAAGCGATTCTGGCAAATCGTCCGGCAACTCAGGAGGGGGAAGCAGTGCTTCGTCAACACTGTTTATAGTGGGGGTGGGAGGCTGCTGATCTCGACTGGGGACATTATCGGGCGGTGGAAGGAGTACTTTGAGGATCTGTGTCCCTCGTGATGCCTTCCGGGGGGTGCTCCAGGAGTATGGAATCGAGGGCCCTTTATTAGGGGCCATCCGGTCCCTGTACGAGCAGAGCAGGAGTTTGGTCCGCATTGCCGGCACTAAGTCGGACCTGTTCCTGGTGCATGTTGGACTCCGGCAGGGCTGCCTTTTGTCACCGGTCCTGTTCATAACTTTTATGGACAGGATTTCTAGATGCAGCCATGGGCCGGAGGGGGTCTGGTTTGGGGACCAGTGGATTTCGTCTCTTCTTTTTGCAGATGACGTGGTCCTGCTGGCCCCCTCTAGCCAAGACCTACAGCATGCGCTGGGGCGTGCGCTGGGGCGGTTCGCAGCCGAGTGTGAAACGGCTGGGGTGAAGATCAGCTCCTCCAAGTCAAAGGCCATGGTACTCGACCGGAAAAGGGTGGCTTGTCCTCTTCAGGTTGGAGGGGAGTTCCTGCCTCAAGTGGAGGAGTTCAAGTATCTCGGGGTCTTGTTCACGAGTGAGGGAAGAATGGAGCGGGAGATCGACAGATGGATCGGTGCGGCTGCGCAGTAATGGGGGCACTGTGCCGGTCCGTTGTGGTGAAGAGAGAGCTGAGCCGAAAAGCGAAGCTCTCGATTTACCGGTCGGTCTACGTTCCTACCCTCACCTATGGCCATGAACTTTGGATCATGACCGAAAGAACGAGATCCTTGATACAAGCGGCTGAAATGAGCTTCCTCCGTAGGGTGGCCGGAGCACTCCCTTAGAGATAAGGCGAGGAGCTCGGCCATCCGGGAGGGGCTCGGAGTAGAGCCGCTGCTCCTCCACATCGAGAGGAGCCAGTTGAGGTGACTCGGGCATCTATACTGGATGCCTCCTGGACAACTTCCACGGGAGGTGTTCCAGGCACGTCCCACCGGGAGGAGTTCTCAGGGGTCGGCCCAGGACACGCTGGAGGGACTATGTCTCTTGGCTGGCCTGGGAACGCCTTGGGCTCCCTCCGGAGGAGCTGGAGGAGGTGTCTGGGGCGAGGGACGTCTGGGTGTCTCTGCTGAGTCTGCTGCCCCCGCGACCCGGTCCCGGATAAGCGGAAGACGACGAGTACGAGTACGAGTTTAGAGCGGCCTTTGACAGGGCCATCTAAACATTATTAAAGTTTTCAGTCCAGCTTTCCTTTCATTTTCTTATCAATCTTTTTTTCATAAATTTTTCATTTTGTTTTTATTATCATTTTATTATCATCTTTTTAATTGCCACTGCAATGTACTTTTCCTATTATGTCTCTTTTTCCATGTACAGCACTTGGAATTGTCTTACTACTGAATTGTACTATATAAATAAGCTTGCCTTGCCTAGAACCAGGACTGTGCCGAAGAAAATGTTGCAATTTAAGATACAACCGTGAACTAGAGCTGCACAATCACAACGCATTAAGTAATGCAAAAAAAAATTAAAAAAAAAAAAAAAGTAATGCTAGGATGCAATATGTGCTAGAATATCATATTTTGAATGCAATGCTGCAAATTCTGCAATCCTCGGACATTTGTTGGAGTCTCACTGCCCTCAATCCCCACATTTGATCCACATGTTTAGTGGCCAATATGCTAAAGCTCACAAAGAGTGTTGAGGACATTATGATGAAGGAAAAAAGCTTCAGCAAGATGTGGATTAATTGTAGTTCATCTAGCAATCTCAACATTAAGCAACAGTATTGCAATGATATTCTTTCCTAATATACAGCAGCCCTACAGTTTGATGTCAGCCACACAGAGACAGCATTTAGTTTCTATGCTCTTTGGTTCTGGAACAACCTGTCTGAAAACCTGAGATGTTCAGAAAATGCTGCTTCCTTTAAATCAGGACTGAAAACATGTTTGTCCACAGCAGCTTTTGATCAATGAAGACTAATAAACCAGATCACGGATGATTGACTGAGGCATGAGTATTTTACATTTAAATATTTCTTTCTTTTTGTGCAATGTTTTTCAAAGTGGTTTTTCTTGTTTTAACATTTCTCCTTTGAATTTATGAAAGACTTGGATTGCCTTGTGAATAAATGGTGCTATTTATATAAAAATGGCTGAGTGTGGATATGTGGGTATCTGCTATAGTCTGTAGGAGTCTGTGAGAGTCTTTAGTCTGTTGGGAGTGTAACCATTGATTGTTCAGGTGTTCAGGTGACTGACAGCATACCGCACATATTCAGTGTTGTTTGTCTGATACATGATGGCACAGAGTCTGTTGACTGTAACATTAATGTGAGCGCAAAACACTGTACAACCAAACATCTCTCATCTTTAGAGTCCTGCATCATCAGATATCAATATAGGTCAGAACAAGACCAGGATTGGGCCTTACCTTTGTTATAGAAGTATTTGTGGTAGTATTTGGCTCCGAGATCTAAGTGCTCAACATCATAGCTCCCCATGAGGTTTGCAGAACTAAGCTGGGGTTCTATGCAAGCCTCCAGGATGGACACTGCAGCGTTGGTGAAGCTACTCAGTGCTGCCTTGCTGCAGTAACCATGTGCTGTAGTGCTGCTGGTGGAGCTGCAGGACCGGTTGAGGTCCAGGCTATTTTCCATGTCTCCTCCAATCTCATTGAGAAATTGAGGACAGGCCAGAACCAGACTGCTGCTCTTTCTGTCTACATTGAGTTCAACATGTCTCCCTAATGGCAGCAGATCAGATGCTTCTGAAGAGGAACAGAGGCGTGCTGGCTGAGGCTCACCGACGCTGAAGAGGACACTCTGTACATCATAATGAGAGAAACATCTGTGAGGAGTCAAGGTGAAGCTGTTCTCCTGCTGCATCTCAGTCCTATTGCTCCTCTGAGGCCTCAGGCGGCTGAGGACAGACATCTCTGTCTTCTTTCTGTGAACTTTGCACGAGTCTCGGCTGTAAGCTGAAGTCTCCACACAGTCCGGTCCCGGTATGAAGATGATGTCCCCACGAGCTATCTGGGCAGCAGCCTGCAGGCTGGGAGACAGCACAGTAGGGAGGTGTGCAGGCTCAGGGATCGGAGGAGGTGCACTGGGCTCCTGGTCCGCCCCCAGAGACTCCCAGAATTCTGATGAACTAAGCCAGTCCACACTGGAGGTGCTCCCGTATCTTCGGTTTAGAGTAGCTCCAGTTTTGGGATTGATGGCAACTTGATCCACATTCTCAGATCCAAAGTCACTGATCGTCAACTCGCTGTTGCTCCTCTTCATCCTAAAAAAACTTCTCCTGTGGAACCTGGTCTCTGATCCACTCTGCAGGTCTAGATTATTCTCTAACAGCTTATTAGAAGGTTCATATAATATGCTCGGTATCAAACTGTCAAACCTTGGGGGAGGCTGGAGGTCCCTAATGTTTGAAACGCGAGCCCGAACACCCATTTTAGGTACAACTGGAGCTCCCTGAATCTGTGGAGGACCCATGATCTTCAGACTTAACAGTCTTCAGATTTTTAAAAGGAATTCAGTAATGTTTAGAAGGTAAGCTGGAGCACTAAGATCTTTCTCTCAGCCCCAAAATATATCAGAATTCATGGTAAATTTTATCCTACTGCTGATAAGTGAAAAAGGTCTGTGGGTTATCAGGTCCAGACTCATTAGAATCTGGAGTCCATGAGGTCCAGATCCATGAAGGTCTGCAGGTAATAGGAAGCAAAGTCCGAGGATTATATGTCCATTTGGACCTGAAAGACATAAAAAAAACAGTCAAAGATCTGATGGTTCTGGGCCCATATAAATAGAAAGGAGGGGCTACAAAAGGACAGATTTCACTGGACTAATGTACTGGTTTTACCAAATGGACACAAATTTCACTCTAACACCAGAAAGATACCACTTTAAACCAGTCTGCTGAGCTTCTGGTGCTGACAGGTCAGAGATGTTCAGGCTAGCTTTAGATCTGAATGGTCTGAATGGCTCCGGTTCATCAGGACAGAGCAGACCGACTGAGAAACCCAAATGGTGGGTGGTGGTTCCTCTGGGTTAATCGGTTCTAAGCAGCTGTCTGGTCTTATTCGGCAGTAACAACTGAAGGCGTCAGAGTTTCTAGGTCAAAATTTGACCTGAACCTGCTCTGCTTTGTCTTCACAGCAAACTGTCTTACAATACTTCACAGTATTTTGAGTATTTTACAGTACTCGGAAATGCAAAGGATTTACACCTTCTGAAGAAACTTGAATCTGGACTTTGGTAAGACTGTTCTCCACAAAAAGGAACGTTGCACATAAAGCTTACTTCTCAAAACCCAAGCTTATCCCTGTGGACACAGAGACAGTGAACTTTTCTTCTGAGCACAAGATTTAGAACTTAAAGAAGTGAACTTGATCCGAAAGAAAAGCTCTGACGGGTGATGAATGTTGAGCTCAGACTGCACAGCCATGTTCTGACATCTCAGAGCGGGCTGAAGCCAGGCCGAACCTAGAGTGAAGTTAGACTGAACCTGGACTGATTGAATTCTCAGCTGAGCAGGCAGGATATGAAGCAGAAAAAACTGGGCAGTACATACGTGTGGAAACTAACATGGAGTTCAGATTCCTGAAAGACTGACTGATGACAAACTGAGCTGCTCAGAATAAATATGCTGGAATAAAGTCTTAAATAACTCTACTCTATGGTCAGGAGTTAGAGTGGGCTCCATGAAGAATGACATCCTCCACATTGTCCCCCTTGAACCCTGCAGACACATGTCAACTCCTCTCATCATTAGTCTGCCTCCCAGTGAAGTCTGAAGATGATATGGCCATGATCAGCCCACAGACAGCAGCTGGAAAAGCCGGGAAAATGAGCTGGGAAACAAGCTTAGCTAGGAGTCATTCTGGTTCTGACCAATACTACCGGGTCAGAAAAAGATCCAGGAATCACAGTTGGATAACATCAGGCAAACGCTTTCCTGTTTACTGATACCAATCAGCTGATTGCTGTATAACATCACTTCCTGTACAGACATTACAGAGCTGGAAGGGGCAAATTTCATCTTTGAATTGAAGTTCAGGAAATCCTCTTCCCCGTTACCAGAACAGAGGCTGTTGGAGCCCCTTATGGAGTCTGCTGTAGTTTTCACAGCGTGAAGATCCGTACTACAGCTGTTACATGAAGCATGTTTATAAGACGTCTGTAACACAGCTAAAAATAGCTGTCGTGTTTTTTTTCCTAATGGTCCAAACTCGTTTTCTGGGGAAAGTGAGATTTACTCCCTGATGTGGAAAGATCCATGTTCTTCTTGGTGGGTTTTAAGGATTCCAAACCAGGTCGACTTTGCTGTAATGTATGGCACCAATGTTGTTTTGGTTCGTTTGTACTCTCTTGTTGCAAAACCTGGTTTTTCAATGAAACTGTAAACGGATGCTCTGAACAGCGAGGCTATAGACTCTGCTTCAACACTCTTCTTCGTCTGTCAGATATCTGACCTCTGACATCATTTCTCTGGTGAATTCAGAGGTTTCTTGTTCGAAGCAGTTTTCTGAATAGTCCTCTGATCACACCTGGCTGTGCTTGGTGGGACCAGCCCATCTGTCCCTCATCAGTTTTCCAGCTCTGATCCAGGCAGCTCTGATCCTCTGCGCTTCAGGAAAGTAGTGCAGACTAACAGCTGCTATCGTAGTGTTGCTGCCACCACCAGCAATGCACCGTTTCACCATATTAACGCTGTTTTAACGCAACTTGGGTTCTACCTGAACCGTTGATCATTGAGGCTCAGACAATGAGTGATCAGAGACTTCCCTTTAGACGTCATTATGGGGCAACTTTGGACTTGCAAAATCTAATTACTGCCCAATTCCTTCAATATTAAGATGTTTTCTTTCAATTTCTGCATTTGTGTGAAAAGGTGCACTTTAAGGCAAAACGTTTGAAACCTTCTGCGGCTTCAACTAGTTAACCTCTGCTACTTGTCAGTGAAGCGTATTAACCTCAACAGTTAGTTAGTTAAACTAATTGACGTTCTGCTGGTCTTTAACTGATTAAGCTCTTGGTTGTTACTTCAACTCACTTTCATTTTGCAGCTCCGTTGTTTACCTGGTTAGACTACTGCTGGTCATCAGTATAACTAGTTAGGTTGCTATTCGTTAGATTAACTAAATAAGTTGCAAACTCCCATTAAGGTTCAGAACTGGTCTAAACTCTTAAGAACAGAACATTTGAGGGTCGGTTCTGCCTCTGAACCTCACAGAGTTGAGATGTGAGAAGCTGGCAGCTTCTACTGTTGTTCCGCAGGGAGGGCTGGGAGTACACGCAGGGACAGAGAAAGTCTCCAGTTAAAGTATAATTCGACCAAAAATGGACCCAACCCAGTCCAGAGTATCTGGACTAGTGTGTCTGAGGGTCTCTCTCATCAGAAGGTTTGCTGGTCTAAGGCTGCTGGAATGTTGACATGTTCTCCAGGATCTGTTCGGTCATTCCAGAACTAAACAGAGGGTTTGCAGGAATCTAGTGGATCGGAACCTCTAACTGTTCTCTGTTCTAACTGGTCCATAAAACTGATGAAAACATCGTTTCTGTCAAACTGCCGACTAGAAACCGCGCCCCCTGCAGGCGACTACAGATACAAAGCTGTAGTGTTTACCAACGGAACCTAAACACAGCAGAACCCACTGTTCAGAGTTCTGCAGGACTCTGCAGCGGTTCTCCCAGTCATCTGGTTGTCTGGTTGCGTACTGTGAGTAGCTGAAACCAGTTTTTTTCTGAAGTTCGGATTTTCTGGATGTTCTGCAGCTGGCAAAACAGAAAACGAAAAACTCAAACTATACTTAAAACAACCTCCGAACTCAGAGGAATCCAAAGGCCCCCGAACTAAAGTCAGGACAGAACTCCACACAGTCCTTTGTGGTTCTGAAAGAGGTCCAACAGAACAACTTACCACTAATGCGATAAACACTCCCACCTAAACCGGACCCGGTTCCGGTAGCATTTTTAGCTGGTTTTAGAATGAAGTAGTCCCGTGAAAAACTCCGCTTCGGGTTCGGTTCTCTGGTTTCTGGTCCAGAGTGGAAAAAGTCTCTCAGCTGTTTCCGGTCGGAGCTTCGGCTTGCGGTGCTTTCACTTACCGCTAGGATTTTTCATTACTGGTGCGTTTGAGGTCTTCTCTGAAATCTAACATTACTTCAAAAGTTCTGTTTAGCCTGTTTTTCTTCATCAAAGCCAAACCATCATCATCAACATCAGCAGCAGCAGCTTTGCCCCATGAGGTTGAAGGAGGTCTACAAGAAAACAAACCTGTGCTTTGCTGCCACCTGCTGGATGCAAGTGAAGCTGAACGATTTTATTGATCAGTGCTGCTAATTGATAACAAAAACACTAATAATAATAATACTTACAGTTTTAAAGTGCCTTTGGGGACTGTTAAAGTCTTTTCTGTTGCATTTATTTTCCTGTTTATGGATGTTTATGTGTTTTTGTTTATGAGGACCACAGCTTAACTTCAAATGGTAACAGACTGGTTAGATGAAATATTACAGAACACAAAGAAGTAAAACAGACCTGCGCTCCAGGACCTGAGGCACACACAGAGGAGAGCCACAGACATCCAAAGACCCCCCTGGGCTTTGAAGGCACCAGAAGGCATGCCTCTCCTCCCAGCCTCCAACCCTAGATGGCAAGTGAGTAATTCAGTCAGTCAGTCAGTCATTTTCTACCGCTTATTCCATAGTGGGTCGCGGGGGAGCTGCTGCCTATCTCCAGCAGTCTATGGGCGGGAGGCGGGGTACACCCTGGACAGGTCGCCAGTCCATCGCAGGGAAACACACAAACAACCATGCACACACTCATTCATACACTCATTCATAGGGCAATTTAGAGTGACCAATTGTGAGTAATTAAGTAAGTAAAATTATATTTGTACAGTAGACTTTTATCAGTGGACCTCAGAGCTCTGGCTGAAGACTGGGGCTGGGGGGGGGACTGACCATGCAGAGCCCTAAAAGTTAAAACAAGAAGTTTAAAATGAAACCTTAAATTTACTGGTAGACAGTGAATTGAAGGACAGGAGTAATGTGAGCTCTCCTGCTTATCCCTATTAAGAGTCATTAAGAGCAGATTTGTTAAAACTGGTAAAAAGTCCATTACAATAATCCACCCGAGATGAAATACAGTGGAGATAACAAGTATTTGATACGCTGCCAATTTTGCTAGTTTTCCCACTTGCAAAGCATGTAGAAGTCTTTATTTTTTATAATAGGTACTCTTCAACTGTGAGTGACAGCGCCTAATGGTAAACTCAGTTGGTAATCAAGCCCTGCAAATTGCTCTATCCCTTGAGTTCAGAGTTTATGCAGAAACGTTGAATATTTCGAGTGTTCCGTCACTAAATTTACCGCATAAAAAGAACTCCAGCTCGGACTCCCTCCTCCCTCTGGACGTTTGACTTCCCCCCAGGATCACAACCTCAACCCCAGCCTTTCCCCCCGGACTGAGAACTGTGGGCCTTTCTTGTTACTTCCACGTATTCAACTGAATTCTGCCTCACCAATACCTCTCCTAATTACAGCTCTCCCCCAGAGAAAAGCTGAGAAAACCTGGAGATCCTTCCAGTTCCCCTCCGAGTGCATCATCCCGTGATAAATACCTAGCGTTCTGTGTGTGGTTCTGCATGTGGGTCAGGAAATTATCCCAGAACATGACAGTGGCAGCCCCAAAACCTGAAGGATTTGGAGAAGATCTGTATGGAGGAGTGGTCTAAAATCCCTGCTGCAGTGTGTGCAAACCTTGTCAAGAACTACAGGAAACGTCTGATATCTGTAATTGCAAACAAACGTTTCTAAACTAAATATTGAGGTTTGTTTTTCTGATGTATCAAATACTTATGTCATACAATAAAATGTAAATAATGGGTCACAACAGAAGAGTACCTATGATAAAAATTTAAAAATCAGCAGTGCACCACCTGCTTGTTTTCCCCAATGTAAAAACATTTCAATTCAATTCAGTTTATTTATATAGCGCCAATTCACAACACATGTTGTCTCAAGGCACTTCACAAAAGTCAGGTACATACATTCCAATTAATCCTAACCATTGAACAGTGCAGTCAGATTTAGTTATTTATTCAAATTGGGATTAAAAAGTTTTTTTCTATCTAAGGAACCCAGCAGATTGCATCCAGTCAGTGACTTGCAGCATTCACTCCTCCTGGATGACATGTAGAGACAGTGGACAGTCACTGGCGTTGAACTTTGGCAGCAATCCCTCATACTGAGCATGGCATGTAGCGACAGTTGGAGAGAAAACTCCCTTTTAACAGGAAGAAACCTCCAGCAACCAAACCAGGCTCGTGTGAGCGCCATCTGCCACGACTGACTGGGGGTTAGAGGAGAACAGAGCAGAGACACAAAAGAGAACAAAGAAGCACTGATCCAGGAGTACTTTCTATGGTAAGGAAAAGTACATGTTAATGGTGTAGCTCCTTTAGGAGTAGTCGTTTCACCTAGAAAGAAGGAACAGATAAACTCTGGCCAATTTTTTCAAGGTTCAGAGTCTGGAAAGAAGAGCACAGATAGAGTTAGTCACAGTAAAAGCTCAGTCATCGCCATGTCTAGGAGAGAAGAAAGGGTTACACTGAAAGACAGGCCATGTGGATCATCGGTAGAGGGGTGAGCTTAGTTGTTGCCAGCAGAAGCTCGGACGATGCCACCTCTCCAGCAAGGTGTCACAGTAGACACAGATCAGGCCAGGTGTAGCTTTCTAGGAAGAAGAAAAGAGAAGAACAAAGTTAAACCTGAAATAACACAAATAATGCAAAATTGAGAGTAGTGTGAGAAAGTTAGCGAAGGGGGTGAAAGTGGTCATTATGTCCTCCGCAGCCTAAGCCTATAGCAGCTTACTACCAAAAAACCTTTCACTTCAATTTTTTTAGACGGCGCTTATTTAAAACAATGTTGTCTCAGACACCCACAAAGGGTCCCACTGATGTCATTGTTATTCAAAAAACCAAAGGTTGGGATACCTCTCTTTCAACTATTAAACCTTGGGAAAAAAAGGGGGGGTCATACAGGTAGCAGAAATGGGGGTGTGTTTGGCACCAACCCCTACTAGCCTTTTGGCTAAAACCCGACTGCCCCTTCTCCATCCCAAAAGGGGGGGAGGAAAGGGTCCCTCCCTGATAAAAATAAGCCACTCTAAATATAAATTTTTTTCAAAAAAAGTTTTCTTCATCCCAACAATGAGACAACACTGGAAAAAAATGTAAACCCGATCTTTGGGTTTTTGGGCTGTTTTTATCCTGTGAGCTTCCTGAGTAAAAGAAATATTACTTTATCTAACCTTCAACTTTTATGTTAGACCCAATTTCCAACCAAAATTTTTTAAGAAGTGTTCCCTTTAATACCCCCCCATTTTAGATATGATTAAATTTTTCTTTATAAAAGGGTAGGGGACCACAAGTTTTTAAGGAGCTGCAATTAAAAACCCTTTTCTAAAAAAACCTTCGCTTGATCAGATGATTTATAAAATTTTGACCGATATCCATCTTCCCTTGTTTCTAAAATTCTTGAGAAAATTTGTAATCAAAATTTTGGCTTTACACAGCAATGACCCTTTTAAGGTTTCATCAGGTTTTTAGAGCTCACATACACGAAACAGCTCTGCTGAAAGTCACTAATGTATTCTTATGGCCTCAATAAGGACTTGGGGGTTTGTACTGGTTCTGTTAGTCTCAGTGCTGCATTTGATACAGTCGATCATAATATTCTTTAGAAAGGGTGGGAAAATGCTGTAGGGATCAGGGGAAAAAGCGCTAGGCTGGTTTAAAACTTATTTGTCTGACAGATTCCAGTTTTTTCATGTAAATGATAAATCATCTTTAAAATCCAGGGTTAATTGTTTTTGGGAAACCCCAGGTTCATACTTTGGGGCCAAATTCCCCTTTACTATATATATCTTCCAATAGGGGCAACTTATCAGGCAGCATAGGAAAATTTTCACCCAAAAATTAAAATAGAAAAATCCTGTCCAGGAGTGACGCTGAAAAAAACTAGTCCATGCATTTGTTACTTCAAGGCTGGACTATTGTAATTCTTTACTATCAGGATGTCCACAAAATGCAGTTAAAAGCCTTCAGCTGATTCAAAATGCTGCAGCAAGAGAGTTCTGATGAAAATGAAAAAAAAAGAGAGATCATATTTCCCTACTTTTTAGCTTCCCTTCATTGGCTCCCTGTTAAATCCAGAATAGAATTTAAAATTCTCCTCCTCACATATAAAGCCCTTAATGATTAGCTCCATCATACATCAGAGATCTGATTGTTCCATATGTTCCTAACAGAGCACTTCGTTCTCAGAGAGACTGCAGGTTTACTGGTGGTTCCTAGAGTCTCTAGAAGTAGAATGGGAGGCAGATCCTTTAGTTATCAGGCAGCTCTCCTTTGAACCTCCCAGTTTTTCCGTGAGGCGGACACCCTGTCTACTTTTAAGGCTAGGCTTTAAAACTTTCCTTTTTGATAAAGCTTATAGTTAGAGTGGCTTGTAGGTTATCACCTTTCTAGGAGAGGGAGCTTCCTCCCTCCCTGTTGGATGGAGTAAGGGGGAGTCTACAGGTTTAGCCTGTCTTTCAGGTTTAACCCTTTCTCTTCCTGGTTGAGGTGCAAACTTGACTGACTCCAGCTTCTGCTACTGTATGACTAACTCTGTGCTCTTTCAGACTCTAACTTGAAAACTGGCTCTCAGAGTTTATCTGTTTCCCTTCTTTCTAGGTGAAACGACTAAAGGAGCTACATCCATTAACATTTACCTTTTCCTTCCCATAGAAAGTACTCCTGGATCAGTGCTTCTTGTTGTTCTTTTTGTGTCTCTGCTCTGTTCTCTCTAACCCCCCCCAGTCGGTCGTGGCAGATGGCCGCTCACACTGAGCCTGGTTTCTGCTGGAGGTTTCTTCTGTTAAAAGGGAGTTTTTCCTCTCCACTGTCGCTACATGCATGCTCAGTATGAGGGGATTGCTGCAAAGTCAACGCCAGTGACTGTCCACTGTCTCTACATGCTCATCCAGGAGGAGTGAATGCTGCAAGTCACTGACTGGATGCAATCTGCTGGGTTTCCTTAGATAGAAAAACTTTTTATCCAATTTGAATAAATAACTGAATCTGCACTGTTCACTGTTCAATGGTTTTAGGATTAATTGGAATGTATGTACCTGACTTTTGTGAAGTGCCTTGTCCTTAGTGTAATTTTCTGACCATGTGACAAAACTTCTGTGAGCTCATATGAAACAGTTTTGAGCAGACTGCTGTTTGTACCAAACTGACTGAACTTAAGTGGGGTTCTTGAACATTCAGACAGTGGGGTTGAGAATTTGATCCAGTTGGTTCCTGGTCTTCTTCCTTACTCTGATGTCTCGTAGCATGTTGTTGAGAACAACCAGAAACATTAGAAGTGACCTCCAATTGAGTTACTTGAGTTGTGTATTTATGAACACCTCGGAGACCAATCTGAGTAAGGCTGAGATCACTATAAAGTTTTGGTTTGGGCTAGACTGTGAACAGGTGGGTTTTTTCCATTATGTCTGAATTAGAATGATTGTACATCAGGTAACCTTTGAAGATTTTGGCCCTGGAGCAGGTGCCGGACAGTGAAATGTGTCAGACAACAGTTTTCCAGAAAGGAAATCACATCCATTCATGTACATCAAGCTGGTTAATAATGTTATTTGAAACTGGACATGAGCACAGCATGTGGGTGCCGTGGACAGCATAAGACGCGTTGATCTTTACAGGGAGATTTCACAGGACATACATAGGAAACATTGCAAAAAGTGTTCAAGCTCCTCAATAGATGCCCATGTTGAACAGAAGATCTTCATGTATTGTTACACCATATGGTTTACCATCAAAAGGTCAGTCAGAGCCATCAGTGCCATGCAAAAATCTCAAAACGATCATGTGTTACATCAGAACATAATCCTTTTCTTCATGAGTTCATCAGAATTAGAGCATACGCTAAGAGACCCCTGACCTCTTGTGCACATACCTGGATAAGACACCTGTGTCATTTGGGTTAAATGATGTTTAATTACAGGAAACTGATGGAAACAAAATATTTTCAGAAAAAAATTTAAAACAATTTATTTATGAAATTATGCATGGAAAAAACTTAACGAAAAAAATGCAAGGCTGACAAAGAAGTGTAGCAAAGTTGCCTTTTTTAGTTATTTGAGATAAACCTCTGGTGCTGTGAACCATCACATCTAAATGGCCCTTTGGAAATTTGCTTTTAAAAAATTTTGAATCGTGATTGCTAGAATCAAACTGTTAGCAAAAAATGTTTTTCAGTTTTAAACACCACAATGGCTTAAACTGAAGTACGTCCACTGCAGCCTTACTTGAGAAGCAGAGAGGTCTAGCAACTGTGGAGTTCTGGAGGGCTGGATACCTGTAGGTGAACTTTATTTGTTAAAATATCTTGGCATCTGGACAGTTTTAACTTACAACAATCAATCACACTTCTCATCCCAATTGGATTTTGTCAAAATTTGCCAAGTTACATTCCTGTTGAAGGACTGATGTTCTGTTGAAGTAGTGCTGGTTTTTCTCAACTTTTCATTTTGAAGGACTTTCTAGGTTACATTCTCTTACATCAGTCTGGTGCCAACCTGGTGTGACTATTTGCTAATTCCGCCTGAACTTCCTTTTGCTGCCTTTCATGTTCTAGGTAGAGGTAGGTTTTTTTTGTCCAACACCTGGTTTTCAAAGAAACACTCAACATCTTCAGAACTGGAGGTTGAGAAGTTTCAACTGTGTAGGTTTTCAAGTGATTTTGTCTCAGGGGTCCCTAGTACTGGAGCTTTCTGTATCTGCAGTATCTTAATGTTTTCTTTATCATGATTGAAAATTATTGAAAAGAGATTAGATTTTGAAAGATACTTGAGAGATCCAGGTCTGCAGCAATGAGACGTTCATTTTTAGATATGAACTGTCATGAAGTCATTAGACTGAAACATTTTCTATTTCTGGGCATTCAGAATCCTCCAAAGGTAATGTCATCTAACATCTAACATCTGTAATTGAGTTTGAGAATCAACTGGAAATCCACAACCTACAGTTTCATTTTTCAGTTTGGCAGAAATACCAAAAATAAAAACATGTTTTTCAGGCAGTTCACTGAAAATGGAATGCAGAAAGTCATGCTGGACTCCAAGTTACTCCTCAGGAATGTCCTGTGCTTGTATTTCATGCTCCATTTTGCTCCTGAATTCCAAAATGATAATTTATGGACTTGTAGTTTTCAGTTTCTGTTTTTTTTTTATTTCTACACAAACATTGCATCCTTTCTTCATGTTTACCTGTTTCTTTAGACCTTGTTTTTAAGCAGGGTTTGCCTCTTGGTTTTTTGAATTTGATCAGTTTTTGTTTGCCCTACAGTGCATTTTCCTTGAACTGCATTATAGCGAGAGGCAGGGTTGACACAGACTTGGGAACAGGTCACCAGTTTTAGTGATTTCAATTTTATCTTCATTACTGTTTTCCATCAAATAACAAGAACCTGTGCATTCTAGTATCAGCCTCCCCAGTGTTTAAGCCTCTTAGTTTCAGTTTGCTCCCTAAAACCATTGGCCGAAAATTTAACATTTGAAATCAAATGAGATTGCCAGCATCCTCCTGCCTGCATGTGGCGGCTTTGAAGCAAAGACCTTCATTGAGGTCAACAAGGACTCAGTTTGCTGTGTTTTTGTATCAACAGAGACCACAGTTTCGTATTTAAAAACCAAGTGCCCAGTCAAAACACAAAAATGTGTTTCAAAGCAAGTCTTGCTTCTGTACTGTTTATTGTCAAAGTCTTTCCTCAAGTCATTTACCATTTTTAAATAAGGTTTTACTGGTGAACTCGGTTTTCCATGTAGAGCTGATTCATCCTTTGAAGGGAGACACTCACTTTCAATCTGGGATATGTGAACTTTTTACACTGAAACACAGAAATGTAACGAGCAGATGACATTTCAAACAAATGCTTTTTTAACATGCAGTTTGTGCAAAACTGTCTAAGAATGTAATGGTCTTTAAATCTGTTGAGATCAGGGTGAGTCTGTGCAAAATACAGTTGCTATTGAGGATTATCATAGTTTGGCATTCCGTTCCAGGTCGATGGTCCTGCAATTCGCTCGTTTTAATGTCTCTGTCTCTTTCTGTCACTGACCATTTGATGGCCAAGGAACCATAAGAGTAACTTGAATATACTAAAGAAAAAAACCCCACTTTGACACCTTCTGATTTTTTTCTTATATTAAATTAGACGGTTGCTTTATTAAGATTAAATGGGGTTCAGAATTACTGTTTGAAACCATTCATAAAAACTTTGTGTCACTCCAAGACCAAATTCCATCATGAAATTGTATCAATCATGTATGTATAACCATGACCTCAAAACTGACCTGGATCGAGTTATTCTGCACTCGACAGGCCCTGATTGATCTTTTTTATTAATTACAGGAAAGTAAAAATTCTGAGGCTCAAAATCATGGATCAAATTGACTGTTTTTAGCTTAAGAGCAGTGGCCAACTTTATTGAAAGTCCTTTCCATCCAGTAAAATCTTTAAAATGAACAGTGGTTTGATTCAGAGAAGATGGCAATCTTTTTAATTCAAAAGTTAAGGTTTCAGTTGAAAGGCGGCATTTTTTCACTAAAAGTTAGTATATGCAATCATGAGATGTGCTAAACGATTTTTTTATTTTGAGTCCAAGGTCCACTTAATGTCACAATGAGATTCAATATTTTGCGTCTACAAGTACAACAATGTCAGAATTTAACAGGCAACAAGACTATAAACTTCACATTCAAGATGGCCGCTACTTACATCAACAGTAGTAAAACGTCCTTACTGTGACTGTTTTTAGCAGTTCTTTATTATTTTAGCAACATTTTAACACATGTACTGGACTTTTCAGTTTTTCTGTTTATTGCACGAAATACCTAGAAACAGTTTTGTCATTGTTGCATTGTAAGATCTGTTCTTTTTGCTACAATACAATAGAAAACAAGCATGAAACTGGAACACTACAACTCAGATGAAGTAAACTCCGACTTCCTAGTTCCGACTCCAAAGGTAATGGAACGCAGCATTAGTCATCTTGTAATACTTTTGATTTAAAAAAAAAAAAAGACACATCTGTACCATAATGTAGAGATATTTAATACATGTAGATTTTCAGTAATGCAGAGGTTAAACAGCTCATAACAGCACAAAGGTGTTAGATTCAGACAGTGTGACATTAGGATGACTAACCTTTTATTATTAGCACAGCTCAGTTTCCAGTTGATGTTGAAGGTAGAAAAATAGGTTCTTGTATTTATAGTTGTTCAAAAAATATTTGAATCGATTTAAATTAATATTGGCTGCTTAGAATTTGAAGAAATCAGCCACAAAAACTGATCTGTCAATCTCTGAAGTGCTGGATGTAATTTCAAGTTTAAATTCTCGTTTTCTTATCTTGGTCACACAAAAGTAAGCACCTCTAAAGAAGAAAAACGTAAAAACATAAAATCCAAATTCACTTGTGACCAAACTATCGTTTCACTTAATTTTACATGTCAGGAACCATTTGCAAAAGACAATTCTTGTATGGGTTAGTTGAGTGTATGTATGTACTCTGATTATTCCAAACCAGTACCAATGGTCATCAATGTTTCCAAGATGAAACACATAGTGAGCAACAAGCAGACTCGGTTCCTCAGGTCAGAAAACAGTTTAATGTCACAGGCTGGGGTACAGCAACAAGGAAAGCGATCTCAGTCAGGATTCTCCAAAGCCCACTGGAGTTTCCAGATGCTCTTCAAGCTCCACTAAAGAAGAACAAAGCTGTTCAAAGTACTTTCAGTGGTCTTATACTGCACAGATTAATAATTAATTAAAAAGGACCACATTTACCCTTAAACTTGGAAATTGTTCAGGAGTACCATCAGTACAGAACTATGAGAAATGTTCTGAGACCCAGGTTACTTGTGTCGTTTGTCCAATGAGGTCTGGTAAGAAGTGCTTTACACAGGGTTTTTTTATCCGCACCCAAATGAAAACAAATGTCACTAACTGACACAGAAAGCAAGCCTTGGCAACTCAACCTGGCTGCAGGAAATGCAAAGACAGCAGGTGGGTGTCAGCGTGAGACTGATGAGTCAAAGTGGGAATATTTAACTGTGGCAGAAGGCAGTTAGGTTTGCTCGGGAAAGGAACAGGATAAAAGATGCACCTACACTCTGCTTTGGAGAGTAAGTTTCTTGACAGATGATTATAATTGTTTCAGGTCTGCTCTGTTACCGTAATGCATCTTGTCCACATTGACAGAAAAGGTCTGACACAGATGATCTGAGAACTTCTCAAGATGCAACGTTTTTTTACAGCTGGCATGACTGTCAGCTCACTAGAACACAGTGAACTTTAAAAATTTAGTGACACAGGGGGGATTGGGAGTCGCAAATAGCATAAGAAGCCAGTAAAGAGTGATTTGGGGGCAGGAGGTAGTATCTACGAACTACATACCAGTTATTACACCACGACTTTAAGGTAAACTGAATGTGTGTCATGTCAAATTATTACTTTATACTATGCTAGCTTATGTTACAGATCCAGTTTCAATTAATAAATCCACGTTTCTTACCGTTGTACACAGCTATGCTTAATTAGTGTTTTATGCTTGCAAGCGCGACTGACCGAAAGCCAAACCGATGTACAAACTGACCGGAGTTTTACAATTTTTTTATAATTTAAAAAAAGTAAACAATTTCAGGCGCACTTCAAGCATAATAAAAATAGTATCATTTAATGTACTGTTTTGTACAAAATGTTATGTTTTGGGATTTAATAGGCTAATTCATTTTGGCTTGCATTGGTTTGTTCCACATGCTAAAAACGGATTATCTAATATATTGAAACGATATTTAACACTGTAAGAATTTATGATGTGAAAAAAGTATGATTATAGTAGTCTACCTCATGTTTAGTATGCAAGCACCACACCAGTCCATTAGACACAAACGTCTCAGTCTCCCGAAGTGCTGGGTCCAGTCATAATTATGACTTAGCTATCTCATAATAATAAGATGGCTAAGTCATTATTCAATTCATAAGGTTCAAGAATCCTTCATGAGGACTAATAGATCGAGGCACGTGATGTCGCCCGGTACGGCGGAGCCGGGGTCCCACCCTGAAGCCAGGCCTGGGGTCGGGACTCGGCGGAATGCGCCTGGTGGCCGGGTTGCTCCTCGCAGGACCCGGCCAGGCCAAGCCCGAACGAGAGACGCGAGGCCATCCCCCAGTGGGCCCACCACCTGCAGGGGGAACCATGAGGGACCGGTGCAAAGAGGATTGGGCGGCGGACGAAGGTGGAGAGCTCAGCGGCCCGATCCCCGGATGCTTAGGCTGGCTCTAGGGACGTGGAATGTCACCCAGCTGGGGGGGAAGGAGCCTGAGCTTGTGCAGGAGGTTGAGAGATATTGACTAGAAATAGTGGGGCTCGCCTCCACGCACAGCGTGCGCTCTGGAACCAATCTCCTCGAGAGGGGCTGGCCTCTCTTCTACTCTGGAGTGGCCCACAGGGAGAGGCGGCAGGCTGGGGTGGTTTTGCTTGTTGCCCCCCAGCTCAGCCGTCTCGTGTTGGGGTTTACCCCAGTGGATGAGAGGGTCGCATCCCTGCGCCTTCGGCTTGGGGACAGGTCCATCAGTGCACTTGGCACCAGGACACCCTTGGCAGGAGGTCCTATTTGGGAATTTTTGGTTTGTCGTATCATCAGACCTTCGGCCACATGTTTTGGTACACCCGGGGTGAAGAGAGGGGATGAGCTGTCCACTGATCACCACCGGGGAAAGGTTTTTTGGATCTGTTTGGAGGAGGGAAAGCCGGAAGGACTTGGGGGGCCCCAAGCTTATAGTGAGGGTCTGGGGGGGAACGTCTGGGCGGCAGCCCTGGGCCGGGGATGAATTCAACTCCCACCTCCGGGAGAGCTTTGACCATATTCCGGGGGATGTTGGGGTAGACATAGAGTCCGAGTGGACCATTCTTCTCCGCACCCTATTGTCGATGGTGCTGCCCGTAGCTGCGGCCGTAAGGGTCTGGGGTGCCTGTCGCGATGGCAACCCCAGAAAACCCCGGTAGTGGGAACACCGGGAGTAAGGGGGGCTGTCAAGCTGAAGAAAAGAGTCCTATCGGCTGTGGTTTTGGGTTTTTGGACTCCCTGAGCCAGCTGACGGGGTTACCGTGAGGGCCAACGGTGCCGCGGCCCGGGCTGTGGGGGGCCAAAAATCGGAGGGCCCGGGGAGGAGTTCGGTGAGTACCATGGAAAAGGGCTACCGTTTGGGCCCTTTAGAGCAATTTTTGCAAACCGTCCGGCGCCTTCAGGAGGGGGGAAGCAGTGTTTCGCCAAAACTGTTTACAGTGGGGGGATGGGAGGGCTGCTGACCTTCGACTGGGAACATTTTCGGGTTTGGGGGAAGGAGTACTTCAAGGGATCTCCTCAATCCTGCCATCTCGCATTCCCGGGGGCCCAAAACAGGACTCAGGGTTGGACTCTTTCATCACCCAGGCTGAAGTCACCGAGGTGGTTAAAAAAGCTCCGCAGTGGCAGGGGTTCGGGGGGAGTGAGATCCGCCCCCTGAGTACCTCAAGGTCTCTGGATGTTGTGGGGCTTTTCCATGGTTACCCCGCCTCTTTTAACATTACGTGGCGGTTGGGACAGTGCCTCTCGACTGGCAGACTGGGGTGGTGGTCCCCCTTCATAAGAAGGGTAACCGGAGGGGGTGTTCCAACTACAGGGGGAAACAACTTTTTCCCCCCCGCCTCCCTGGTAAGGGCCTACCCCAGGGTATTGGAGAGGAAAAGAGTCGGGGGGAATTTGAACCTCGGCTTTAAAAGGGGGAGCAGTGTGGTTTTTTCGTCCCGGCCAACTGGACCAGCTCTATACCCTCTACAGGGTACTCGAGGGTTCATGGGGGTTTGCCCCCCGGTCCCCCCTTGTGTTTTGTGGACCTTGGCCAAAGCTTTCGACTGTGTCCCTCGTGATGCCCTGTGGGGGGCCTTTCCAGGAGTATGGAATCGGGGGCCCCCTTTATTTAGGGGGGCCATCCGGGTTTCCCTTTTTCAGCGGAGCAGTAGTTTGGGGCCGCATTCCCGGGCACTAAGTCGGACCTGTTTTCCCCGTGCATGTTGGACTCCCAGCCAAAGGCCGGAGGGGGTCTGGTTTGGGGGGCCAGTGGAATTTCATTTCTTCTTTTTGCAGATGACATGGTCCCTTGCTTGGCCCCCTCTAGCCAAACCTAGAGCATGCCTTAGGGCAAATTTCGCAGCCGAGTGTGAAGCGGCTGGGATGAAAATCATCTCCTCCCAAGTCAGAGGCCATGGTTTCTCCCACCAAAGGGGGGGGGCTTAGCCTCTTCAGTTTTTGGGGGGGGCGTTCTTTTCCTCAAAGTGGAGGAGTTTCAAGTATCTCGGGGGGTCTTGGGTTCACGGGGTGAGGGAAGAATGGAGGGAGATCGCCAGACGGATCGGTGCGGCTGCTGCAGTAATTTGGGGCGCTGTGCCGGGCCCCTTTTGTGGGGAAGAGAGAGCTGAGCCGAAAAAGGCGAAGGCTCTCGATTTACTTGGTCGGTTTTAACCTTTTCTACCCTCACCTATGGCCATGAACTTTGGGTCATGACCTCGAAAGAACGAGATTCCTGGATACCAAAACGGCTGAAAAGGGGCTTCCTCCGTAGGGTGGCCGGGCAAATCCCCTTTAAAAAGGGTGAGGACTTCCCGGGCCATTCCGTGAGGAGCTTTGGAGTAGAGCCGCTTTTCCTCCCCCATCGAGAGGGCGCCAGTTTAGATGGGCTCGGGGCATCTATACCGGATGCCCCCTGGACGCCTTCCTTGGGAAGGTGTTTTCCAGGCACGTCCCACAGGGAGAGGCCCAAAGGGGGACCCCAGGACACGCTGGAGGGACTATGTCTCTCGGCTGGCCTGGGAACGCATTGGGCTCCCCCGGAGGAGCTGGAGGAGGTGTCTGGGGAGAAGGACGTCTGGGTGTCTCTACTGAGTACGCTGCCCCCGCCACCCAGTCCCGGATGAAGCGGAAGACGATGAATCCCCAATGAATAAGTCATGATTATGAGATAGTATCTCATAATTATGTTTTTTTTTTCATCAGAGTGGCAGAAATGGGCTTCCATAGTATGTATATTTTATTAATTATTCTAAAGGCCACCAAAGGACATTAGTTAAATTTGAGGATAATTTGGCAGAAAACCAGAGGCTGTGTTATTATTATGATGATGACTGGTTGACTATCAAATATTTGGAAACATAATGAGACTAAAGAAACATGAATGGTATCATGGTGTTTTGTGTTTATTGTGGCCGGTTTAACTGGTACACAACATTTTAAACTAAACACAAAATTGCAAAGAGTTTTCTGTTTAATCTGTTATTTTATGTGGGGTTCCCATTAGTTGGCGAAATTAACTCTATGCAATTTGGTTTACTGTTTTCAATCCGATTTTCACAGATTTGAGTAGACACAAATCACTTAAAATCAGTGTAAAGTCAATTAAAAAGGTGCAATAATAGGCACAGTTGTAACATAAGGTTTATTAAGGAATAATCTTAATAATTAAAACGCAACGTTTCTGACAGATCATTCAGCAGCTTCTTCTTTATATGAATCCATTGAAGCTGCCCTGATAAACCATGTGTATTTTCTAACACCTCCTCCTCCAACTTAGAGAAAAAAATACTCTGAATAAAAGAGTGTAGTTTAGGCATGGCTTACATTATTATGAAAAATGTGCCAAATTTATAATGGGCAACTGGAAACTCAGAGCTTCCCACATGGCCTCCCTACAGAACATGGTAAATTTGGATTTTATGTTGTTCCTAAATCCAGCTGCAGACTTCAAAAGTAACAGTTCACTTTCTGGGGGAATGTGGCTTTGTGTTTTCTTTTATACCCTGAGGTCGGATTTTCTGAGTTCCCAGTTGTAAAATCAACTCGAAAGCCCCCTGAAGTGGGAATTCTGACTGGGAAACCTGGACCTGACTCGAGTTCAATATTTTATGTGGCCTTCCTGCATCTGAGACACACAGTGCTGTAAAATATCTATCTGTGTTTGAATGCATTAAATGGGAATAAAAACATTGCTGTTGCCTTGTATTGCTTAAGGTAGTCAGCAACAAAACATCCCAACTAATGCAGTCTAGTCGCTGGGACGCCATTCCCAAATCCGATCTTGACCTCTAAAACAAATTAAAGCACTAATATCCTCCACTGTGCTTCACTATGACATTATTATCTGTTTATTATCTGAGTTTTATCTGTTAAACTGGCCTTTATGTAGCTACATTAACCTTGTAAATATCTGATGCCAGATGTTCCACTAAAGGCAGCCCAGGTACCACCAGTGGTACTTGGACCACAGTTTAAGAACCATGGGTCCAAACGTTCCCAGGGTTTCTTTCTTCAGTTCGTGCCTTCAGTCATCACCGAGGGCCGTTCTTCCTGATAGACAGAACCCAGGGTAATACGACCCTCCGTCGTCTCCATCGCGGTGCATTGTGGGTCTTTACGTAAAGCCAACATGGCAGCCGGCTGCTACAGATCCCTCTGTAAGGTCGGACGGTCTTTTCTGGAGACTCCAGCCACGGCTCGGTCCGGTACCGCCTCATTCTTGCTGGGGAATGCGGCGACTCATAGCTCAAGAAGGGGGTTCGGCTCCGGCGTGCCTGGGTTCCGGTCCAGACTGGTGTCCTCAGTGCGGGCAGGAGGAGGCAGGGTTCTGGGCTGCGCCTTTCTGCTTGGAGGAGGTCTGGGTCTGTACCAAACCCTGAAGCTCTCCCTGCAGCAACACCTGGCTCAGGAGGACAGTAAGGTGAGTCCGGATCGGGTTCTGGAGTCGGTTCTGGATCACCTGACTGACATGGGTCTGCATGCGGGGGTCATCTGAGGTCGAGCTTAGCTGCAGCTTTCAGTGTTTATGTTCGTCACTGACGGATAACGGATCTCTGACATGTTCCGAAGGGTACATAGTAGAACTGTAACTGTAGCTCAGGGTTAAACGGGCAAAGAAAATGGATGGATGTTCAAGTGGAGGACAGAAAAGTGTCGGACCAAACGGATATGTAGAGCAGACCAACAGTACCTGAAGAAACAGGAAAACCCATATAAAGCTAAGAGTTGACACAGAACCTGACTAACTTAAATCTGTTCAGGGTCACCAGTCCACCACAGGGCCGACACACAGCGCACACAACCCTGCAGACAAAATCTGAATCGGTGTGTTAACCCAACATGCTTGATTTTGAGTTGCAGGAACTGGAAAGAAACCAAGGATCCAGATAAAACTGATACATGCAACTCCAACTCCATGCAGAAAAACCCTGGCTGGGATTTCAACCCAGGACCCTCCTGCTGTTTTATTTTCTGAAATGATCATATTCGATGTTGAGCTTTCCAGAAAGTGAACTGAAAGACATTTTATCCGATAAAAAAATTAAAATACCACACTAACTCCGTCCAGACGGAAAAACTGGTTAATTTTGAAGCCTTAAAATAATCCCAAAGATGGTGGCGGTCCAGTCAAATTCAACCTGAACAGAGAAACTGGAAACACGACCAGTTATAGAACCAGTCCCAGATGAGTCCCACCAGAGCTTCAACCTTAGCATCACTGAAACAGCAAATGGGAGAAAAGGAAGCTTAGATTATCTTCCTTTTATTTTCAGTCATGAAGGAAAAAATAAAACAGTTTGTGATATGATGGCTAGAAACTTTGAAGCCTGTTAGACGTTCATGTCTTCCTTTATTTTTGCACTAATGAAAGTAGCCTGCTCCACATTTTCCTTCTGTGTAGCGTTGCAGAACACAACAAGAGGACTGGAGGCTAGTGCAGATGTTGAAAGGTTTCTATGGCAGGAAAAGGAGCAGCTTTACTTCTCGTTAACCTGCTGCAGGTTTCAGGAGGCGGTCCGAAGATGACTCTGTACCAGTACAAGACCTGCCCGTTCTGCAGCAAAGTGCGAGCGTTTCTGGACTTCTACGGTCTGCCGTACGAGATTGTGGAGGTCAACCCGGTGATGAGGCAGGAGATCAAGTGGTCTTCATACAGGAAGGTGCCCATCCTGATGGTGGACGGCGAGCTGGTGAGAAATGAAATGACGAATATTGCTCCAGAATGGCTAAAAGAGACACACTTGGCGTTCTGACCTCTGACATAAACTGACCTAAAAGTTAGAGCTGCACAATATCCTTAAAATATTTAACTGTGATACTATTCCTGAAAAGTTCATTGATGACATTGACCAACATTAGTCTTATCATCTCAGCCACTAAAACCTTGCATCATGTGGGGCCGCCAGGGCGAGTTGGTGTCATTTGCAGTATTGCACTCATAGATATTGTGATTATGAATCTTTATATTGTGGAACTAAAAGTTTAATGTACATTCCAAACAGATTACTGTATAAAGATGTCGTCTTCTTTCTGCAGCAACTCAATGACTCCTCTGTCATCATCAGCTCCCTCAGGACTTTAATGATCAGCAAGTAAGTTCAAATAATTAAAAAACAAAAAACTCCGTCATTATTATATAACAAATATTCAAGAATCATTTCTGTTTTTACATTTTTAAAGAAATTAAATTACAACGAATGTTGCAATAGTATTTATTTACCTATATTTCTTAAACTTTTTATTCCAAACAAGCCACAAAACACAAAAACAGTCCTGAGAAAATGTCATTTATTAGATATATATTTTAGTACATTTCATTTTCTGTATAAATCAGTTATTTATTCAAAGATTTAATAACAATCACGCAGTAAGGGTAGAAGTAAAATAAATACTTTTCACTCTGCTTTCACTGTATGATTGTTTTATTAGTTTAATATTGGCTGTTTTGTTTATTTCTAAGTCCTAATGATTTTATTACTGGGTTATTACTGTGTCATATATTCTACTCGCAGCTCTTTGGACCTGTTGGTGTTTAAAGTTCTCTATAAATAAAAGGTTTCCTTTCTATCTACCGACGAGATTAAAATAAGTAAGAAAGTGGTGTTGAAACAAGGCCTCCAACACAAACCAAACCAGCAGAGTCTGATAACAAGAGGCCTGAACTTTCTGTGATCCAGGGAGAAAAGTTTGTCCGACATAATCCGCTGCTACCCGGAGATGAAGGCTGTGAACGACCGGGGGAAGGAGGTGACGGAGTACAACAACAAGTACTGGCTCATGCTGAGCGAGGCCCAGAACGCTGCCGTCTATCCTGCAAAGGGGGTGCAGAAGTAAGTCCAACCCTGTGAACCTCAGGGGCGCCTTTCTTCCTGTCGGGTCGTGTTCATGTTGTTGTGGTGTTTAACAGAAATTATTGTTTTATTTGTGTGACAAGTTAATGTATTAATTGTAAAGCAACTTACAGAAAATACCAAAATAAACATATTTTTTATGGTCAGAGGTATAACAGGGTTTCTACACAGTCTTAAAGTCTGGAGAAGTCTGGGAATGTCTGGAGAAGTATGGAAAAATGTTTGCTTTTCAAGCCTTTTTCCTCGTCTTACATTTTCCAAAGAACAGCAGTTTATTAATGATGAATAAATTCAGTGGTTTCTGTTTAAATGTGGCTTCTTCTTTAAATTGCCACATCTAGCTTTGGTTTTAACATGTTACCCATCAGTATTTACGTTTCGGACTTATTAACTGAACATATGCACATTAATAATCAGAAAAAGGCCATTTCACAACATTTTGGACTTTAGACGGGTCCAACTGGACCTGTGGTTCTTAAAACGGCTCTGGTTGGAGTGTAAACAAAGCACTAAAACAGCTACTCTTTGCAATTTTACAAATAAAACGTCACAGTTGGAAATTTGACAAACCGTGTTTAAAAGAACCTGCATTTATTGCATAGTCCAATCCGGTAGCCCTGTTGCCTTGTAGCAAGAAGGTCCTGGGTTTGAAACCCAACCTGGGGTCTTTCTGAATGAAGTTTGCGTGTTCCCTCCGTGCATGGGTGGATACTTTCCTGGTACTCCAGCTTTCTCCCACAGTCCTGAAACAGACCAACCAATCAGCCTTGGGCGTGGGTGAGCTTGGTTGTCTGTCCTGTATGTCTCTGTAATGGAATGGCAACCTGTCCAGGAAGTACCCCGCACCTGAAGATATGCACCCGCCTCCCTGCGACCCCGCACGGAAAAGCGGATATAGACAATGGATGGATGGAAAATTTGGTTCAAGTTAGTCCAGATACCAAAAAGCTGCAGAATGGTCCAATAAGACGTTCTAAGGATCTGAAGCCAGTTTCAGTGTGTTGTTTTGTGACTCGATGAACCTCCAGATAAGAGGTCAAGGTTAATGTGCTGCAGACAAATGTCCAGGATGTTATAAAAGCAGAAGCTTAGAGCCGCGTCCAGGCAAAAACTAGAGCTATATCACGTTATGGTGGCAAATCGTTAGAAACTTGACATTTTAAGCTTTCACATTAGAACATGATACATATTGAAGCTTGGATGGTGCTGAGATTAGCATGCGTAGACTGAGAGGGAACTTAAAACACGGGGCAGAACAGGAGGAAGAACGAGTCTGACCCGGTTAGTCACAGAGAGTACTTTAAGCCATGTTCTGCAACATCTGGATTCATACCGGTTTGAGCAACGACACAAGCTGTTGGGGTGTATGAATAAATGTAGAGATTGATCCCACTCATGTACACTGTAAATAATATATCGGAAGAACATGACGAGATTTGTGGTTTTACGTGATGAACGTGTATATTATATGATGTAATAAAGTATCGCACAATAAAGTTTTCATGTTCTAACGTGATGTAGCGCTAAATTTCTTTTGCCTGGGTGGCAAAAACATCTGGAAATGTAAGAGTTTTAAAATGAAGACATGTTGGAAGCCTGGTATAATTGGTCATTAGCAGCTTCCAATGACTGGTCTGTTTATATTTGTGTGTTAAACAAGTTGAACATTAATATGAAGAAATGAAGAAGTCCAAAAGGAGCATCAGAATGAGGAAGAAATGGTGATTTAAGAAACATGGCGTGGGTGTTGGTCTGAGCGTTTCCTGCCCTGTAGCAGCGGTTCAGCTGGTGGTGGTTCTGGAATGGTGTGGAGGATATTTTCCTGGCCCGCTCTGGACCCGAGTATCATTTAACCCCCTCAGTATTGTTGCTGGCCATGTCCGTCCCTTCATGGCTTCAGTGTCCCCATCTTCTGATGGCTCCTTCCAGCAGGATAATGCACCACATCACAATGCTCTGATCATCTCAAACATCTGGAATCCAGTGGCCTCCAGAACCTCCAGATCCTAATCCAGTAGAGCAGCTTTGGGATGTGCTGTAATCATCTAAACGTGTATCAGTATCTCCGAGGAATGTTTCAGACACCTTGTTAGGTCTTCGCTACAGAGAATTAAGGCACAGATAAAATGAGTCGTTTCTTGGTCTTTCCAAACCGTTTTTATGTCATTCTGATGGTAAAGATGCGTTGATGAAAATCACGTTGAGATTTTTTGTGTTTTCAGAGAAGAGATGAAGTGGCGACAGTGGGCTGATGATTGGCTCGTGCACCTCATATCTCCAAACGTTTACCGAACCACCGGCGAAGCCTTGGCCTCCTTCGACTACATTGTACGTGAGGGAAAGTTTGGTACTGTGGAAGGTTTCTTTGCCAAATATGTTGGTGCTGCTGCTATGTTCATCATCTCAAAAAGACTGAAGAATCGGTACGTTTCTGCTAGTCTTCTGCCGTTCATTTTGTTTGTTCCTGAAGGTTTTTAGATGATGACGATTATTTTTCAGACACAATCTGCAAGACGACGTCAGGCAGGATCTCTATAGGGCCGTCGATGACTGGGTGGCAGCTATTGGCAAGAACAGGAAGTTCATGGGTGGAGACCAGCCTAACCTGGCAGACCTGGTGAGGAAACGCTCTGCTGATTTCACCACCAGTTTGTTGTTGCTTTTAAGAACTTGTTGCAGAACCACAGCTTACGAAGAACTAATTGGATAACCTGTTCTCGTCACTGTTGTCCTCCTCCACCTGCAGGCGGTGTTTGGAGTCCTCAGAGTGATGGAAGGACTTCAGGCTTTTGACGACATGATGGAGAACACCAAAGTCAAACACTGGTACAGACGCATGGAGAGGGCAACGCTCCACCACGAGGGTCGATCTTAGGAGCTTCCAAACACTGAAGCTCCAAATGGACAATAACTCGCATCAGGAAACAAAATGGCCTCCGGTGTTTGTAGGAATCTCGGAGGCCTCCAGATGAGTCTGCTCGCCGTCATCAACAGTTACCCGGACGACTTAAAAACTTACTTTGAGATTTAGATTTCACCATTTAGTGATGAAGCTGCCTCTGGGGAACCCTTAATTCTGCTCTGTTTGCATTTCTAGAGACATCTACTGGTGGAAAGTGAGAACTGCAGCCCAGACCTCAGCTTTCTGCAGAAATGAGGCTCACATAAAGTCTGATTTAAAGATCAGTCCAGTTTGAGGACTGGAGAATATTTTTTACTTTTTGAGGTATAAATGAAGTAAATTTAACATTTCCAAACTAGGAGGGAGACTTAAAAATGGTTGAATCCATGAAAAGGTAACGGCATCATACTTCAAGTTAATGACGAGGAGCAATGGGTCCCATCTCTGTAGAAAGTCACGCAGCCCTTCATGTAAGAAGGAAAAAAATGATCTTGACGTTAATATTATTTTTGAATAATTCACAGAATGTTTTTCAATAAATGTTGAAAATGTTTTTTTTGTCACACAGCTTCAACAGTTCTTGATCTAAAATGCTAAAACTACATGTGTGCACAAGTTAGGGTTTGTTTTTTAGGTTTAAATTTATTCTGAGGTTTTACAGAAAGTTTTCTCTGCCGCTTTTCTGGAAGAAACTAAACGGTTCATTATCTAGTTTCTGTGCAGGAGCCAGAAAATGAAGTTCTCTGTATTTATTCCATTCAGAACAAAAGAGCATCCGGCTGCAGTGTACCCAACATCTGTCTGCTGCAGATTGATTGCAACAACTCTGTGTATATATGAAAAGGTGAAATAAAATAAAACAAACTTTGAGTTTTGTGGCTTATTTTAATTACTTGTGTTGCAATTACCTGAAAGTTTCCATCAGAAGTTACAAATGCCTCATATTTACTGTCACCCCTGATAAATATGTGTAAAAACTTTAAATAAAAGCATTTTTATCATCCCAGAAAAACACAAACGTTCCGTTTGATACACTTGGTGAGTGGGGAAACAAAATCCATGTCTGGCAGAATCAGCAGCACCATACCAGCCTCATTTATAGAGCACTTTATACACACACAGGACCAAAGTGCTGAACACAGAATCAACGATACAATAATAAAATCAGTAGGACCTTAAAATAAATAAAGTAACTCTGTATTAAAATAATGACACGGTCATACAAGCCGTCAGAATTAAGTAAAATAAAATTTAATAAAATATAGTTGAAAAAAGAACATTTAAAAGTCAACATCTCAGATGGTGTCAAAGGTCAGGGAGAAGAGATGGGTTTAAAGAAGCGATTTAAAAGCAGACCGGGGAGAGGTTAATTCAGGAGCTGCTACATCAGAAGCACGGTCTCCTCCGAGCTTACGCTTCGACACACTGAGGAGCAGCTGATCAGCTGACCTGCGGGAACAGGAAGGTGTGTAGGGATGTGGCAGCTTGGACAGGTAGGGCGGGGCTAGGCCAAAAGGAACAATCATTTTAAAATGAATCCTGCAGGCAGCCAGAGAGAGGTTAAAATGGGGGACATGTGGTCATACTTTCGTGTACCAGTGAACCAAAGAGGCGCAGCAGCATTCTGCAGCACCACGGCGTTTCCTGTCCAGCACAATGTAATAACAGGAGGTTTTCTGAGGACTGAGATGGTCATGACAGAACGCTGATTTTCTGTCTGATGAACTATTTCTGTGTTGATTTGGATACATTTCGGATCATTATCTGGCTAAAGCCCTCAGATTTCTAACGTAATATGTCCTGGTATTCATAAAGACTTCATGATGTGACTCCTACAAGGTTCTCAGGGTCTTTGGAGGAGAGAACAGGCCCACAGCATTACAGAACCTCCACTGTACTTAACAGTGGGCATGAGGTTGTTTTGCAGGAAACCCACCTGGAGTGTTTGTGTAACTTGAACAGCTCAGTCTCATCAGAGCAAAGCACACAGTCCCAGTAGCTTTGTTCTGCGTTTGTAATGGTTGGACAGAGAGACATTTTCCTGGTTTCCCTCCTCAACATCTGGTTGACATGTAGATATTATGTATGGAGATTAGGTCACCCCAAGATGTCACTTTCCCCTGCAGTTGTCCAACATTGAGTGTTGGAGATTTTTTTAACCTCTCTTTCTGTCTTCCTCACTCTCCGTGTTCCCCGTTGACTTTTTAATTGTTGCTCTGACTGTAGATATGGGCAACTTTAGGTGAGAAGCTATTTTCTTTTTGCCATTTGCGGACATATGAAGACCAGCACACATCTCAGTTACCGGACTAGTGTGTTCTTTTGTCTTTCCACTTTTGAAGAGTGGGTTAGCGAAATCATATTGATAATAGATTACCAATAAAAAGTTCCAGGTCAATCTAAACAAATAATGATAATAATAATAATAATAATAATAAGTAATGTTTAAGTTTCTTTTGGGGAATTTTAAGACAGTCAATAAGTTTGCAACATCTTGTTTTTATTTCCTTTAAGAAAGAAGTTGGCTGATCAATGATGCAGGTCAGAAATATATATTCTGTGTAGAAAACAAATAGGAATGGACTGGCTGAAGGGTTCACTAAAATACTCCATCACACCATTGCTAGTTTGAATTCCCTTTAATGAACAACCAGAGAACATACCAGTTTGAGCTGAGTTTTCTCTAGGCTGTAAGGAGCATAGAGCAACGCAGCACAGCCCCTCGCCCACACACTGAAGGAAGAGGATTATAACCATATTAAAAATATATTTCTAGATTTTGTGAGCAACATGAGTCCTGTGTGTTGCTTTTTATCTGATCCTATTCTGAATGAATGTATACTGGGATCAACGGGGTGGAATTCACAGTGTTCTGCTGAGTCAGGACCAGGAACATTAGCTTATCACATTAAAGCAGGGGTGTCAAACTCCAGTACTCGATGGCCGGTGTCCTTAAACTTTCTGATGGGTCCCAAGTCCAGCACACCTGAATCACCTCCTTAGGAACTCATGCTCCAGACAGTCCTGCTAATGACCTAATCATGTGATTCGGTTGGGCTGAAGCAGAGACGCATCTAAAAGTAGGACGCCGGCCCTCAAGGACTGCAGGTCTGTGCATTAAAGGATCAACAGACCATCTAGGAATGACATTTCTGTCCTTTATGGATACCCCGAAGTGGTCATATAACAATTAGCCCAATTATTTATAAAGTATGTCCAGTGACGTCAATAAAAGCCTCCTGAATGCTGAGGTGAGTAAAACGTTTTCCACAAATTGCATGAAATTCATTATTTCTGGGTCACCGCTGCAATACTTGTGTTTACACATGATTCTGCAGCAGTGGTGCAAAGAGCTGCGGCGAGGAAGAATTTTTCAACCTCACAAGTCAGTGGGAGCCTGGCTTTGATCCTGATCAAATCGTTTATGCTATACTGTCAAATGCATATTAAGATGCTGAAACTTCCTGCAGCACTCAAACAAAAGCCAGATAGGACATATTCTCGGACAGGAGTATAAAAAACAACCCATCAAAAACACCAAATTTATCCAGCATTTATGTCTGCTCTTCCAGGCACAGTAGCGGGGGGGCTCACTGGGCGAGAGGCGGGGTACACCCTGCACAGGTCAACACATCTTCACAGGGAAGACAACCATGGATGCATACTTTTACATCTAAGAACAATTTAGAGAAACCAATTAACGGTCCGAGAACATGCAAACACAGGCCAGGATTTGAACCCAGGACCTTCTTGCTGCAAGGCAGCAGCATTAAGAACGGCCCCACTGTGCAGCCCATTGCTCAGTTTCGGTGGTGTTTATTGTATACGTGTGCCAAAATAAAAGGTTACATATTGTTAGAACTATGATAAACTATACGTTATTTTAGCAACAGTAGGAGGAACGGCTGCATTTCTGTTTGAAATAGAAGCAAATAGATCATTTTGTTGGTTTTACCTTTTGGTAAATGTAAACTCTTTTAAATTCTGCTCTTTCTACCCAACATTATCAAATACTGTGAAAACCTCCTACGTTTTATCTTCCAATGAAAAATGTTTATATTTAAAGAGAGATTACGGCTGAAAAAAACCCTGGCTCAGATTTTTATTCTGAACAGTTTCTGATGTCTGTAGATTACATCAGTTTTTAGTCTAACAGGACATTCATCCGCCACAAATAGCCAGAGTTCTGCTTCATTTGTCAGGATAAAATGATCTCTGTGATAACATCTCTCAGTTCCACACAGCGGACTCATGAAAAAATTAATACATTCAAATCTTATGACTCCTAATGTTTCAATTGAACAGTGATGAATGAACTGATTCATCAGCATTTAGCAAACTAACGGTAAAAACACTAATTAAAAGAATCTGATTGAGAGTTAAACCGGGATGCAGCACGTTGTTCTTGCATCTCTTTAATAAACCGCTCAGCTGAGCTTCTATTGCTCCCATAAATAATCAGAAAGATCTAAATAATCAGTGCATTTCACACACACCTGGACCAAGATGTCTGCAGGACGGCTGTTTTAGTGTTGAAGTGTCTGAATTCATCGGAACCCGAAAGCGTCTTGGCTTGGAGCGATTCAGGAGAAAATAAAAATATATAAAAATGAAGGATGTGATCCAGTCTGTAGGGCAACGAGAAGGATCCTCATTCATGATGGTTTATGTTCATCCATGAGAAAAGTCCAGAAGATCTTCAAATCTTCCAGGAGAGATCGCCTCGCTAATGAAAGATGCGTAAAACTCAGTGTGCGCTCCAGGTGACCTCCAGGGTCTCTCCATGCATGAAAAGACAGAGTCGTTTCCCTCACAGAGGTTTCCTCAACATCATCTCTTTGGTTCGGTTCTTACAGACGTCAGAGAAGAACCTCGTCCATCAGGACCTCCAGAACGTGGAACTCAGCTGGCCTTTGGGTGGACTGATCTGTCGGCTCTGCAGCGATGTCTGAGTGGGAGAGGAAATGCTTCTTTTAACCCAAAACGTTCAGTTAATGAAGACATTTTCTACACTTTATTATCAGTTTGTCCCAAACTTTAAGCTTATTAATCTATTTGCTCGTTAACTTTAGATCATTAATTAATGGAGACATCAGGTGGTATTTAGTCTGCTTGGTTTAACTGTCTCCTGACTTTAATTGGGCAGATTTAGAGCAGAGAGGCTTGTTTTCTAGGATAGGATGGACAGATATTTGTACTTCCAGATCTCCTTCCCTATCTTAGTGTAATTGTTCAGTCCTTCCTTTCTTCCTTCCTACCTCCTATTAGAACTTGCTTCCTTTCTTTTTGTGTTGTGTCCTCCCTCCAACACATCCTTCCATGTTCCCTCTCTCTCTCCCTCGTACACTTATCCCTCCTTGTCAGCCTTTCTTCTGTCTTTGTGTCCTGTTTCCTTCCTTCCTGGTGTCCTTCCTTCCTGCCTTGTACCCCTCTTTCATCATTCCTTCTTTGTACTCTTCTGTCCTTCCTTCCTTTTGTCCTACATCCTTTCCTTCTATCACTCCCTCCTTCCTCTCGGCTTTATTTCCAATGAGCAGAATATTAGGATGAATTTCCCTATATCACATTAACCTTCCAGTGTTCCTTGAACAGCCAACTCTACATGTTACTAACTATCACCATGTTCTCCTAAACACAAAGTGCAGAGGGTAACAAACCTCCAGGAACTGCTTCAGCCTGATGACGGAGCCCATCTGTCCACTGCTGGTCACCGCTTCGATTCTGCAGACAAACATTTTACACATCAGACGTATTTTCTTTCACTTGCTGCCTTTAAGAGGTTTTAATCCAAGAAGCATCGGCTTGTACCTGGGGAAGTACTCGTCTTTCAGCAGCAGGATGAGCTTCCAGAACTGACCCTGATACTGTTTCATCAAGGCGTTGCCGCACACCTGAAGGAAGACGCACAAAAGAGCACAGCTGGTGCACATTTTCCCAAGTTCAAGTCCTAAACATTTCCAAACTTAAAGTCTTGGTCCTCAGACCATTTTAAATAGAAATGTTCACAGTAGTAGTCAGGCTTTACATAGGAAGGCAGGCAGGCAGGCAGGCAGGCAGGCAGGAAGGAAGGAAGGAAACAGATGGATGGACACGGATGGATAGATGGTAGTTTGGGTCAACAGGTGACATCCAGAACAGCAGGAACCACATTCAACCCCTGACTTTTAGATGTAGTTTGGACCCACCTCCAGGAAGTCAAAGAGCAGCGTCGCTGTGATGTCTGCCAGAGGCTGCATGTTGAGCATCTGGGCCAACCAGCGCCAGCCGTGGTTCAACCCGTGAGGAACAGCCTGACGGACAACAGAGGAATGATCAGAACCAAACAGCTCCTCTCAAACTAAAGAGCATGAGCCCGGGTAGGAAGTAAACAGGAAGTGAGAGCATTTTTACCCCCTGCTTGTTGCCGTAGGGCCACCTCAGCTGAATCACAGCAGCGTAAAGGCGGATCATGCCAGACATCCTCTTCAGAAAGCTGTCCTGACCTTCGACCCCAGAGTCATCCACACGGTAACCCAGAATCCTGTTGAAGTGGGGACGCCATTAAATCTGAATCCAAATTTTTTGAGCCAAAAGCATCTCTGAACCACTCACTTCTGATATTCCTCCACAGATGTGCCATCCTTCATCGGGGGGTAGTGTGGGACTGCGTACGGGCACTTCTTGTGCAGGTGAGCGAGGATGAGGTCGCCCACCTGAGGGTGCAGCTCCCAGATCCCGGAGGCCACCACGGCGATGGGGAAGGCTGCTTCATGGTGGGACGCCACCTCTTCCTCGCCTTGTTTCTAGGCAGGAAAAAGACCAGGAGTCAGAACTTTGCTTGTTCTGTCAGGATCCATGTTTGTTTGAACACGGAAGAGAAATTATCCACCCACAGTTACTTTCCATATTTCTCCCACTAAATGTTTATAAAGCACTGTGATCTGCTCAAACACGCAGAGGTAGAACTCTGCAGAACGTGATCCTGCGTCCGTGCTGCTTAGCTTCTGTTCCCTGTTATTCCACAGTATCTGCAGACAGACTCACCACAAACTTCTCTGCCAGCTTGCAGCCCACGAACTCCAGGCCTTGAGGATGCTGCGAGGCGGAGACGGACTTCCCTCCGGACACCACGGCCCGTCCTGACAGCAGCTTGTCGATCTTGTCGAAGATCTCTCTGAGCTGCGACCCGGAGTTGGTGGAGATCTGGCTGACGGGGATGGTGGCTGCTTTCTGCAGCTCCAGCTTCAGTTTCTTTGTCTAAGCCAAGAGGAGGTGAATTACATCCATGTATTTATTATTTGCTGCAATAATCTCCAAACTGAATTTGATGGCGGAGCACGTATGAACCCACCTGCGGGTCTTTTGGAGTGTTGAGTTGTTCAAAGGACTGAGTGCACCGAGCAGCCGAGTCCTGCAGCTCCTTGTACCACTTCATGGTGCTCTCTTCAGCGCTGTTCTGCAGCCCTGTTGGATGGGATCTGGTTAATAACCTGCTAAACGTGCTGCATTCGCTGTTCCTGAAACGTTCCTACAGATTTCCATGCAGCTTGTTTGCCATCACTTCATCTATGATTCAAAGCACTGTCTTGAAATGATAAATAGGAGTTTCTGGGTTTAAATAAGCAGAACAAACTCAGTCTGATAGGAAGGTGGCACCTTTTTTCTGTGCCTTCTCTTTGGCTGCCTGCTCTGCCTTCTTCTGCGCCTCCTGCTGCGCCTGCATAGCCTCCTGCTTTCTGCGCTCCTCTTCCTGCTCCTGCTCCTTCTTCATCTTCTCCCGAACCCTGGCTGCCTCCTCCTCCATCTGCCGGATCGCCAACCTCATGTCGCAGAGCGCTCGCTCTGCCACGGTCATGTCCTCCAAGCTGGGAAACTCTCCCTTGAGAGAAAGACAAAGAGGCTCGGTTACTGAACAGAACTGCAGCGACACACATCACAGATGCCACTGTGGCCCAACTGACCTCCGCCGTCTTTCTCACCACCTCCGACACCTGGGAGCACAGTTGGTTCCCGCGGGAGCTGTAAGAGGCGAGGCTGGCCGCCGGGAGGTCGCTGCCGGTCTGGCCGGACAGCTCCAGCAGCTGGTTGATCTGCAGGATCTCCTCCTGGATGCTGTTGAGGCTCCGCAGCCTCTCTCTGCCCTCCGCCTGCCTCTGCTTCTCCTGCTCCACCTCACGGAGTCGCTGCTGCTCCAGCTCCCTCAGACGCAGGTTCTGGATCTGATGAAGCAAAACCAATCCAGATTGAAGCTTTGTGACAGCCTCTCTGCTGTCATGTAGTTTGTCAGATGATTTTACAGAAGGTGTAACTTGATATGAAGTACAGGTTGGCATCGCAGCCAGTCTGAGCAGGTATGATCTAACCAGGAACGTCTCCTTCAAGCAGTTAGAAAACAATTTATAATCCACTGGAACTGAAGATGGAGAATAAACAAGCTAACAGGTAAGTGGCAGGTTTAGCTTCAACAGTAAGAGCTCAGGCTCAAGCTCAGCTTGGTGGGAACAGCGAAAAATAAAAAATAAAAGCAGGTTGAGCAAATGTTACGAGTGCTCATGAAAATGTCAAATCACACATATTGAATGTAGGTTTAGCATTAGAGGTCACAGAGGTCAGTTTACGTCAGGAATTAGACCCTTTCTCCTCTTTCCACAGGGAACCAAAGCAGAAGTTAATTTCCATTCTTGCTTTAACACCATTATGATGTAAAGATATACAAGCATTATGAAAAATAAATAACTTTACTTAATCTTGTTTCAGCATAAGCAAGTTAGAACTAACTGTGATCTGAAGCTGCACCATGCTCCAACATGTGACCCGAGTGCGTTTACACCAGGCTTCCAGAACCCCCTCCTACAGTACAGCGAGCCTCATAACGCCGACTGATGGCGGGTTTGAACCCGTCCTCAAGCAAACCTCCACCAATACACACGTTCTCATGATGAAGGAGCCGGCTGGGGGTAGTTTCACAAAAAAAGTCTGGGTTTTCAAGCCATTCCGGACGATCTCTAGCACGAATGTCCGAAAAAAAGCGAAAAGAAATTATAAGTCAACTGAAGATGCACAGAAATGAACACATGTAAGCGTAGAACAGCAATGAACGCAAGTTAAGACCCAGGGAGGTAAATCTGGATGCAGTTAAGACTTTAGAAGCATAAAAAAATGAGGATTAAGTTTAAGACATTCAGGATCCTGCAGAACCTCAGCTGGTAAAAGATAAACCGCCAGTGAACCACAGGCAGCACCTTCAAAATATTGATACTGGTGATGCACCAGTCAATCTACCAGTGATTGCAAGCAGTCTATTTTCCATTGATCGGATCTGACAAGTCAAATACTGTAAAACCCGATTTTTTCCTGTTCATTAATTGCATCAAAACTGAAAGCTGCCATTTTTTCTGTAGGCACCACCAACATTTTCTTTGATGCACTTTACATTGAGTTTAATATAAAAAGACGTTGCTTTTAGACATAAATGGGAATAATCTTTCCTTCATTTTCCATTGGATTAAAAACTGCTACCTTTATAAACACCTACTGGACATTTCTTCTCTTTCATGGTCAAAGTTTATTGTATTAATTTGCTGAATTAAAACTAAATGTACTAAACGAGTTTGTGTTTCATTCCTTAGAAAGAAAAAAAACTAGATAAAGGCCTGATAGGTGCACCTCGGACCAACACCAAACCCGCTGGACCTAGAACCAGCCAAGAAGATTCGCCAAGAAATAATAAAGAACATTTAAGGACAATCTAATGCAGACAGATTTAAAGATCTGCAGATGTAGACGCTGTTTTTGTCAACCACAAAAGTAACTGTTAGGCTCTGTAAGAGAATATTATGAAAGTGCAGAAGAACCTCCAGGGAGAAGTTTGGTTCTTGTCAACATGTTGACCAGATGTTCAGCAGCCCGTTTTCTGTCGGATCATCGTACCTTTATCCGGTGCCGCTGCTCTTCCTTCAGCTTCTCGTGTCGCCCCATGATCTCTTTGGTTCTGCAGTGGAGGAACCAGACAGTTTGGGCTCAAACACACAGAAACATTTCAACAATCAGTACTGTCCTGCATGTAGTCCAGTTCTCACTCTCTGTCCATCATGTCCCTTATACTCTGGAACTCCTGCCTCTGCTTCAGCTCCCTCAGCTCCTCGAAGCGCTTCAGGTGCTCCAACTTGTCGCTCGCCACCGACTCCACCAGCTTCTCCTGCCTGGCCTGCCGCTCTCGGAGCGCCATCTGAGCCCACAAGGTTGCCAACACATTTCACACAAGAAAAGGATGAAAATCCAGACCTGAGTCACAGAAGCTCTCAAATTTAAACTCGGTTCCAGGAGGTTTCAGCTCTTTAGCATCACATGAGCTGTGTAGGTCGGTACCAAAAGTTCTAAACCACCTATCATTTGTTTACATTTTCCTTCTGAAACAACCAGGTTTTTTGATACCCTTTTACAGGGTGTTAATGAGTAGTTCTGCAGCCTTTCTGAAGGTCTCTTTGAAAGCATTTGTTTCTTTATTGTTCAGAGCAAAACGTACCAGAGTCAACTTCCTTGTTTGTACAAACTGGGCAATAAAGCTGATTCTGATTGATCAGGAACTGGAAATAAAAAATGAAAAAGATGCCAAAAGTTTAAAGATAAAGCTTCAGAAGGGCTTGAGAGCCATTAATTAAAGCAACTTTGAAAGATTACAAGAACATATGGCTGCCCAGAAGGAAGAAAATAGAGAAATGAGGGGGCAGACCTACAGAAAAGGCTCTTTTGTTTCTGTGTCTTTACAGACAAAAAGCTGCTCAATTATTCTTCCTTTACAAGTTAATATCGATGTTTTCCAGACCACCTGATTTTTTTCTGAGCATGAATTTCAGCGTTACAAGAACTCTAATAAACTCTAATAGGCCTAAAATAAAATCCTTTCTGAAACCACGTGTTTGATCTGACAACAGGTGCAGTAATCAGGAGTCTCTGAGTCGGACCTTGGCCTTCTCTCGCTGATCTTCCTCGAAGCGGATGATGCGGCCAGCCATCTCCATGGCTTTGGGTGACAGCAGGGAAATGGCAGGTGGGAGAGAAGGACTAGAGACTTCGCTGATGTCTGCCTCTGGACTTTCATCTCTCGTCTCATCACTGACCGCCTGAAGTACGTTAAGCTTCGGTAACAACCCTGAAATCTGTAACGAGGGAGAGACTCAGAGAGAGGTTCTCCAGCAACACGCTCCTCCTTTCAGCTTTGAGTTTGACAAACACCTGTAGATCACTTTGCATTCAGAATGACTTACATCTTTCTGTTGATCTTTCAGAGATGGAGCTGACGAAAGTGTGGTGAGCTTGCTGTTGAGGTCCGCCGTGGATGCCGAGCAGGAAACGGAGGCTGGACTCTCCTCAGATTCTGCAGAACTGGAGTCCAGGAAGGACGACTTGTGCAGGGACTTCGAGTCGATCCGCTCAAGTATGACCGCAGAATGAGAGGACAAGCTCAGGGTCTCTTTGCAACCAGCCAGAATATGCTGCAAGAACACAAACAGATGCTCAGAAACCCCCACCACTGTTTGTGAGCTTTAGGCTTTTAGGCCACTAAAAATATCCATCCATGGCGAGCATCAACACCCAACAGGCCAAATATATCACCAGCATGCAGAGAACTTTAATTACAACATCCTACATCCAATGTTGCATTCCTGTAGTGCTTTGAGATTGCAGTACTGCCTACCTGAATAAGGTGATAACAACTGTGATTCGATATACTGTGCAGCTCTAATGTCCTCTTGCTGAAAGACTCTCTCGGGGTGCCCTCTCAGTACAGGAAGACCATTTAGATGCAGAACTTAACCATCGGCACTAAATCAGAGGCTGTAGTGAGTCAATATGGCTGCCTACACTCTAACCTCTGCAGTAACAGCACTGTGTGAGATCTTCCACGGCGCTACCATGAGCGCACATCACCGTCATCAGATTCATCACATGACGAAATACCACTCAGACAAGTGTATGCATCCCAGTTATGTCACTGCTTCAAATACAACCTTATCTGCTATCTGCAAACATCTGGGACAACATTTCCACAGTCCAGCTGATGTCCAGTACTTGTGTCCAGTAGGCAGGTAAAGATAAGATTGAAGGTGACTTCATTCACCGTTTTGACTGACTGTCGGACGCCTGTTTTTAAATGAATTCATCAATAAATTTTCAGTTAAATAATGAATCTAAAAGCAAATGTCCCTCCAAAAACCAGAAGGTATTCTATTCGAGTTTGTTTTAACAACCAGTTTTGGCATTTATCACATGGCAAATAGTTTAAAAAAAATCAAAAAAGATAAAACTAAAAAAAATTACGCTTAGGCAAATATTCATGTAGAGGCCTCATTATACTCAAGGACATCAATTAAGCCAGTGAAAGAAAAAGATCATCATTTCATCCCATCTCCCAGATTATTGTGTATGCCTATGCAACGAAGAACTGTCAACATGGGAAAAAAACTGTAGTTATGCATGGATTCATACATTTTCCACCACAAATGTCCATACTGTTCCAAAATCTGATTCCCAGACCTCTCAGGTAACGTCTTTCATAAAAAACATATACAAAAGCTCACAAAGCATTAGATCACTATCATGCTCTGGCTTTAAATACAGAACCTACAAAACCAAACATGGATGGATGGAAAAATGGATGAATAGAATAGAAATATCCTTCATTGTCCTACAGGTGGGAAATTCAGGTGTAGCAGCAGCAGAGCGAAAGGCAAATGGAGCATGGAGATAAACACAAAGGTAAAAAATATAAAAAAAACAAAACAATAAGAATAAGAGGCTGTACAGTAATGAAAATTAAAACAGAAGAAAAGAATACTGCAGTTAATAAAAATGGCAGACTTGGATTAAAAGAAATATGCAACTCGGTAGGGCAAATAAAAAAATTACAAAATCCGCATGTAATAAATGGATAGCAGACTTGGACAACCGGATGTGGAGACGTCAGAAAATACAATAACATCCAGAACTGAATATGTTTAAATTCCTTGCTTTCGTGTAGAAAGCCATGTAACTTAATGGAAAATTAAGTATTTGTCTCCTGTGTTTAAACAGGTACATTAAGACATGTGAACAAAGAAATAATATATTCGTATAATTACAGAATGTATTGTCTAACAGTATGTTTTAGCTTTGTCTCCTAAAGTCAAAAATACCTTTGAATACCTTTCCTGTACTATAAAGAAATAACACTGCCCCCTGTTGAAGAAATGATAAACTGAAAGAAGTACTTCAATATTACTCCGTTTCTTGGATTTAACACCTTAATCTGAAAAATGTTCTAGCTTTAAACGTCGGAGGTCCAACTGACTGAATAAATGAGCACCTGAATTCATAAACCCTCCCGGTTTTTAAAGTAAACCAGCAACCCGGTTAATGTTAGCGGGTCAAGCTAGCAGATGCTAACCGGAGATAGCTCACCTCTCCTCTCTCAGACCAGTACGGGTCGAAGGTCACCTGTCCCTTTGGTGAATTTTTTAAGCCTTCTAAAGTTTTCCATCGTAGATTTTCCGAAGGCATCGCGAAACAAACAAAAATCAAACCTACGGTCTGTAGCTAATGATAACAGGCGCCAAACAGGCTCGCATAAAACACCGTCCGACTGGAAACGAACACCCTCTGCCTGCTACGTTCCGGTCAGGTTCTTAATCTAACCTTCTCGTTCAGATTGTTTTTCTTCTTTTTTAAAATCCTAATAATTTTCGACAGATTTTCGGTAAGATACACAATGAACAGTTTATTTTTATTTTTCTACTCACAACAGCCCTGTTACAACAAAATACAAATGGACACTGTTATATCGCGTTTTATTACACCCATATCTTTTCATATTCATTTTATACACTTTGCGAAAAAGTATTTAAATCCAGCCAATTATCAACCTGACCTTTTCACACATACTTTATATTCAAATTCCATTTGATTAATATCCTCAACCACAAATTTAAATAATTTCAATTGATTTTATTTGAAATGGTGCCAAAGGTTTCTCCCACCCGGGCTGTGAATTTCTGCAGCTCTTCCAGAGTTACCATAGGCCATTTGGCTGCTTCTCTGATTAACGCCCAGCCTGTCAGTTTAGATGGCCGTCCATGTCTTGGTAGGTCTGCAGTTAGTCCATCCTTTCTCCATGTCAGATGATGGATGGAACAAAGCTCTGTGAGATCATTTTAGAACCTAACCCTGCTTCAAACTTTTCCACAACTTCCTCCCTGACCCATCTGCTGTGTTCCTTGGTCTTCATGATGCTGGTTGTTCGCTAATGTTCTTCAAACCTCTGAGGCCAGAAACAACAGCTGGATTTATAATGAACGTCAATTACATTTAAGATTCTGTGTACTAATTAAGCGACTTCTGAAAGCAGTTAATTGCAGATTGTTAGGAGTATCGGAGTAAATGGGAGTGGATACAAACCTATGCCACATATTTCAGATGTTTATTTGTAAAAAATTTTATAAGCCATGCGTCGATTTCCTCTTTTACTTAATATTCCGCTAAAATGGAATAAAAAAAGGCATTTAAATTCAGAAAATAGAACATAAAAACATAAAAATGTAAATTATCAGTTGATTGGATTAAAGAAGATGGGGTATAATGCAAATAGCAATATTACATGATTACCCCATCGTTTAAATTATTATTTATTATTAAGCCTCACAGAATTTACACCATATACTTCAAGGAAGGTTTCTACAACAAATAAAAATGACTACATCTGCCCCTAAAAGGCCAGTCATCTGCTAACAAACTAACTGGAGAGATAATAAAGATCAGATGTATTTAAATGAAATGTAGACCGACAACTTGTTAACAGATTTTAATTGTTGCCAGAAGAATTTTTAGAATCTGTAAATATTTATTGAACAGATTTTATTTCTGAAATGTAAACTTAGAAAAGTGTCATTTTTGAAGATAAAAGTTTTCACTTCTACACACATGAAACATTTTAGACATGAAATCAGCATCGAGACTTTTCTAAGAGGATGATAAATAATGATCAGACCTTCTCTTTATGAACAGGTTTGAGCAATTTCATAATAAGTGTGAATTCATCTGTACTGTGGTGCTTTAGAAATGGACCAGCGCTGCTCAGCTTGCCAGCAGAGAGTCACTGAAGACATTTCCATACGAGGTTTTTAGAAACTGAACGTAGTTCTGCAAACTGCGGTTTGTAGAATCCGACTGGTCCAGTCGCTCCTTCATGTTCTGAAGCTGAGTCTGAAAGCGGCGCTCCATCTAGAGACAGAAAACACATTTTAATCCTGCTGAAGGCTGGACTCAGAGTCAGGTTTATGCAGAACATACGTCCTCCTTGCTTCGCTGTAACTGACTCAGCTCTGATTTGGCTCGGCTCAGCTGGTTCTGCAGCTCCAACGCTCTGGACTGGGACGCTTTCTCTTTGGCCAGAACCCTCTGCATGCTGGTGTCCGCCTGCAGGCAGAGGTGCCGTTTTGTTAATGGAACATCTGTTAGACACGATAAGCAACTATATTTCTAATTATATCCATCAAACTAAACAAAAAACTCAAACCAGAAGAGAGACGTCGAAACAGCATAAAATAAAAGAACCAAAAAGAAATGAGGAGCAGCAAGAACAGATGAAAGGATTTTTATGACAGACTTATATGACCTGTTACTTAATAAACGTTCTTATTTGTATTATAAGAATAATTTTTTCTCGGTTGTGCCAAACGCTGTTGAGCTGGACGTCATGTTGTGATTGAAGGTAAATGACAACTAAACCTGAGCGTGATTTCGCCCAGGGAAAAAAAAGAAGAAGAGAAAGATGTTTTCTGTTCCTGACCTGTCTCTGAGCATCGTCCAGAGTTTGCTGCAGCTGTCTGGACACGACGCTGCACTCGTGAGTCTTCTCCTCCAGCTGCTGCTGAAGGCTGTGGATGCTTCCTTCCTTTAGGCTGAGAGTCTGGGACAGCTCTCTGTTTTCTGCATCCATATCCTCCAGCTTCCTACAATCAACACAGCAAACAGGGAGACACAATTACTCACGTTTAGAGTCAGAGTCTCTCCTGACTGCATCTAAAACATATGAATTCTACTGTTACATCCTGAAATAAGTTGATCTCTAAACTGATTAACTCTTCTGTTAAGGGCAAACTGATTTATTAGTTTATTATTTTGTTCTTTTACCACCAAAATCGACTCAGTAAATGTAAGTGGAGTTGGATTAAAACCTGCAGGTTGAAACAATGAGAACATAAATGTTCCCTTTTTTATTTAACTCCAAACAAAAGCGTTCCAAGCCTCTTGGTGTGAGGAGATAAACCCGGTCAGGTGAATGCGAGAGCTCTAGAGATGTAGGTACAGATGCACCAAACCTGACTCCTGCTGCAGGACTAATAGTATTTCTTGTGATGAGCATGCAGTGCCAAAGTTGATGAATACCTCTCTAAGTTGGTAATTTTCTCTTTCAGGACGTTGTTTTCCTCCTGCAGCAGCAGATTCCTCTGCTGAAACGTTTCCAGCTGAGCACCTTGCTGCTCGACCTGCAGACAAACACAAATAAACTAATTCTGACACTAATTTTTTACTTTTTTCTGCTTTTTGAGCTGCTAAGATTATTCAGCGCCATCCCTTCATGCAGTATATGTGAAAGAGGTCCAATGAGACCTCTAAATGTTCTAATCCATGGTTTAATCCTCATCTATGGCCCTCATCTGGGGAACTCAATGTACAGCCACTGCTCCTCCACATGGAAACAAGTCAGCTGAGATGATTTGAGAATCAAAGCTAACCATCTAGCTAATCTAACAGACTGGTTCAAAAAGAAAAAAAAGCTGGATGTTGTGATGGCCTAGTTAAAGTCCAGACCAGGACATTTCAACCTGACGAAAGGTGGGACCTTCAGAAATCCGTGCAGAATAAACTAACGCAACGTTGGAACGAAGAGTGGACCAAGATGTCACCACCTGTGCCAGATTGCTGAGAGGTTCTGCTGCTGAAGATGGTTTTAGAAGCTGCTGGGTCATAAGGTTTGCGCACACATGGGATATATAGTTCCTGAAGAGAGTTCTGGATCTGCTCTTGGGTCTCCTCCTAGAGGAAACTACCTAAAAACCTGAAGGGAAGGTGCTCAGGAGGCACTCTGATCAGACACCCTCAGCTGACTCCACCGGATGAGGAGGAGCTGTAGATCATCTTCAAGCTCTCCTGGATGGCAGAACCCAACCATCTAAAGGAGGAAACTCATTTCAGGTGCTGGTATTTCAGTCACGATCCTTATGTCATGACCATAGGTGACAGTTGCAGCTTCATGAGATGGATCAAAAGTCCTTCAGTTTGTCCTGGTGGTGTTCAGACGTAGGACAGTATAGCTCATAATGTGCTTATTACAAAGAACTGCCTGGACTGCAGTAAGTGTTAGCTCATTGTTTTAGGGACATGCATTCAGACACTATGCCTGATATATATTTGGTGACAGTGTTCAGAGTTTAAGAAGGTAATCAGGTGGTGGAGTTATTAAGAAACAACAACTAAGCCCTAATCAGAAGGATTCAGAAACACCACAGAGCGACACAAAGAGCTTTCAATGAGTTCTAAGTGAAGCCCAGGAAAAAACACTTGGATTACGAACAAAACCGCAGGACGTCAGAAGCTCCTGCTGGAGGGAGGACATTATGAGGCTGAAAAACGTTTGGCTGACTCTCTAAAAGCTAAATAAAGTGACCTGGAATACATTAGAACCTGTAACCAGGTAGATCAGGTGATGTTTGTCACACACCTTGTGTCTGAAGTCAGACAGGGCAGCATGATGCTCCATGTTCCTCCTCTCATGGACGTCAGCCTCCTCCTGGGCATCTCGGAGCTGCTGCTCGCTCCTCCTCAGTTTCTCCGGCATCGCCTCGAGCTCCTGGATCCGGGCCAGCAGCTCCCGTCTCACCTGCTCCTTCTCCTTCTCCAGGCTCACCTTCAGCTCCCGCGCCTCCTTCTGTGTGATCTCCAGCTTCAGACAGTACTCCTCTGACTCCAGGCGAGCCTGCTGGACCTGCAGAGGAACCCCCCAGGAATACAGAATATTTTCACATCAGGTTCTGAGGATTTTCTGTGCAGGTTTTGTTTAATAAAGCGAGGGTTGACTCTACCTTCTTCTTGTATTTCTCCACCAGGACTTCAGACTTTTTAATGGATGATTTCAGCTGTTGAGCCTCAGAATGAAGTCCTCTGAACTTCTCCTCAGATGATGTCAGCTCACTCTGATCATAATGTACAAGCAGAATAAATTACAACGGTCTATTTATTGAACTTTGCTCTTTGCCGTGTGAAGCTACCCGGAGCGTCTGGTTTTCCAGCTTCGTGGAGGCGCTCTCGGCGCTGAGTTGGTGAAGCTGGTTCCTGACCGCCAGACTCTTCTCCTCCGTGGATCGAAGCCGAGAGTTCAGCTCGGTGATCTTTCTGAGACAGAAACAGTTGCGTTCGGGCATATTATTACCAAGAAGGCAAAACGGCTGTTTGTAGCATCTTTTTTCTGGCTGTGCTCCTGTTACTCAAACATTCATAAATGAACAAAGAATTTAACATATTTAAACACAACGTAGGGGCTGAAAAATCTACATAAAGACAGTGACTGGTGGGGCTGAGATAGCTTTAAAAATGTCAACAGTGATGAAGACAAATAACTGGTTCTTCCTATGAATCCCAGTCCACATGTTAGATCACTGGCCAGCACACAGACACACTCTCTAAAAACTAAACTCCTACATGATCAAGACGCCAAATGTGTTTTCAGAAAGCAGTTTTTTTACATGTTACCAGTTGAGGTGATGTTTGTGGGTGTCTTCATGAACCCAACGGTTCCATCAGCCCACCGTGACCTCAGAACCTCCCAGTTGTTGGACACAATATGACCCCAGCGCCATGCAAACCCACAATGTGACCCGGTTCTCTGAGGGGTCCCTGTCATCTGCTGAGCTTCACTCACTGCTCACCCTCTTCATCATACCACCACTAAATTCCTCTGGTTCTAGATGTTCCAGCTCCTTATAAATTAAATCATTCACATCTCCATCACTGGTCTGCATGTTCATCAAATTAATAACTGATATACTGGAACACAAATAGATCTTATTAAAAAACATCAATCAATGGGAGCTTCTTTAGGAAGAGGCTGTAGAGGAGCTGTAGATGTTGGGTTTTTTCTTCGCTCACAGTTTGAGGAGAGAGATTTCTTCCTCCAGCTGCCGTTTACCAGCTGCTTCCTTTGAGTGGCGGAGACACCAGTCACTGGACGTGGACAGAGCCTGGGACAGCTGGGTCTCCTTAAAGACAAAACATTTTGTGTTTAAAGCTTCTACATCTCTGATCTGCATATTCAATGAAATTATTACTGAAGCAGCCACACCAGAACTGCAGCAGAAGTTTTAGATAATAAAATATAAAAAATAAAACTGCAAAGGCTACAAAACAATTTTAGAGGACTGAGAAAATATTAAAAACACACGTCTTTTAGATTCAAACAATTACTTAATCCTTTGAAAACTCCATATTTCTGTGCTGATTTTAGGTCTGCTGAGGACGTTCAGACATCGGGTTAAAGACCCGTCTCTGACCTTCTTCTGAAGTTCCTCTGCCAGCTGCCTTGCTGACTCCTCGGCTCGTTGGGCGCGCTGCGTGATCCGGACGTGCGACTCCTGCTCTTCTTCCCACTGCTCCTTCTCCTCCTCCTTCTGCTGCCTCAGAGTCTGCAGCTCGCCCTGCAGAACCTGGAGCTCCTCCCGCTGCTGGTTCTGGCTCTGTTGCATCCGCTACCTCACAAACAATAATCAATAAGTGGTGATAATGGTTTACTTTCCTCTGTAGCACAGTGAAAGTCGTATTGATGGTTATGGAAAAATCTTTTATTGGAAAAACTATGTACACCTCTGCTGCTTCAATATCATTTAAAGGGGAGAATTAGAGCCAGGTACTGTTCAGCATCTGTTCGACCCACCTCTATAAAAACCAGGACCTCTTAGTAGCTTCCTGCTTTGGAGGATCAGCAAAGACCTCAGAGAACCAGATGGATGGTTCCCATCAACATGAGAAGGGTTTAAATTGGTTTAAAACAGCTGCTGATTGTCCCAGGAGTGGATGTCCCAGCAAACCCATCCAAAGGTCAGAGCGTGCAATGCTCAGAGAAATGACAAGAGCTTCACCTCAGACTCTACAGGCCTCAGTTAGCAGGTTGAAATTCAAAGATCATGACAGGACAGTTAGAAAAAGACTGATCATGTATGGCTTGTTAGGAAAGACTGGAGATGCACTCTTCTTCTAAAAGCAATATGGCAGCCAGGCTTAGATTTGTAACGCAGCATCTGAATGAAGAACAAGACTTCTGCAACAATGTTCTTTAGTCTCAGATGAGAACATAGTAGAGATGTTTGGAGAAGACCAAACCTAGCATATCCAGCTGTCAAGCACGGTGGAGGAGGGCTGGTGATTGCGGCTTGTTTAGCAGCCTCAGGACCTCAGAACCTTTCGGTCATTGAGGCCACCATGAACTCCTGTGTATACTAATGTTTCTGAGAGTCATCTGTCTGACAGCTGAAGGTCGGTCCAAACTGGGTCATCAACAGGACAATGATCCAAAAAAGAGCAGCTGATCTAGCTGCTAAGTTCTAGCTAATCTAACCGACTGGTTCAAAAAGAAAAAAATCTGGATGTTGTGATGGCCTAGTTAAAGTCCAGACCAGAACATTTCAACCTGACGAAGTGCTCTGGTGGGACCTTCAGAAATCCGTGCAGAATAAACTAACGCAACGTTGGAACAAAGAGTGGAACAATCTGTCACCACCTGTGCCAGATTGCTGAGAGGTTCTGCTGCTGAAGATGGTTTTAGAAGCTGCTGGGTCATAAGGTTTGCGCAGCTTTTATCTCTAAACAGCCTGGTACTTTCTTTCATTTTTACTAGAACTAAAATCCTTTATTAAAAAAGAAAACGGTCGACTGTCTTGTGCAAAGATGACGGCACCACAACCCTGGTTAATGTTGAAGTTAATTATGGAAAATGAAGGTTTTTCTACCCTTGTCTTGACTTTGCCAGACGTATAAAACCAACAAATCTGAATTCCTCAGATCTAAAATGTGTTGTTGTAAAATATGTGTTCCCAGACCTGGATCTGAGAGGCCAGCTGGACCTTCTCCGCCTCCGCTTGGTTCAGCTGAGACTCCAGACGGCTGCGGGTCGACTCCAGGATCCTTGAAAGCTCTTCAGTGGTCTTCACGTTGTCCTGCATTGAAAGAGGCAGAGGAATGCTGCTGATTTCTGTTCGGATAGACCTGCAGATACCTTTACTATATTATCAGGAACTACAAGTTCTGGAGGCGAACCGGTTAATTGGCAGGATACAAACCTTTTCAAAGTCCAGGTGCTCAGCCAGCTTTGAAGCCTCTTTCTCCTTGTTTGAGAGTTCAGTGAAAAGTCTCTGTAAAACAAGGAGCAAATGGTGAAGGAGGTCAGACGATCCAAGGAGGAGATGTTAATCACTCACCATGCTTTCAGCTTCACTGTCAGCCAGCCTCTGCTTTAAGGCGTCTCTCTCTGTCGACCACACCAGCGACTCTCTCTGTGGACACCACAACAGCAACGTTTCTGCAACACTTAAGATTAACATTAAAAACCTGCAGGAGTTCTGAAAAATTTGTTACTTTAAAAGGTTTAGAATAACTAAAGCAGGTTGAATTTTACTGTCAACCCAGGTTGATGTGCATGTGAGTCCAGTGCTTCTCCTCCTACGTTACCCTTCATACCTGTTACCTTCTAGCACAGGGTTTAGCAAAGCATTAAAACCCCTGTTAAATATGCACTGTAACTGCCTAAACATACAATGACATTTCTACTGTAAAGATTGGTTAATGGAAGGAACAGAAATGTTCAATTTAAGTATGAAACTCTGGAGTCTTATTCTGCAGACATTCACTTTGCTCAACCTCTTCTCTGCCTCTTGTACCTCGTAAGCGCTCCAGTCTCTGAGGAGATCTCGCAGGCTGTGATTTGTTCTGTCAAACATTTCTATTTTCTCCAGCAGCAGGTCCTGCTGCCGTCCCAGCGAGGCTGCGTGAAGCTTCGACAGCCGCTTCTCCTGGAACAGAAACACCTGATCATTCACACTGAAAGGCCCGTTTAGTGCAGTGATTCACCTCAGCACCCCCATGCTGACAGCCATAGTACAACACTGGTACAACAGCATATGACCTCTTCGGTCTGTTGAGTTATGTCATAAAAACAAACCGAAAGAAGAACAACAAATATTCTTATTTAAATTATTTTTATTTTAAAAGCCTTGTAATCTTGGTGCCTCCTATATTGCAGATATTATATTGCTTAAAACATGCAGAAGAACTGCTAAAACCACCCTGTATTGTTGCCTTTATAATTAAAGACATTTATTTGGTTTAATAACTAAAGCCTACCTTAGTAAGGTTGTCAGTGGTTTCCTTCAAAGCCGTCAGCTGATTGGCTACAGCTACACCGTCGATTTCTGCCTCTATGAGCGCCCTCAGGAGGACGTCTGTATCTCTCTGCCGATCGCGGGACTCCGATCTGTAAATAAAATTAACTGGTATGAGCGTGAGCTCAGAATCAACGCTCTGGATGGACCGAGAGACAGAGGTGAGGTGTGAGGCAGGAACGACAGATGGGCTGAAGGAGGAGGAAGGAAGCTCCGAGTCCCTTCTTGGTAGCAGAGGCGATGGACTGGCAGGAGTCCTTATAGAACAAGATGTTTGCAGATGACACTGTGATCTGGAGCGAGACTGGGCAGCAGGTGGAAGAGAGCCTAAGAAAGGAAGCATGAAAGTCAGTGGAAGAAAGGCAGGATAGATAGAGGGAGACGGGTGGACCAGGGAAGCTGCAGAGGTTCTGAAGGGGATCCTGGGGTCAACCATCAAAAGTAACCCTGCAGAAGAGAGGAGAGGAAAAGAGAGAACAGGCAGAGTGGAGTAAACGGAAACATGTCAGGGCTGATTTGTGACAGAAGATGAAAGTGACACCTGCTAAACATCTGAACATGTTTAGATTTTCACTGCGAGTGACCAACGTAGACTGGATTACAACTGAATATGTCAGAGGAACAGATAAGGCTGAGCGCTTTGGAGACAAAGTAAGTCGAAGGCAAAGCGGAGCCGATTTGGACATGTGTAGAAGCATTTTACTGGGTTTCTTGTATTAGAGCCACACCAAGTAGTAGTGAGGTGAAAGGAACAGGACACACTAAATAGGACACGGCCGAGTTGTGTATTTTATTTTTTGCGACACTAGAGGCTAGAGGAAAGTAGGTAAACAGGAAGTGGAGTGGAGAGAGGGGACGACAAGCAGCAGAGGTCTCCACCCAGGACATCTGTCGAGGACTGAGGCCTCCATATATGGGTCACACTCTCTACCGCTACGCCACGCCTGTGTCGTGTATTTTTATTCAGCATTCTTTACTCTGATAGTCCTAAAAACATCCAGTCCAACCAACTGCCTTCAGAAGTCATGTAATTAGTAAACAGAGTCCATTAGTGTAGAATGTAATGAGTATAAATCCAGATGTTTGTGGCCTGAAAGGTTTGCTAGAGAACATTAGAGAACAAACAGCATCATGAAGACCAAGGAGGCAGCAGAGAGAAGGTCGTGGAGAAGTTCGAAGCAGCCTTAGAACCTAAGGCTGCTTCGAACTGCTTTCATTTAATTCATCGTCTGAACATGGAAAGAGGATGGACCAACTGTAGACCTACAGAGATATGACCTTCCAGCTACACTAACAGGACGGGCAAGGAGGACCACAGAGGAGGTTAATGGATCTAATGAAGGAAGGTATGCAGAGGGTCTGTGTCACAGAGGAGTATGCTAGAAGCAGGGTGAGATGGATGCAGGCAGAAAAGTGTTGCCTGATCTGGCTGCTTTGTTTTTAGACAACTGTAATATTTCCTCAGAGCAGAAAGCCGGTGATGCGCAGAAAAAGCATTCCTGAGGAACCAAAAGACAACTGTGGGAGAAATACAAGGACCTGGGAGGGCTCCTAGACTCTTCTTCTTTACTCTTTCCTGCTCGCTTAATGATTTCTTTATCAAGCCAAAACCTTTATTGCTGAAGGACCTCTCCCTTTCAAAGGTAAATACCTTTAAATACCAGAGCAGCTGTGCGCCACAGCTGATTGGATGGGACAGATTCTAACGCATAAAGACTCGTGATCATAAAAAAACATTTTAGGAGGTTCTTACATCTTTGAACAGCACGGGCTGCCATGTTCCCTCAGCAGGGCACTGATGTTTTTAGAAGCTCCATGCAGCTCTTCATCCTGCTCCTCTGCATCGCGCTGATTCCTGATCCCGCTGTCTGACTGAAGCTGCATTCTGCTTGTCTGATCAAATGACAACAAATAGCAAACATGTTCAAAGAGGAACTTCCACAAACATCGCCAAACTGAAACAAACACAGATGTTCAAAATCCTGCTGTCAAAGTAGATCTGAAGTCTTTAATGTATTCAGTAAGACCCGATTTACATGTTGACACCTTCTTTACACATCTGTTTTATTTGCATTGTTTGCATGTACGACGCTGGAAACATTTATCGACACACCTAGTCTTCATCACTTCCTGCAAGCATAATGTCACTCTAGGACTGTGATATCAGGAAAACGTGTAAATAAAAAACGTTTTCTGGATTTTCCAATGCGGATATTAACCACATTTCCCTGACTCTCTTCCTTCATCACCATGTTGGACCTCTCTTTCTTTCAGCCACTAAAATGTATCTAACAGGCAAAACATCTCTGACATGCAGAATTTGCATGCAAGGCACATAAAATACAATATCCTACCAAGCAGAAAGGTCTTGTCTTCCTGGTACAAAGGATTAACAGCAGGGGTACCAATAAACTAAAAATAAAAATAAGGGTTTTTTTCCACATTTTATTGTGAAATTGTGCTGCCCCATTAACAGATTCATTTATTTTAAGGCTTTTTACACACCTTTACCAGGTGTGCTAATAAACGCAACCAGCTTACATACAAATACATAACGCTGTCCATCAGTTTAGGGACACAGGTGCCAATGTTTTGAGGGTTTTTGGAGTCCTTTTTAACCATGTTAAGGGCTCAGAAAACTCTGTGGAAGGAGATTCCCCTTTTCGCCTAGGTGTTACTCCAGCAACTAGACTGTAACCATGGAAGTATCAGATGGACACTAAGAAACCTGGGACTTGTAGGAGCCCAAATCCCGTCTGCAAGAGATTCTTCCTGGTGGAATCCAAGGTGTCCGGATCTTTGGCCTGCTTCCATCTCCTCTCACCAGAGCATCTTTTCCCTGAATCAAAAAATAAAAGGTGTTTAGAAATTCATCTAATAATCTTTACATTTTTCCAATATGTTTCTTCTGACATTCATTATTAATGTTTTGGAGGGGCCTAGTCAGAGTCGCGATGGAGAACATGTGGAGGTGGCAAAAGATCAGGGTGATGGCAAGGAGGCCTTCCAAGGCTTGAAACTCATCACCAAAGATGAAGCTTTTAAATACCTGTTGAATAATGCAAGAAGCTGGTCATGCCAATAGAGATTTTCTCATTGATTATTTTTATCATGCCATATTTGAATAATGTAAATAAAAACATAACATTAGTTTTCCTAAATTGATCTTCCTTTTCCATTGTTTTATTATCTTTTGTCTTATTTCCTACCAGATAAAAACGTCGCAGTTCAATAGAAATCATTTGAAATCTACTGTAATTCTGCAAGGGTATGAATAAACTAGTGAGGATGTCTGTAGCTGCATCGTTTAGAAGACTATTACTGTATAATGCTGAAAACCGATTGTTCCATGATAACCTACATTTAAGTAGAAGAGAATTCAGACAAGAGGTAAAAATTCAGACATTTTGCTAAAGATTTTGTCTTCTCTGAATTAATTTACAAATAAAACTTTAAAGCGTTGAAGCTTCATTTTCAGAAGGCCATATTGTCGTAACCTGTGGTGTTTTGCTGGGACTCCTCCTCATGTGAACATGGACAGGTGTGCTCTCCGCTACGTGGACGTGAACCGGTGGCGGAGCTGGTGGTGAACCTCTCGATTTCATCTTTCAGAGGTTTTACCGCGAATGCCAAGAATAACTGTAACAAAAAACAAATTATACCAGACAAAGAAACTCTACAAAAGTTTTAGAAATTTTGATCGAGTCAGCTTCAGGAGTCCAGGAAAAATCTCTACTTCTGTCTGAGCAACAGAATGGTTTAGACTAACGAACGACCGTTCTGATTCGCTGATTTGCAAGATGTCGTTCTGTGATTGGTGCAGAGGTGTTTTCAGTAAGTGTTGCCCGGGTAACCATTTCAAGGAACAGGCATTGATGTTGCGTTCCTGAACCAATGAAGAAATGGAAAAACCAACGGTTTATTGAGCAAAACTTGTTCTACCAGTGAAAATACAGACAGGAAAATCAAAAAGAGATTATTTTAACATAAAGTTTTAATTTGGTGTGCATAAAAATTTTTTCAATAGAATTTTGCATTTTTCGTATTAGTACTTGAACGCAGTACGAAAGAACCGTTAAAATGGCACAGTGCGGTCTTATTGTAGGAAATCTAGCTTAACCTAAAGAATATGAGCTAAAAAATTCACAAATACGTTTAATAAATGTTGTAAATACGAAAACCAAATTTAAGTTACATAGTCGCGGTATTGTATTGTAATCTTTTGGCCATCGGAAAATGACTGTGTTTCCTTTTTATCTAACGTTACTTCCGTTTGTTGGTTAATACGAACAGGAAGCTAATGCTAACTAGCTTAGCCTTGGCTGACATATCCTGCTGGATAACATGGGGAGCAAGCTAACGCTGAGCCTTACATGCTAATTTATTACATAATTCCAGGTCCTTTAAGAGTTCCTACATCCTAATATTTTTTGCTTATTAATGTTCGGATCGGTGCCCCCATGTAACACATCGAATGATAGATTATTTTACATATACTGTAACATTTTATTTTTTCAATGCGTATCTCGGATAGAAATGCTGCTAGCGTTAAAAACTAACAAGTTTGTCGTTAGCCTTTGTTCCGAGTGTGAAACGGCAATGAGGTCAACGAGCCTGCGGCTGCTCGGACTGCAGTTATTGTTCGACTGCATCTTTGTGCTCCTGTTATTTCAGCCCTCAGAGTCGTGTGCTGCCGAGCCACCGGAGGAGGGAACCAGCACCGACACGCTGATACTATGTAGGGCATGTGGACACGAAGTGGCGTTCGGCACAGACATCCACTTCGTTCCCAGCCGCATGGCATTGTCCAGTCGCAACGACACGTCAGTAGGTGGCCGAAGGATCCACGTCCAGCTCTTCGAGAACCCCCACGGACACCAGTTCAATGTGATTACATTCAGAAGAGCGGACGTTATTAAGCATTGGCCGGCTGACAGGCACTTCTCCTGGTACCCGGGGTTCTCTTGGACCGTAGCTACCTGTCCTAGGTGTCAAACTCATTTAGGTAGGTATGCTGACTAAAGCAAAGTTTGCGTTTTTGGATAAAATCACTAGCAGGACTCTTCGGTTGAATTCTCAAAGAACCATTACTTGCAATATATTATGAATAAAGTTATTTACAGTCTTAGTGTTGAACCATAAACATCAATACCAGCATTGGTCTCTTGTTCTTTGGACTTACAATGAAATTGAAATTCCAGTGATTTGTTTTCAAAACCACAATTATTCCATGGTTCCAGCAATGCCAAATGTGAGAATTTGCTTTCTTCTTGCATGAATGGATTAATATTACCTCATCGTTTTGCTGTATGATGGCAAATAAAGCAGTATGCTAAAATATCTAGATCAGTCACTAACAATTTATGTTTCTATTGGTTTTATGACTTAATACATTTAATACCTTTTGTTTCTCCCCAGGTTGGGCCTTCCAGCCAAGCAGTTGGCCAGACACGATCCCAAATAATAAATTTGAAGAGTCTGAAAACACCTTCTTGGCTTTAATCACCGACAGAATATTGAGAGAAGACTTTGCCTCAAGTTTGCTAATGACTCCAAAGTCCTTTACAAGCTGATGAACTTGACTCAAGGTTTTATTTTGGTGCCTTTACTGCTTTCCAAATATATATTTTCAAATAAAATTGTATCCCTCATTTTTGTTTGAAGACTCCCACACATGCATACACAGTTCAGTTTTATTATTGTAACAAAAGCAAGTTTTACACCTTAAATTTGAAACAATTTTTTAAAGTGTAAATTCTGAGAAAACATGTCTGTTAAACCATTCAAGCAGCAGAAGGGGCCAAAATTTACAAGTTTTTTTCAGTTTTATTCTTTATTAAAAATGTCATTTCAAATCTTGTGGATATCTGTAAAACAATACAATGAAAAAAAAAAATCCCATAGAAATGGTGTCAAAATCTCCCCAATAACCGATACACTCCTGCCCCTCCCCAGCTTACCCCCACCCCCCAACCCCCAACATTACAAGTCAAAGGAATGAGCTGGTACTCGATAACCACACGGGGGGACAACAAATAAAAATACTTTAAAGGGCACCTTGTCCCTCGTAGAAAAGAAATTATATTGAAAGGTCTGCTAGCACTAGGTCACTACACCATGGCTTCAGTTGATTTACCACACAACCTTGAACAGGAGGGACTCTGTGTGACATGTCTTCATTCTACTGAGGATGCTGTGCTGATTCTATTTTTTTATTATTATTTTGAGATTTCTTCAGGGATGGTACTCACAATTCAGGACAAAGTGCCATTGGCCTTAGATGAGTCGAAGGAGAACATAACATGGCATCAGCAGGTGAAGAGGCTTCAGAATGGAAAGTGAAGCACATACGGATAAAAGTAAAAAAATAAAATAAAAAAAACAAAACAAAAAACCACATTTGCTCCCAAACATGAGTGGAAAATCAACAAGGAAGGGTCTTGCAGGTGATAGTTTTTAGTCGTCTTCTCCTTCATCCTCCTGAAACAATAAGGAACCACAAGATCAAAAGGTGGGAACCAAAAACATCTGTTCAAGATTTTCCAAAATGTTAGCACTTTACCTCTCCTTCTTCCCCTTCATCCTCTTCATCATCTTCTCCATCTTCATCTCCCTCCTCATCTATGTCCTCCAGACCCTCCTCATCCTCTTCGTCCTCCTCACCTTCACCCTCTTCATCATCCATGTCAGGAACCTAAAGATAAAAATCTTCTTCAGCATGTTTTTTTTTGACTTGAAAAGGAAGCTTCTAAATCTGCATCCAAAATAAGCCTCCAACACAGACTCATTTATGCCACAAACACCCGACTAATGTTACTTTCTGTAATTGGGATTGACAAACATACCAAGTAGTACTGCAGGGGGTTTGGCCAAATATCGTCTTTGATGACCTCTCCGAGCTCGTCAGCACCAGCATCTGCATGATCAGTGAACCAAGTGAAGAAGCTCTCAGGTTCTTCATGTTGCCTCTTCCTTCCAGCTTTGTTCTGTGTCTGGCTGGACCGCTTGGTGAGATCCTGCACACACAGGGGAAATTAAGCTTTTTACAAGTCTGTGATTCACACAAACCCCGGTTGGGTCAGTACTAGAGAACAACATGCAGCAATGAACCCAGAAAGAGCGTTCTACGATGCATCCCACTACACTGTATCTTTTTTTAAAGTACAGTCAGAGGGAAACAATCAAATCCTGCCCAGTCTGGCCAGTATGACAGAACAACATTCCAGTTACACGCACCTTTCCTGATTTCCATTTGATTTCCGTTGACTTTGAAGATGGGTCTCCGCTCTCATTCAGATGGAACTCTTTGGAAAGTACTTTGTTTTCGAAGTACGGATTTTCATCAAAATACTGAAACAAAAATGGAATCAGATTTGCGCACAATACACTTCTTAACCTTCAATGTTGAATCAACAAAGACACCCCATCACTTACAAAATCTATTCTGTAGCCCGACTTGATGTCTTCAAACTCTGTCACCTCCACTCGGCTCAGGTAGTGAAGTGCTTCTTCATCCTCCTCTCCCAGTAGAGCAGATACTGTTGCCATAAACATCAACATCAAATTTTTACCCATAAAGCTGAAACTGGAAGGACTGAAAAGCTGGAGTGCAGGATTTTTTTCATGGAAACTCACCTTGTGGATGGTTGACAAACGTGGTGACCCAGAAATTGGGGATTTTGGCGATCAGCTCTGACCTCTTCTGAAAGAACGGCTGACGGAGTTTGTTGTATTTCTGTTCTACTTTCAGGATCTCCTCACTGGCCTGCTCATTCAACCTAGAGAAATAAAAGATCGACATAGTAAATCTGTAAAGACATTCTCCAGTCATTAAAATCATTTTACTCTTTAGGGTATTTGTCAAAATGAACAGCATCACAGAGTGTTTTCATACCAGCTAACAGCATTTATTTTAGTTCTTATGCAAACAAGGAAATCCATTCTGAAATTACTGTAAGACACATACCGAACCTTTGAGGACCAATTTTCAAATAAAGGATAAATTATTTCAGCTTGAAGAGCATAAAAACGTTTCAAATATGAAGGTTGTGCACGTAAATACTTGTGATAAATAGTTTTAAACTAAACACTAAATTTCGCTGGGTGTAAAGTTTTTAAGTGTGTCAAATTCATTGATTTCTGGTGTATAGGTACCTGAAAGCGCAATAAGTTTATTAAAAACAAAATTAGGAAAATTAAGGAGTTGTTGGAACGGGGGTCAAATTCTGCCATAAAAACACTTCATTAAAGGGAAACTATTTTTCAAATTTAAAATTTCTGCTTAAGATTTTTCTTTTGCATCCTAGTTGCTGAACGGGTACATATAACCCATTTGATAATAAATCTTGTTTTAAATAAATTAAGCAGAAGGATCAATAAATTGACCTTACCTGTCAATTTCATTTTGAACTTCATCGATGTGTTCAATAGCTTCCTGTTGCTCTTTCTCTGTGGGAGGAGAAAGAAGAATAAGTCACAAAAATAAAATAAAAATCATAGTGCACCATCCAAACTAGCATTAATGTCCTAAGCTAGACTGAACGCCATTCAGTTTTATGTAACCAAAACGCCAACTCATTTTTCTCAGTTAAAGTAGAATTAACACAGGGGTAAGGAGTGAGCCGCATTTTACATGTTATACTAGGTTCTGGAAGCGGGGCTGACAGTGGATCAGGTAATGTAAGCGGCCAATGGCTGCAGCGCTCTCCGTTCAGGATCTCGCCGTTTCCTGCCGGCTGCTGCCTACAGGGCCGCGTGGTTTAAATGTGGGACAGCAGACTGCTCACAGCCGCGATAACGTGAGCGACCGAGCCAGGATGTGTACCAGGCTACGCTCCCCTCACAGCGGTTCTCAGGACCGGGTCCTGCTCACAGCTGCCATGATGCAGTGACCGTGAGCTTTGAACTAGGCAGAACAAGGTGATTTAAATGCGTTAACAAAACAACGTCGTCTGTTAGCGTTAGGTAGGACTACAACAACAACACGAGCGGGCTAGATGCTAATGCCCGAATGAAATGCTAAGCAGACTTGGACCATAACCCCCACAACATTAGAGGGAGCACACGTCCAGGCGGTCTGCAGTATATTCTGGGCACAATAATGAAAATTATTGTTTAAAATGGGCCACGCATTATCCATCGACATAACTGCTATACCCCGGCTAACATGGCCTCTCAGCACCAAACAACGGAGGAGTAGGGGCATGCTAAAACACGTTAGCCCCTGAAAATACGCAGCTGCCGTTTCTAAGAGCTGCAAAGGCGCTCCGGTGGCGTTAAGCAGAAACAGAGCAACATTTACATTAAATACAGACGAATTAAACCGTATCTTATGTTCATGCAAACAATATTGGAGAAGAAAGTAAAAATGGCGCTGAACAGGAGGCCGCCATTCCCCTTACCGGAGGTCTCGTCCGCTCCGTCATGGTTCGAGTTCAGCTCCTTTTTACTCACTTTCGCCGCCGAGGCAGACATTTTCTTTCTTTTCGCACGTCGAGAGAAACCTAAAGACGTCTGAGGGGAAAAAGGACGGTGGATCTAAATCTCCTTGAACAGGAGAGCGTTAATTCGCTGTGAAGTTCAGCGTGGAGAAGCCAACAACGTGCTGCTGCTTTCCACACAATGTAGCTGCCGAAGAGCGAGGAAGTCACAGGCAGCCTTTCATTACGAACGCGCCGCGCCGAATGGAGCGGAGGAGCAGCTCCGCCTCTCAAAGTAGGTCTCACTACTCCGATCCAATTCGCTCGTTTACCCCCGCATCCACTCCTAAAATAACACACAAAATAACCAGAACCTTAAATTATTACTTTTTATAACTCCCATGAGATGAGTAATTTAACCTTTGTTCAAATTTAAATTCACCCTATAGTCCGGGCCAAATCTTCTGCTGGACCGACTCGCACTTGCGCACTTATAAAAAAACATAGATGAATGTCAGTTGAAGTGGTGGGCCTTGTTCTTGGTGGTCAGCACTGATCCGCACATCAAACTCGAAAATGTCGTTTAATTAGGACATTTTCTGTTCAGGTTCCGTCCAAATAAGCCGGTTTACTTCCCGTTTCTAATAATAGCCTAACAGTTGGGGGGTGAATGAAGAAGACCTTCAAGCTTGGTAGGAGAAAAGGAGACTGCAAGGAAAACCCTTCTGAGATGTTGCGCTTTTCTTGGATAAGATAATTTAACATCAAAAGTACAGTTTTCAGAATCCTTTTTAGCCGCATATACTTTGTCTTTTAAATATTTGGTGCATACATGTAATCCATTGTATTTGTTTAGTTATAGTTATTATCACCAAACACACTTTCATTTCTGTCATGTAAATGTCCTCCATTTATCCATCCATCCACACATACAGGCCCATTCAATAAATTAGAATATTGTTGAAGAGTTCATTTATTTCAGTAGCTCACTAAATGAAACATGAAATAGGTTAACTGCACACACAGTAATGTTTTCAAGCTTTTATTTCTGTTAATTATGAGAATTTTCTGCTTACAGCTCATGAAAACTCATCATTTAAGATTTGAATATTACCTCGGACAGATAAAAAGCATTTTTCAATACAGAAATGTGGGCATTTTGAAAGACATGCTTTATAAATGCTTAAAGGTTATGCTCTAAAGATAGTCTTAATCCGACAAACAATCCTCACTCGCATATTACTGTAGATACATACATGCAGTCATATTCAATAAATTACAATAATATTTAAAAGTTTACTAAATGAAACACATCATGTAGATTAATTCCACACAGACTGATGTTTTCAAGCCTTTATTTCTGTTAATTATGATGGTTCTCTCTTTACAGCCAATGAAAACATGTCGTTTAAGATTATAATATTACATCAGAACGATAAAAAACATTTTTAACACTGAAATGAAAAGTATGCTCAATACCTGCTAATTTATTGCAAGTGATTGTACAGTACATACACTGTTTTCCACGTATCTCAGATAAATACGTAAAGCTAACAGGTCCGGGAAGCAAATCTAGAAGTCGCACTCTCCAGCTTGTTCTCCCAAAGGGTCTCTCAGCCAGAAGAGATATGTAGTTTTCTCACTGAGTTTAGGGGCAGCCCTGGGGTGTCCTCTCAGTGGAATGTGCCCACGAAACTCACAAAGGAAGGAGTCCACAAGGAATCCCGGTTAAATATCTAAACCACCTCAAATGAATCCTATTTATGTGGAGGAAAATAGACATTTGTTGCTATGAAAGAGCCTGGCCACCATGTAGGATGCTCATTTAAGCCGCCTTCCAGGTTAGGATCTGTATCTCATGACCATCAGTAAGGGATGGAGCGTTGCTTCAGGTCAGCAGGTTACAGGTATGAATCTTAACAAATAAATTCTTAAGTAAATAAAACACAAAAGACACTGGCTGCCTTATTGTATTTTGTTCTGCCTGTGAATTTACAATCTCCTCTGGTTAAGAGAGATCATATTTCCCCTACTTTAGCTTCCCTTCATTGGCTCCCTGTTAAATCCAGAATAGAATTTAAAATTCTCCTTCTCACATATAAAGCCCTTAATGATGCAGCTCCATCATACATCAGAGATCTGATTGTTCCATATGTTCCTAACAGAGCACTTCGTTCTCAGACTGCAGGTTTACTGGTGGTTCCTAGAGTCTCTAGAAGTAGAATGGGAGGCAGATCCTTTAGTTATCAGGCTCCTCTCCTGTGGAACCAGCTCCCAGTTTTAGTCTGTGAGGCGGACACCCTGTCTACTTTTAAGGCTAGGCTTAAAACTTTTCCTTTTTGATAAGTTTATAGTTAGAGTGGCTTAGGTTATCCTGAGCTATCTTCCTTATTTTACCTCCGTCTTCTTCTCCCCTTGTTGGATGGAGTAAGGGGGAGTCAGGTTTTAGCCCAAACCGGCTCAGTTATGGTTGAGGTGCAACCACCCCTCCATTTCTGCTACCTGTATGACCCCCCCTCTCTCTTTTCCAATGGTTATGGTCAGTCTGACAGAGAGAGGTATCCCAATCGTTGTGGTTTTTTAGTATAACAATGGCCATCAGTGGGCTCTAGATGGACACCCTGTCTACTTTTAAGGCTAGGCTTAAACTTTCCTTTTTTGTAAAGCTTATAGTTAGAGTGGCTTAGGTTATCCTGAGCTATCTCTGTAGTTATGCTGCTATAGGCTTAGGCTGCTGGAGGACATAATGACCACTTTCACCCTCTTCGCTACATTCTCACATTACTCTACAATTTTGCATTATTTGCTGTTATTTCAGCTTTTAACTTTGTTCTCTCTCTTTTCTCTTCCTAAAAGCTACACCTGGCCTGACTCTGTCTACATGTAACACCTTTCTGGAGAGGGGATTCCTCCAAGCTTCTGCTGGCAACAACTTAATGCTCACCCTCTACCGATGATCCACATGGCCCTGTCTTTCAGTGTTTAACCCTTTCTCTCTCCTAGACATGGCTACTGACTGAGCTTTTACTGTAACTAACTCTATGTGCTCTCTTTCAGACTCTAACCTGAAAACTGGCTCAGATTTTTATCTGTTCTTTCTTTCTAGGTGAAACGACTAAAGGGAGCTACATCCATTAACATTTTACTTTTCCTTCCCATAGAAAGTACTCCTGGATCAGTGCTTCTTTGTTCTCTTTGTGTCTCTGCTCTGTTCTCTCTACCCCCAGTCGGTCGTGGCAGATGGCCGCTCACACTGAGCCTGGTTCTGCTGAGGTTTCTTCCTTTTAAAAGGGGATTTTTTTCCTCTCCACTGTCGCTACATGCATGCTCAGTATGAGGGATTGCTGCAAAGTCACCCCCAGTGACTGTCCACTGTCTCTAAAATGCTCATCCAGGAGGATGAATGCTGCAAGTCACTGACTGGATGCAATCTGCTGGGTTTCCTTAGACAGAAAAACTTTTTATCCAATTTGAATAAATAACTGAATCTGGCTGCACTGTTCAATGATTAAGATTAATTGGTATGTATGAACCTGACTTTTGTGATGTTCCTTGAGACGACATGTGTTGTGAATTGGCGCTATATAAATAAACTGAATTGAAGTGAATTGAATCTATAGTTCCACTCAGAAATCATCATCGTTATGAATGTAACAATGATTTTGGAGTTATAATATAATATTTAATTTAAATAGTTATTTTATCAGGATTAGATGATGACACAACAAACAAACTATATCAAAACAAGTTAGATTTTTCTTATTATTATTTTGTTTTTTAAATATTCAAATTTATACGTGCAAGCTCAAATATCCATACAGCCCCAATAGTATATTGGTTTAAGTGTCTCCAAGCAGGTTCCACCTTAATTACAGTCTTTCTATCAATAAACGTCTGTCCCCTCTTCTTGGCAGAATTAGTACAATTAATTTAAACTGGTTGGCTTTCTGACACATTCACCACTTTTAAGCATAGTTCACATTAGAACTTTCCAAAGTGTTTAATGTTAAGTTGCTTTATCTATTACAAAACTAGTACGGATGCTTTGGGAATGATTTTACCCAACTGGGTCCAAGTTTCCACCATCTGACACAAACTGGTTAAGTTGTTCAGGATCAACCAGGCTGAGGCCTGCCATGAGCTGCTGGTTCACCAGTTTTTCTGTCCACAGTGAAGCCAGTTCTATGTCAACATGCTCTGAAAATTTGTACAACTAAAAAATAAGCCTGTGCTGTCAGGGTGGAACGTGCTAGAGGACGTCTAATTAAAATTCCCTACAGGCATATGTAAATATTTGAGCCTTTATGTGTAATATTTACACCGTGTGGAGCGAAAGAAAATCCACCAGAAATTCAAAGTTGTGTCTCTGGTTCTTGTTTTTTAAATTTACAAATTTTGTAAATTGTATGGTAATTCTATCTATCTATCTATCTATCTATCTATCTATCTATCTATCTATCTATCTATCTATCTATCTATCTATCTATCTACCTACCTACCTACCTACCTACCTACTTACCTGCCTAAATACAAAGTAATAGGTTTTCTTTACATTGTTCCAGTTTCTGTTTTATAATTTATGCACATTTTGCATAGCAGTTGCATCACATCAGTTGCTCAATAGTTCTCAATGAAAATGAAGACTTTCGTTTCATTTATTAGTCTGTGATTTTCCCTTGTTGTGTCCTCTTAATTGTGTCGCCTCAAGTCAAGTTGTATGTTAATGGTTGTTAATAAATCATGAGGAGGAGGACCACAACAACCACAAGGCTGTTGTGTGTCCTTGTCAACAGTCATTTTGGGAATTCACTGTGCTGGCAGCAAATCTAGCTCTCTATCCTGGAGCAAAACTGTGCCGCTACTTCTCCACTTCCACCGCCTGAATGTTATGCGCTGCAATCAACATTAAGATCTCTCACCCCTTGTTAGTGTAAGAGCAGATTAAACCAATATCCCAAACACTGCAGGCTGATCTCCGCTTTGTCCCGAAGAGAGCATCAGCAGCAGCAGCCCTGGGTTTTGCCTTTTGGTTGGTGGCAGAAAGGGAACATGTGGTCCTGCAGTGGCCAATGCCGAGCCCAGAGCAGGCAATCGGTGCTGTCAGAACAGAGCCAGCAGCAGCTTTCTGTGCAGAAAGAAATCCCTCTTAAAAAGACAAGACACACACACACAAAGCAAGAGAGGGAGAGAAAGAGAGGGAGGATTTGGTTACGGAGCAGAAGATAAGGATGCGGAGGGAAGTGGATGTTGCAGAGGAGGCTGCAGGGAGGTGAAAACAAACATCTTAACAAGCCTTGTGATCCCAGTCCCAAGATGTAGGCTCTGATTGAGGATGATCTGAGAGTGTCTGTGAACGCACCGTAACATCCAAGGACTTGTTGTGTTTCAAGGATAGTGAAGGTGGAAGGCTGCAACCTGAGAAGCACACCCTCCACTTCCACTTAGGATGACAAATTAGCGTTTACTAGACGAGGCGCGAAGAATCATCCCGAGGTTAGTGAACTGCACAGTCATCCTGTTTTCAGCTGACTCGATCGTGTTGTTCTCACTTTTCCCGTGTCTGTTCTCACACTTGTTTTTGTCCAGGTTGCAGCCAGATTCCTCACATTCCTCCACATGTTTTTATTTTGCTGAAGGACCTCTGTCTGAAGCGACTGTTGTCTTTGTAAATGTGCTGACCTGACAGTGTCACAGTGGGGCTTGACACCTCTTGATGTGCTCTCGCTATCCAGGATCAGATGTTGTCCACAGCTCAGCAGATGCTGCAGGACAGCCGCTCAAAGATCGAGCTGATCCGACTGCAGATTATCAAAGTCACCCAGGCCGGTGGCGGTGGTAGAGAAGGTGGAGGAAACCAAAACATCTCTGCTCATGGAGGTCAGTCCAGGGGGAAAACATCTCATGACTCCCCAAAGTGGGACCAGAAAACAACTACGTTTCTGCTTTATTTTAGTGGGAAAACGAACTTTAAAAGACGCAGGAAAACAGATTATGTAGATAAGATTCAGCACAGCTGTTTTTTGTTAGTCCAAAGAAGCACAAAGCTGGCTCACTGATTGAGGAGAAAGAAAGTCAAAACACACAGCGACAAACAGCAGGCTGACATGTTCTAACTGAAGAGTGACAGCTGGCCTTTTTAAATGTTAGAGCTTCAATCAGCTATTCAGCAGGAACGTGTGGTGGTGGTTTGGGGTAAATCAGTCATCATTATTGATAACTCTGCAGTCACGCTTTGCTTTTCTTCTCTGTGGCAGTGCCACTGATTCTGCCAGAAATATCAACATGACTCCTCAGTTCTGGAAGATTACCACTTTAGATGTATGTACAGCTGAGCAAAGAAGTGCTCATTCCAACCGCAAAATTTAGATTTAAAATCATTTTCATTCCACTGTGAAGTTTATCTCTAATAGGACATGAGACATGCATCTTTCAAAAGATAACAAAGCAATTTAATTAACCTGTTTTTCTTTAGATTTTATTAAATAGGACATGTCAAAGACGGACAGACAGATAGATAGATAGCAATTAATGTTTCTGTTAAAAATATTGATATGGGACTTCAGCTGTGGAGGAGAACCACCTTAAAAATACTTCAGGTTCTTATGATTAAAAATGAGTTATGGATCACAATAAGTGCTGGAATCTGTTACTATTTTAGTCTAAGGGGGCTCATAAAGAGGTAATGATTTCAGTTTTGGTTCATTATAATGAAAACTGCATATATTATTTGCTATTAAAAGAAAAGTGCTTGTGCACAGATCAAAACTTTAACTAACTGAGCCCTACTTCTTGTCAGCTGTCATCAGTGTGAAACTGCTCTGACAGGGTCAGCAATAGCAGAAAATATGCAGTTCAAAGAGGAAAAAAAGATTCCTGGAATATGAAATTTGAGGCAGGCCATTTCCTCAGCTTGTGTTTCTTTTCTCTGACCCCTGACCTGCTTCCTGCTCATTGTTTCCTTATAGTGCCGCAATCTGTGGCGAAATTGCAGCTTCAGTCGCTGCAGGCAGGTGTAGTTGATTTGTTTATTAGAGGCCTGGTTAAATTTGAAAAGGTGAGCATGTTGCTTAAGTGGACCAAGGCAATATATTTTATTCTGCGAGTGTGTTAAATTAATGTCCCTCTTACATTGCAAACAAAACTTAATCCAAACATAAATAAATTTGTTCAGACTCTCTCAGTATCCTTATTTGTTTACTGGAACACCTCTGAGTGAAATTAAATATAGTTCATTATATTTTAAAGCTGCTAGCCTGAAATTGATGTGAAATCAGCAAAACTCACTTTAGATGTAGTTTATCACCTATGGAGCAACATGTAAAGGTCTGTTTTACCATTTTGTTTTATAAATTGTGATTTAGTTGAGACAAATTTGCCCTTCCGATAACAAGCCCTCATACATCCTGGTGACATCACATGAGGCAACTAATTAGGGTTCTTTTGACCAGACATACGCGTAGTTTTCAGTATTTTAAGTGGTTTTTAAGATCTTTTCAATCCATTTTATAAATCCTGAGGGGCGTAGGTACTGCAGGACTGCTGCGTTACCATTTCCTTCGCCAGGCAAACTGACTTATGCTGGACCCAGTCCTATCCATCATGGCTCTGGGCTCATTAAACATGTAAGGATGAACGCTTTGTTGCCCACATGCAACTCAAATATGTTTAAATATGTCAAAAGTCACTCACGCCATTGATTCTGGAGCTTCTTGTGATGTCATTGTTGTGGGGAAAAGAGTATTTAACAAAGAAAGAGATCGATGATCATCACCCGCTCAGCTTTATTAATTTAGCCTGCAAGGGAGAACAGTTGTACAGCATCAGACACGTGATCCAGAGCTGTGCCAAATCGGTTCTGACCAGCCGAAAGGAAAAAGCTTTCCAAGGTAAAACCCCCATGGTGCCTGGGCCCCTGTTGGAGAGGCTGAGGTGAGAACTGCTGTAATTCTTCCCCAGATGTGTTGCCTACTCTGCACCAAGTGTCCTCCTTTATCATGTATTTCATAGACCCAGTATTATCTGCATGACTAAGACTGAGCCATTTGCAGAGCCATTTGCCCTGAGCCCTGAGCCCTGACATGAATAATACAGCAGGCAGGACCAGCAGGGGGGGTGTGAATACTTTTGTCAGGCCAGACAGAGTATCAGCTCATAAAAGAAAGGCACTCTCTAAATTTTCATCAACAACTTCAACCCAAATACACACAGTGTAGAATTAGCAAGGTTCTTATCTTCGGTGTGCTTTTTAAAAACGTCGCATTTTATAAACTTTTCAATGGAAATCCAGACTTCATCTCCTAGCTGTGTTTTAGTTGTCAGTCTACATTTGTCAGTGAAAATAAAATGTTTTAAACTTGTGGTAGCTGTTCATGGTAGCTGTTCAGGAAGCTGCACAGGTTTCAGTATATATTATTAATTTCTTAGTTATTATTATCATGTTCACAGTTATTATTATATTAATAACATCATTCAGAATTATTAGTCCCTTCTCCACCTCTATACTAAACATACAAAACTAAAACCCTAAACCAGCAGCAATCAGACTTTGAAACAATAAAAGAGTTATTATATTTTTGGTCTTTGTTGTTCAAATTTGAAACTATTTGCTATTTAAAACAATCCGTTGGTTTAAGTCTCCATGTAAAAACTTTTGTAAAATAACATTTTCTTAGTTTCGATCCATTAAATTAATTATTTCACAGGTTTATTTTAATTTAAAAAAATGTAAAAAAAAAAATCAGATTTATGGGAAATTGAAATACTTTGACAAGTTAAACATAAAGAAGTGAAGGAAAACAGCTGTGATGTACATGACATGTATATGTAAACTAAATGCTATTTATCAGGGAAAACAGGTATTCCTTACTTTATCTTGTTTTATTTTATTTTTCCTTTTACAGAAGTTACATTTTCCATAAAGACAAATGCAAAATGTGAAGTCTATGGAAAGCCAGCTCTTCAGAAAAACCTGCCCTGTAATTCCAGATTTGAAGGTCAAAAACTGTTTAATTTAAGCCTTATTGCAACTTGTTTTTGACATAAATTAGATTCATTACTAAAAAACACTCTTCCTGGTGCTAAAACAGCATTAAGTCTTAGAAGGATGATAAAAAGAGTTTGGCGTTTGGAACGTCTCTGCGGAAGGAGTCGGCCTGATCTGCTTCATTAAAACTACAGATGTTCATGAAATATTCAACAAAAGTGACTTAAGTACTTAGAGTAATGCATCTCTGTCATATTATTCTCCTGGGCTTCTGTACATACATCATATTAGTGAGATAAAATATGATTTATACATCACTTTAGGGATTAGAAACAAAAAAACTAAACAGAAAGCTACAAAACTGCTGTTTTCTGCTTTGAAAGACGTAACGTTGGACTGTGTGATGAAATAATTTCCTTTTCTTTCCTGAATGATGCTTTAGTGTTTTTTTGCTAATGGAAATATTAGAGGAAGAGCTCTTTTCATAAGTGACTCCCTCAGCTGGCGCCATTCTTGAGCTCTAAAAGGAGCTTTTAGCTGGATCTTTTCTCTGTTTTTCCATTTTCTCTCAGAGATTTCTGCAGTCACCGCCGTTCCTGTGGACGCTCGTTTGGCAGAGCTGCAGCACTACATGCAAAGAGAGACCGATGCACTGGTGCTGCACAAAGATGTGGTGAAGCAGCTGAAGGGGATCTCTGGACCAGAGCTGGACCAGAACGCTCTGGCTGAAGTAAGGCTCGGTTTTACAGCCCTGTGAAAAAGTATTTACCCCCATGTGGATTTATTCTGTTTTTGGGTTTTTTGTCACACTTAAATGTTTCAGATCCTCAGGTTTTTCAAATGATAGGAACAAAAAGTTATCCAAGCCAATCTGACCCATTGTGAAAAAGTATGTGCACCCTAAACCCAATAACTGGTTTTGCCACCCCTGACAGCAACAACTGCCTTCAAACATCACTGTGGAAGAAGTTTGAACCGCTCTTCTCTGCAGGATCGTTTTAATTCACCAAGATTGGAGGGGTTTCCAGCATGAACAGTCGTTTGCCACAGCATTTCAGTTGGATTTAAGTCCAGACTTTGACTATACCCCTCCAAAACCTTCATTTTGTTTTGTGCCATTCAGAGTTGGACTTGCTGGTGTGATTTGGATCACTCTCCTGCTGCATGAAACCAGTGAGGTTGACCTAAAGCGGGGCAATCTTCTTCAGGATTTTCAGCTGTGCAGAATTCATGGTGTCATCAAATCGTTCAAGTCATCCAGGTCCTGAAGCAGCAAAGCAGCCCCAGACCATCACACTGCCAACACCATGTTATACTGTTGGCTGGATTTTATTTTTTTCTGAAATTCTCTTAGTTTTACACCAGATTTAACAAGACCAACACCTTCTGAAATGGTCCACTTTTGTCAGTCGACAGAATATCTTCCCAAACATCTTGGTGATCATTACCTTGTTTTTTGGTAAAAACAACTCATAGCATATTTGCCTAAGTCTAATATTCTGGCAAGTTCTGGGCTCTGGGTCCAACTTGTTGATTCTACACTTCAGACAGTAATCATGCCCGGTTGTGGCTGGGTGTGAAATTTAGCCCAGCTTTCCAAAAACTGTCGTCAATCAGTGTTAATTCTTACATTTAACAGGGGGAGGGGGGGATTTATTTCCAATGTAGAACCAGGCTGGCTTAGGAACCTTTTTTTAAAACTGCTTTTTCTATTTACTTGGATTATCATTGTCTCATATTAAAATATGTTGGATGATCTGAAACATTTAAGTGAGACAAAAAAGAAAAATCATAAAAAATCTGTTTAGGGGGTGCTTTTTATTCATCCTTTTTGTATTTTGGTTCACAGAGTCTTGAAAAAGAGAAAGAAATTATTAAACGAAGGCTTAGGGCCAATCTGACAGAAACTGAAGCATAACAACATGAAGCTTTTCCACCTTTCAGGCTCAGTTTCGGGTGCAGGAGTCCTCCCAGAAACTCGAACTTCTTCGATTATCCCTGGAAAAATGCCTGCAGGAAAAGAACCTCGAGGCTCCACGCCTGCCTGCGGGGGGGATCGATCCTCCGGAGGGAACGCTGTTATCAAAAGACCCCAAACCCGCGTGTCGGCTCTCCAGCTCGCCGTCCATCTTCTCCATCCGACCCGCGTCTCTGACTGGTATCAGCAGACTGCTTTGTCAAAAATCAGTTGAGAAAATAGCTGCTGAAGGAGTTTATTTTAAAAACATGGAATATAGTCATATCCTTATTTTCTTTGTATATCATTGTGGAAATAAAGAAGAAAAAACATTTTAACCATTCTAGTTACAGGCTAAACAAATTCATTGATAATTTAATTAATCATTTAGTATAAAATCTTACTTGTTTGCATCATTTTTTTTCAACTGATTATCAAAAATTATTTTAGTGAAATCCAGTTTTGACCGATAAAAGTTACATAAAACATATAGATAAAGTACAATATTAAACCAGATTTCTACATTTTTTATTTAATAAATTTTAAGTTACATTTTGTTTTCTGCCTCCATTTCTGATTCTTTTCCATTTAGTCTTGTTGAAATATGACTATAATTTTCCTAATTATTGGAAAATTAAACATGATCACAAAGAGCTGCTGCTCCATTTAAACCAAAAATAAGTTAGTTTTAATGTTTGATTGAAGATTTTGGATTTATTTAAGTCTAGTCTTACTACAGAACAAGTGTTTTTCTGTATTTGAAAAAAGTATTTTTAACATAAACTATAGTAAATATTCTCCAGTATTGATCCTGATTTTTATTGTTACATTTTAGGTCAACATTTTCTAATTCTTTAGGATTCCTTTTATAAATAAATAATAATAAAAAAGAGCTGCTTCTTAATAAAACAACCCTCAATAGGTATATTATTAATTATTATTACTATACAATAACTATTCATGTTAAGCTAACTGCCATCATTAATATAGAGTCTGGTCATTCAAAATAGTCACTATTTTCCTTCTGATTTGGACCAAATTACAGATTTATTTTCAAAGAATATCAGAGAGTTAACAAGTGGAAAACTGTCTCTTAATAAATAAATTTAAATGTTCTTATAATACTGTATTTAATTATTTACATGTGATAAAATCTATTCCACATAATATGTATATAATAGAGTTTTTAAATGATGTATGCGATGATGGTGATTATTAATATTTAAATATTTGTAGGATTTACAAAAATATTTGATTTATTATCATTATTCAAATTATTTTATATACTATAAGACACTGTTTTCCATAAAGTCGGAATAATTCTGTTTTCAGACATATTACTGTTTTTACTGTGATATGTTTGGAAGAAATTGATGAAAGGTTATTATTATTAATAATATCAACAAATATGATTATATGCTTTAATATTATTAATATTAATAAACACTATAAATGTTTATATATTTTTATACTATTATTATGATTTTTATAATGACAGAAATCATTGATGTTCTTACATTTTCTCCTGGGTTTTTTGTAACTAATATTCAGGCTGTCTGCGTTTGAACGTGATTTACCGTCCACTGACTGCTGGCGGCAGATAATCAGGACGTGTAATCCGTTGGTTTTGGACAGTTCACCTTTAAGCCGGTTTCTCTCTGAGCTTGAGGCCAAAATAAAAGGCTTTTCATGATGTAATGAGGAGCAGCTCTGTCAGAGGCGAATAACGAGAAAAAGGGCGAGGAGAGTGAAAACACTTGAGGTGATTCTTAGGTCCACGGCTGTTAATTCAGCAGAGAAATGAAGAAGACGAAGAGGCTTAGCAGGACTCCCTCCAGAGGGGACTGATTAGAGGCTTGAGTCTGAAGAGATTTGTTTAAATGAAAGGTCTTTTTCTGGTCGCACTGAGACTCCTTACAGCAGAATGGAAACATGTGGATGTGGTTTGGATGGTTTATTTTAAGAAACTGAGATTATTCTTCTTCTTTAGGCAAACTTGAAGTCAGACTTCTGGGATGTGAAGATTTATTGAAAGCCCAGTCGGACTCGGAGCAGGAAAATCCTTTGGTTCCTTCTGAAAACGGTTCGGCTGTTCCTCATGAGACTGACGGATCAACAAGTGAGTAAATATTTAAAATGTAAGCTTTAAATTTTCACTTTGTTGCTAGGCTTGTTTTCTGAGCTGCATCTGCTAACAATGAAGCTTTTTTATAACTGCCTCTCCTAAACATGGAAATTATGTGACGTGAACAGAATGAAACTATAAAAAAACACCTATATTGCAATAAATGGCAGAGGACTGTAGGACAATAACTTGTTGCTAATGTAATTACGCTGTAGTATAAACTATTAACAGTTAAGCAAAAAACAAACCAAAAATCAAACAGGAACAAATGGTAAAATAGTAAAAAAATGATATTTTCAAAAATTTGTTCCAAATGACTGAGGAGGTAAAGAGACAGATCAGATTTAACGCCAAAAAAAGGCATTCAGCTTCCACTAAGTTGCTGAAAATGTTACAGCTTCCTCTTAACAGTGCATCTAAAGTACTCCACACCAAAGCAGTACAAGCTAGCTGGTAATGATTAAATACATGAGCTTGAAGGCAGCAGTGCCAAAAGTACAGAAAACCACAGGGGTCACAATTTATGTGCTTTCCAATGTCTGGTCACAGTTAAATACACCATCATGCATTCAGTTAGCATCACTGTTGTGCCAGTGTGGTGAATGTTTAATATTTTATTTATTTTGTATTTTCACGCTGGAATAAATGATTCCCCTCTATATGGCTGTTTATTTTAAATGAGCTTTAAAATAAACCTGCGTCTGTCGTTTGTAAATTCTGTGTCTTTGTTAATTTCCTGTTTGCTGCTACTGGATCATAAACCAATAAAACAACAGAGAGATAACAAAGACAATAATTTGTCCTTTTTAATTTTGTTTAATTTTTATAACAAGTTTTCGACTTAATCAAACTTTATATTTGACATATGTCCTGTAGGGGCACTGTTGTAGGTCACATTGGATGACATTTTTTACAGTGTTTTCAATTAAAAAGAAATTACCAGGAGACGATTTGTTACACAACCTGCTGCCTTAGAGCTTATTCACTAACAATGACCTGTTTTTCCTAGTCTACGTCTTTGTGTTTAGGGTATTTATTACTATTATTATTATCATTATTTTGCTGTTGCACATTACCACTACTAAATCATGCACCCAGATTCTAGCTGCTGTATGTACCCTTACATCCTTTCAATACCCCCTGCATGATTTAATCTCAGCAACAACAACAATAACAGACATATGAATAATATGGTGTTAATATGGACTGTTATTTTATACAAATTGCTTTTCAATATAAGGTTTAAAAATAAGTTATCAAATTAATTTTTTATTAGATTATTTTTTTTAACTGTGGATATAAGTAGTGTTGGTGAATCTTTGTCATATTTGTAGGTCATAATTAAAATATTATGCAGCAAATGTTGAATTAAGTTTCTATATTAGTTAAATACACAAACCCATCATAATGATGATGATAAGAACATGCAGCAGGCGTTAGATGAGTTTGAAAACTTCTAATGTTGTAAATAAAAGTTTGGTAATAATATTTTTCTCTCTGGAAGCTCATTTACTGGTAGATTTCAGATGTTTCAGTTACATCACTTAAACCCTTAATCATTGAAATTTACAAGGGTCTAAAGTGATAACTGACATCGATAGTGCAGGAGGAAATGTTTCTGTTAAGTTTATTCTGTTAGGATTCGTGTCTGTGCTGTATTTCATCAGGTTCTACCCGGAGCGAAGGATGCTGGGAGCTCATCTCTGACCTGAACAAATGAAATAACTCATAAACAAACATGATGTCATTAAAAGCGCTGAAAGTCAGCCAGGCTCTTGTATATGGCTGAGTTTTGCTATGCAGCTCATAGACAAACTGCTTCAATTAAAACTAAACAACGTGCGAGTCTGGGTCTCCACTGTGGTCGTCCACATTGTGATCATTGCCATTATGTTTGCAGTTTGTTTGTTATCACAAACATAGAGCTGTGCAGCTGTAATCCGTTGCTGTCTGTCTCACAGCAGAGGTCAGCGCAGTGCTTCGGCTGGACGGCAGGGTGGTCGGCCGGACGCGCTGGGCAGCAGTCCGCAGGCTGAGCTGGGATCAGGCCTTCTACATCCACCTGGAGCGGGTGAGATCCGGACAGACACCAGTGCTGCCAGAGAAGGAGCCCTGAAGCTTAGTCATCCTGTGTAGATATGAGCAAATGTAGAATAGAATAGAATAGAAATATCCTTTATTGTTCCTCAGTTGGGAAATTCAAGTGTACCAGCAGCAAAGATTCATACAAAGGTAAAAATATAAAAGCAAAGAATTAGAATAAGAGATGGTACAATAATGGCAAATATATAACATTGAAAAAATACTGTGGAGATATTAAAAATGGCAAACTTAGACTAAAAGAAATGTGCAACTGATTTAGGTGAAGAGCTGTTTTCTTGTTTCCATTTCCTGACTTTTGAAGATCAACACACATCTTGCTAACTTAAACAACATGTTTGTTTGTCTTTCCCAGTATGAAGAGAGGCTAAGAGAAATATTTATACCCCAGAGAAACAGGAAGTCATGTAATACTGCTACCAGGGATGCTAAAAAATATGGAGAGAACAGAATAATGAATAATTAAACACAAGGAATCAAAATGTTTAGACAAAAATAAAACTTAAGTAACAGAAATAGCTAAAAGAACATAAAATAAAATCATAATTTTATTTTTATCATTTTAAATAGCTTAAATCCCATCTAAAACATAACATTTTTTCTTTCTTTGATACAAACTCATCAGTGGCATAATTCCTGTAAATCTGATCACCTTTAGTTCATGTAATGCTGATAATAAAGAGAAGAACAAACTACAAAGTTGATCTAGCTGTAGGTTTTGCCCTCCTGATCATATGAGTAGACTGCGATACCTTTGTATGTCAGCAGGTGGCAGAGTTTCACCACTTCTAGGGATTAAAAATTCAACTAAACTTGTTAGCACCATTCTCAATCAATTTTTCCCCAAACACAACATGTTTATTTATTTAAAAATTATAAAAATATAAAGTTATTAATTTTCAATCTCATGAGCATAACATTGCTAGCTATAAAGCCTTTGTTTCATCAGACATTACCACAATGAAACAAAGAAATACATGAAATGGCCAGACTAGTGGGGCCTAGGATTACCTAAACTAGCTCTAAAGCTTAATGTTTAATCCAAAAATAACCTTTTAAGCTTAGGCTTAAAAGCCTAACCCACAAACAATGTAATAATCCAGCACTGAAGTAATAAATGCATAGAATAATTTTTTTTTTGCATTACTCTGGAGCCGTTTATTCTTAATTTTGGCAATATTGCACAGCAAACCTGTTTAATATGGGATTTAAAGGTCATGTCCTGGTTAAAGATAGCAGCAAGGACCTTTACGTTCATAATGGAGGCCAACGTTTTCCTGTCCAGAGCGAGTGAATACCGTCCACACTGTTTTACAGCGCCATATTTTGTCTTTAACACATGCTAGTAGTCACTGATGGTAACTGATGGGATTCACCTGAGATTCACATTAGAATTTTATTCTATTCTTATCTAAATATTTGATTAAAAGTTTTTTTAATTATTACTAGTCCAAGTGTCGAACCCTGCAGTAATACCATTAACATAAACAAACTGGAATCTGTCAGACACATTTGGTCTACACCAGCTTAATTTTTTTCCCTTAATTCCTACAGCATGTTCGGACCTCTGTAAGAGAACAGCTCAGAGTTCTAACAGAACAAATATGGACCCGAGTCTATTATCTGAGTCCATTAAAATGTCATTAGTAACTTTCACCTGAGCTGTTTCAGTGCTACGACAAGCTCTGAAATCAAACTCTTCAGAGTATTACAGGATAAACGTTCAACTATTCATCTGTTTTGAAAGATGGGTGATCAGACATAGTTTTAGACATAGCAGCCTTAAAAGCCTGTGATACATATCCATCTATTAAGTGTAGATTGATCAAAAATGATGTGTTACTCAGAGGAAAAACAGAGAAAGAGATAGTTTAAAGAGGCTATTCTTGTTATCTCAGCTTTTATAAGGCAGCCATTAGATCTGACAGCAGCCCTAATGGCTTTAAGATAACTTACAGGTGCATTTCTACAGCCTAACAGAGATAGAGGTAAAGATCTTGGCAAATGGAAAGCTCTCAGGGTTTGTTTTATGCTTGCTTCATCTACACTCATGCAGCACACTATAATCAGGATATTATGGGGTTTTAATAAATGATTCACCCAGTTATTAGACCTGCAGAGGTCTTTATTAAGTGGTTACATTTTGAAATATTAACAGAAGAAGATTATGCAGTCACTCTTGTTACGAACTGAATATAAATAAGTCTGCCTTACAGTTTTTTTTCTCTATCAGGTAAAAATAATCATATCTGGGACATGCTTTGAAAAATGTTAAGTTGGTTGTTTGTTGGCACCTTTTAGATGACAAATGTGAAACATGCCATCAGTGATTTAGGCTCTGTCAGATTCATGTCTGTTTTCTGGCATAAAATATTAAAAAAATACTCTGAAAAGCTCTACCAAATATTTCTCAGCCCTGTTGCAGCGCTCCGTGTTTATGAGTCATTTCTCATGCTCGCTTCATCGCATGCCACCCACACCCAGACAGGCCTCTGTGTGTTTAATTTATTCATTCTGTTTCAGACTGAACCAACATGTAATAACAAGAACAGGAGGACATTAGAATGTATTTCAGGTCCCTGAAGGCAACATAATCAATGGTGATATGTCAAAACTTTGTGTTTGTGCTGCTGATACAAATAGTTGCAGCATCTTTTGGTGCTGACACACATGTTCAGCATCCACAGAGCTTCATAGACTAGGAGGACTTTATCCAGTGATGCCATTATTCAGTCTGTCCTGTGTTGGTCCATCACTGTGTGGTTTGGCTCAGCCACAGAACAGGACAGGTCCAGAGAGGATCGTCGGGGCTGACCTTCCCTACACCCAGGACTTGTACAAGTCTAGGGTCAGCTAACATCTCTGCAGACCCCACACATCCTGGACACAAACTGTTTAGACCTTTACCTTCAGGTTGGAGCTGCAGAGCGCTATTTGATAAAACGAGCCGCTACAGAGACAGTTTATCCCCGAGTCCCAGCGTGCTCAGCTACTCTGCTGGGAATCTAGACTATGCAGATTTACTTTTTTATTTCTCACCAAAGTTTTATATTTATATTTCAAATGTCTGTATTTTCAAAGCAAAGGGATACCAAAGTCAGATTACTTGTTTGTATGCCAGCCTGACCAGTAAAGATGATTCGGATTCTGATATGAAGAGAAGATTCAAAGAGGAGGCTTTGTCCGAACTAATTTAAAACAAAAATAAATCCTCTTACTTGGACCTGTCCTGTTTGTGTTAAGAATTATATGCAAATAAAACAAACCTGTGAATCCTCTCTGTACCTGCAGATGAAGCTGCTTTTGTCCAGGTTCTTGTCTTTTGATTTTTATTTATAGATTAGAATCAAAGTTCAGGGTTGGATGGGCCAGAAAACTGAGAGCTTTAGCTTTAGCTTTCAGCTCAAGTCGTTCTTCCCCACAACAGATCAGAGCAAAGCCCTCATTACTACAAACAAACCTACAATCTCCAGCAACCTCCTTCATCTGGCGGAGCTCAAACTATAGTTGCTGCTCCTCCACATAGAAAGGAGTTGGTTGTAGCGGTTCGGGGATTTGATCAGGATGTGTCCTGAAAGCCTTCCTTTGGAGGATTTCCAAGCACATCCTTCTGGGATTAAACCCCAAGAGGACACAGACTCAGTGGAGGGAAAATGTCTCCCTTCTGACCTGGGAATGCCTTCAAATACCCCAGAAGTAGCTGAAAGGTGTCACCCACAAACCTTAAATCCCACAAACTGAGGTGCTACTTGCATTTACTTGTAATTTCTGGAGTAACTGTTAAGGCTGAATTGTATCAAAACTCAGAAATAAAAAGAAAATGATCTCTAAAAGAGTTTTTCAAAGATGTCTTCCACATTTAGTGTGGACGCTTTGCTTAACCCACACTAAATTTAAACCGAAATGACAGAATACCTGCATACCTCTCCCCTGGAGGCCTTCGGCATCCTGGAAAAGCTGTGTGAGGTGTCATAGATTTACATGAAAGCACAGTTTCCTGGACAAGCTGTAAAACAGCAGAAGTCTCTACCAGAGACTGTGTGGTTTATGATTGTTGTAGTTATATTTGACGCCAGCAGGTGTTAGTCTTATTCCTGCAGTTTTCAATTAATTATCTCTGCAGAATAAGCACATCTGGTGTTCTGCACAGGTGCCTAAAGGTTGTTTTTCCCTTACAAGATAGGTTTGAAAATATCTTTTTTGTAGTTTTTTGTAGTTTTGTAAAAATTTCGTATCCTAAACATTGTTGCAGATAAATATGTCCTCCTGATCAATTCCTCAGTTTTTTCAGGTAACGTCTGTGCATCTGTTGAAAATCTGCTAACAGTCTCGAGAGCTGGAGGTTTGCGTGTTCTGGCGGCACCGGAGGGCGATGTGTGCAGTCAAGTTCCTGCGACTGGAGGAGGTGATGGAAAAGCCAAATCACAACCAGGGGTTCAACCTGGAGCCGCAGGGCCTCCTCCACATCCAGGTACAAGATCTCAGCAGAGGAAGAACCTGATGGTGACCTGATGACATATCCTTACTAGATAGGAGAATGAATATTAAAGAAATGTTAGTAATCTGTTTCCTTTCAGTTTCAGTTTATCGACATCGTGGTGGAGCGGCAGCCAAAACTGAGACGTCAGCGTTGCATTTTCACTAAAGAGAGAGGTAGAGACAAACATCTCTGCAGCACTGACAGATTTGCTTTTACTTCTGTTTCTGCATCATTAATGGTTTTTCCCCCAGGAAAGAATTTCCTCCGAGCTGCTCAGATGAACATGAACTTTGCCACATGGGGTCATCTGATGATGAGCATCCTCCCTCACTACAGCTCCTTCACCACCTTCAGCTCACATCTCTCCACGACGTCCGACCTGATCGGAAACAGCACCCCCCATCCGACGGAAAAGAAGCCAGAGCTGACATCTTCACTGCCAAGGTCAGAAACTACAGCGCTGTAAAACATCCATCTGTCACCTTTTATTTCTCTTCCAAACTGACAGACTTTCATGTCATATTCTAAAGTGATCTTGATCAATAGTTCATCAAACCTACTGAAGGTTTTTCTTTCAACTTTGCCTGTGTTTTATTTTTAGCAATTTGCTCTTGTTTGTTAAGGTTATAGTTTTTATGTTACCAATTAATGAATTTTCCAGATATGAGATCCTAATTTTGGTACCTCGCATTCTTCCTGTCAACCTAAGTGCTTCTGAGATACACATGAAAAAACTTTTAATGTGCTGTGAATAAGTTCCTCATGTACAGATTTTTTTCTGTTTGCTTTTGTATCACATTTAAATATTTTAGATAATTAAAAAATTTAAAACCAGACAGAAATAACCTTAATCAATACAAAACGTCTTCAAACGATGATTTTATTTTAGGGGAAAAAATGTTACCCCCTTGTAAATTATAAATGAACTGTGATTAGCCATGTTTTTTGGTTCAATTTCAAAAGTCACACCCAGGCCTAATTACTGCCAGACCTTAAACAGAACCTGTCTGTCAACAGGAAGTAAACCAAAGGATCTCAATAAGCATCACATCACGTTCAGATTTATAGAAATCCAAAAATATGTTCTGAAGGTTTTGCCTTTTTCAGTTTATTTCTCTGTGTTCATTATTTCTAGAAAAGTGTTGCCTCATCAGTTCATTCCTTTGAGTTTAGTTTCTTAGCTTATTCTTGTGTTCTGTTTAACGTCTGGGTTTTATTTCTCTTAGATCACTGTTAGTCTTTCCCCCTTGGTTTGTAGTTTCCTTATTTCTCAGTCCAGCTCCATTCATGTTATTAGTCTCCCTCCCTCAGCTTCCCTCCTCTTATTCTGCCACAGCTGCTCCACATTTCCTCTGATTAGCTCTTCTAGTTCAGTTGTAATTTTCCACTCCTGTCTCAGTATATAATCTCACTGGTTGTCACAACTCCTTGCTGGATTCTTTTGTTATGATGTCCGTTACCTTGTCTGTCCTCATTTACTCATGTTATCCATGTCTGATATTAAAATATGTTAGATGATCTACACAGCCAGTTAGAAGTTTACATCCACTCATTCTAAGCATTTTAAACATAGTCTACAAGTCTTTAATCTGACTGAGTTTGTGGTCACCTTAATGTTGGCGTGCTCATTTTCTCTGAAACCAGTTTTGATCTTTGTTTGGACACAGTGTCCAGTTAGAACATCCAGTTGTCGCCAGGTTTCAACCATCTGGGCTTCACTGTCACCCTTAGAGGAGAGCACACTAGTCAGGAGTTTCGAGAACAACCCAGAAACCGACAAGGCTCAGGCCGGTAATGAACTGGAAGGTACTGGAACGTCTCTGTCCACAATAAAGCCAGTTTTATCGTCATTGTAGCAGGAGTCAAACAAGAAAGAAGCCCCCGCCTCCAAAATCCACAGCTTCAAGCATAAATGTGGTATCATGGTGTGGGGCTGTTTCTCTGCCAGTAGTACTGGTGCATTGGATGAAGTGGGTGCAAGAAAGCTGAGGACTGCCTCCAAATTCTTGAACTTTACCTCTAATCAGCAGCTGGATGGTTAAAAGTTGGACACAGTTCTGTTTTTTTAACAGCTGTGATGAGTGAATGCAAACCTCTGACTGGAGCTGTACGTCAGGGACAAGCTACTTTTACAGGGGTGTAAATACTTCTACCTCATTCTTAAAGGGTTTATGATGTGATCTTCTAATAAGAATAATTATATTTTGAATTGATACTGTAAATCTTACTGAAGTTGTTGCTTTATGTGTTTATTCAGCGAAACTCCGTTAATCAGACTGAGCGTCTGTGAGGACCAGCCGCCTCCCATCAGCCTCGAGCAGCAAGAAAGCTCTTCCAACGTCATCACCACAGAAGACAAAACATCTTCAGTGCCTGCACTGCAAGAAAAACAGGTAGATAAATATTCATAAATCTGCTTTAAAGGCCAATGAATACCTTATTTAATTCTCTTAACTCTGATACTGTAACTTTCTAATTTTATTTTTATTTATGTAAGAGAAAATGACTTTGAATTTTGTCATTCAACATAAACTTTTTATTCCTGTCATTCAATTCAAGCTTTTCCAATACAAAAAGTTATTTTTAAAAGCATTTTTGTACGAGACCATCTTCTCTTCCACAAGAACCATCAGCACCGGCACCCCCCAGGGCTGTGTTCTCCTCCCACTCCTTTTCTTCCTCTACACAAATGGCCGCAACCCAGCGGACCCATCTGTGAAACCCCTGAAGTTCATACCACAGTTATTGGTCTGATTCAGGACAGTGACGAGTCTGGAAACAGACAGGAGGTGGATCGGCTGATTAACTGGTGTGGTCAGGAACTGCTGGTCATCTTCTATACGGCCATTATTCAGTCTATCCTGTCTTCGTCCATCTCTGTGTTTTTTGGCTCATTGTCTACAGAGAGGATCAGTATATTTTCCCACAAATTTAATATTTTTATGTAATTTAAATTCAAACAGAAAATTTTATTTAAAATTATTTTATTAAAATGTTCAAAATAAAAATAAATAGATTGGCAACTGAAATTCTCCTAATTTAACAAGTCAGCTGTGATAAAAAAGCTAAAGAAAATAAATCCAAATTTGTTTTTTTGTTCTTTTTTGCAGATATCCATACACCATCCATCCAGTCTAAACACTGCAGAAGAATGTGAGGATCAGCTTGTATCTGCCCTGAAGTAAACACAGTCACATGTAGATGTTGTCTCCTAAAGTGTAAAACGCCTGAATGAGACATGACCTTTTCTGTTTGCATGGTCGTTTCTCTAAAGGATGAAGGTTGAAGATTTTAAATATACGTCCGTTTTAGGACGTGGACACTTTGGAAAGGTGACAGATAAAATCTTTTTCCTCTGAGTTCAATAAAACTTCCTGTCCTGATGTTTCTCGTGTGTTTTTTTTTTTGTGAACAGGTGCTACTGGCTGAGTTCAAGAAGACAGGAAGACTGTTTGCCATTAAAGCCTTGAAGAAAAGAGACATTGTGACTCGTGATGAAATGGACAGGCGAGTGAAGCTTCAAAAGACCTGTTTGTATAAAAACTTTTGGTTTTTACCAAATAACAGATAACATATTATCACTAACATGTCAACTAGGACCTTTAAAATGCTGGATTATGAGTTGCAAAACATCCTGTTTGTTATGTCCCTCCATTATTTTATCCATCCTTCTGTTGATCTACTACCCCATCTCCAAGATCAGTTTTGAGATGGGGTAGATGTGGAGTCAACAAGTTGAACAGAGATCTCCAGGCTTCCCTCTGTTCAACTTCCTGAAGTCCTTCTATGGCAACTCCAAAGCATTCCCAAACCTGCTATGAGATATTATCTTTCCAGTAAGTTCCGTTTCTGCCCTGAGGACTCCTAGTGAAATATGTATAAAACGTCTTCCTAGGAAGTCTTCCCAAACCACCTTAGCTGGTTCCTTTCAGTGTTGAGAAACAGCAGCTCTACCATGAGTTCCTATGGAAAAGCTGGTTTCCTAGGCTGTGTGGAGGTATGTCGCCATGAGATATGCGAGGCCACAGGTTATGAGGGGCTCTATAATCGGAATCAGCATTTCACTGCAGAAATTTAGCTCGGATGTTTGTGTTTCGGGTTGCCTGAACCTTTCTTGCTTTGGTTTTCTGCAGCCTTATGAGTGAGAAGAGGATATTTGAGATGATCAATGCCTCCAGACACCCATTCCTGGTCCACCTTCACGGCTGCTTCCAGACCTCTGACCATGTGTGTTTTGTCATGGAGTATTTACCAGGTGGCGACCTGATGATCCACATCCACAGCGATGTCTTCTCAGAAGCACAGACCAGGTTTGCACAAGGTCTGCTTGTCTTTAGTGTGATTGGACACTTGAACTTAATATTTTTGTAACTCTTTACTTGTTTGGATGTGTTTCTGCTGCACAGGTTCTATTCAGCATGTGTCCTGCTGGGTTTAGAGTTCCTGCATCTGAATAAAATCATTTACCGGTAGGTCACACTGCGCACAGTGATTTTACATCATCTAGTAAAACATTGTGTTATTGTACATGCTCTTTGATGCAGAGATCTGAAGCTGGATAACATACTGATGGATGCTGAGGGATTTGTGAAAATAACAGACTTTGGACTTTGTAAAGAAGGTAAAATTATTATACATCAAGTAAATCAATTTTTGGTGCATTGCTTGAAGGAATTCTAGATTTGTGGAGGTTTTTAAATGATTCTAGGTTATTGTTCTCCTTATTTTAATTTGATAATGTATCATTGCTTTAATTTGCTCAAATCTCTTAGTAAGTTAATAAGGACTTTGTCTTCTCCGCACCTAAAGAGATCTAAATGATATTTCTGTACAGGGATGGGTCATGGAGATCAGACCTCGACCTTCTGTGGAACTCCAGAGTTTCTCGCCCCCGAGGTCCTGACTGATGACACCTACACTCGAGCCGTGGACTGGTGGGGGATGGGCGTCCTCATCTATGAGATGCTTGTTGGAGAGGTTGGTGGAACATGTTTAGTACTCCACAAAATGCTGCTCGGTTTGTTGCATTTCTGACCTCTTTGGTCAGTAAGTAAGAAAAGATACATTTTAATAATTTGATCATTTGTAACATCAAGGCTGACTTAGAATTGCTCTGCCTTCCTGCTAGTCTCCCTTTCCTGGTGAAGATGAAGAGGAGGTGTTTGACAGCATCGTAAATGATGATGTGCAGTACCCAACATCTCTTCCCATTGATGCCGTCTCCATCATGCAGAAGGTAATGGGATAAATCATCTTGGTCAGAAACATAAATTTAAAAAAAGCTGATGGTCCTTATGAACAGGAGCAGAGTTTATTTTTTGGTGTGGGAGAACCTTGCAGAGAGCCATGAGACAAGAAATAAGAGAGAGGCCATCTGGAACGTGACCCCGTAAAAATATATTACCATTAACACCAAAAACCCTGGAATAATAAAACATCAAAAAGAAAAAGGACTTCGGTTAAATGCTATTGAAGATTTGCAGTAGTCCATTCACTGTTTCAGCCCCAAGGTGGTAAAGCATCTCAAGGAACCAAATGGGCATCCATCCCATCTGATTGAACATTTATTTGCTCATATGAAGAGAAGATACTTCCTGGGAAAAATGTTTTTCCTCCTAAGAGAAGTTAACTAGTTATCATACCTAAAGTAGCCTCAGTTAAGGAGACATACATCGTTGTCCAGTTACCAGTGGTGTTCCCTGAGGCTCATTACTGGGACCCATTAAATGTTCCAATTTACTAACTTCACCATGGCTTTTTTTTAAACACACAAAAAAGAACTCACTTTCTCTTTTATGCAGATGACATCCAGTTCTGTCTCTACCAAACTAACTTCTACTAAATTTGTACTTATTTAAATTTTCCCCCACAGTGGATCCAAATCCCCAGTTTGTCACTGATCATTGGCAATTCCTCAACACCTACTTCACACATAATGTGACATTTTGATCTAAAGAGGGTAAAATATTCCATTATTTAATTGAACATCATCAATTGTCTGCAATTCCTTTTAGGTAAACATATACAAAATCATTTTATTGTAGTAAAAGTTGTGCTATGAGTTATCTTGGTCCAAAGCATAAAGTACATGGCCTGGCATGGCATGGCAACATGGCATTAAACAGTTTGGGAAATAGAAAAGAAGGGAAGATTTCCAATAAATTGGAATCAAACTATGCCTTATAGTGATTGTTGTGGCAAAAAAAGAGGAGAGCAGCCAATTGAATGTTTTTTATTAAATCGACTTAAGGTAAGCAAGCCTTAAGCATTAATTAAGGCTTGCTTACCTCCATGTAAGCAACCTCCAAGTCCGAGGCCATGGTTCTTGACCAGCAAAGTGTGGCTTGTCCTCTTCAGGTTGGAGGAGTTCCTGCCTCAAGTGGGGGAGATCAAGTATCTTGGTTTAGTGTTCACGAGTGAGGGCAGAATGGAGCGAGAGATCGACCGACGGATTGGTGCTGCTGCTGCAGTAATGGGGACACTGTGCCGGTCCGTTGTGGTGAAAAGAGAGCTGATCCGAAAAGCGAAGCTCTCGATTTACCGGTCGGTCTACGTTCCTACCCTCATCTATGGCCATGAACTTTGGGTCATGACCGAAAGAACAAGATCCCGGATACAAGCGGCTGATGAGCTCAGGCATCTGGAAGTGGCTTGGAGTAGAGCTGCTGCTCCTCCACATCGAGAGGACCCAGTTGAGGTGGCTCGGGCATCTATAGCGGATGCCTCCTGGAAACCTCCCTTGGGAGGTGTTCCAGGCACCTCCCACCGGGAGGAGGCCCAGTGGACGACGCAGGACACGCTGGAGGGACTATGTCTCTCGGCTGGCCTGGGAACGCCTTGGGCTCCCCCCGGAGGAGCTGGAGGAGGTGTCTGGGGAGAGGGACGTCTGGGTGTCTCTACTGAGTCTGCTGCCCCCGTGTCCCGGTCCCAGATGATGCGGATGACAACGAGTATGAGTAATTTTTAATTTATTTTTCTTGACTGAGAAGTACCAAAAACGTACCGAACTGTGACTTTCCAAATATCCAAATACTTACCTCCTGTTATTTTTGTGTACGCTGACACCATTAGTTCAAACCCTTCAGCCAAGCAACCCCCACCAAATCTACCTGTCTTGCAGGAGGCTGGTGCTTTAATTGGAATGAGTAACTCTGAAGAGATAATAAAAACATAAAAACCCTTAAGTGAATTAAAACATATCTTAAACAGGACACCTTTCTGTGTTTTAAGCTGTTGAAGAAGAACCCTCTGAAAAGGCTCGGAGCTGGAGAGAGAGATGCAAACGAGGTCAAAGGAGAGAAATTCTTTGAGGTAAATCAGATTACTTTTATTTTTGAACATTACTGAAGCTGAATTTCAGCTGTGAAACGTCTTGAGTATCTTTAATGTGTAAGACTTTCATCTTAATAAAGCACTGATCTGACAGCAACTAACCTGCTGAGGCACTTCAAAGCTCTGATAAGCACTGAGCTGTTGGTGGCTGTGACCTTTGGGGTCAAACCTTGTTATGACACATTTCTGCATCTGCAAAAGTCTGATAGAGTTTGACTTTTTGAAACTCTGCAGACTATTGACTGGGAAGCCCTGATGGCCAAGAAGTTAAAGCCGCCTTTCGTGCCGTCGATCAAGGAGGCCACAGACGTCAGCAACTTTGACAGCGACTTCACTCGCCTCCAGCCGGTCCTGTCTCCTCCCTCCAAGCCCTTCAGCCTCTCAGCAGACCAGCAGGAGGCTTTTGCAGACTTTGACTTCTGTGCTTTGCATGGTTGAACGAAGGTCTAGAGAGACCAGGGGGCAGAAATTAGCGGCAACTTGTCGGTGTTACTGTCCACTTCAACAGGTAACAAACAAGTACCAAATATGCATGTTGCCAGGTATGATCATTCAGTGTTTCCTTCAGAGATAGAAATTGCAAGAACACTGACGTTATTATTTGTTCTAGTGCTGTATTAGCTGGTCAATAATACAGTAAACCGATGTAAAATTTGTCATTATTATCATTAACAAAACCTCACCCTGGACTCTGGTAACCTCGTTTTGCTCTCGCCTGTAACACCATTTAGTCCTCAGTGACTGATTATAAAAGACAAACAGTTGTCAGAAAAAAACAAAAGAATAGGCATAGTGTAGCAGAAAGTGGTATTGATCTGTTTTAACAAGCAGGACTTTCATCTTTTAATCAGTTTAAATCTCACTGGATGATATTTAAAGAAAGCCTCTTGACCCAGTCTTGACTGCATCTTTGAATGAAAAACCTTTCTGGTCGTTTCTGCAGCTCGATTATTTACAGACAGCACAAAGCTATCAATAAAATAACGCTGACTGTTTGCAGCCATCGTGCAATCAGCAATTAGCTGTCGATTAGTTAAACAATTGGTTATTTTTAACGGAGCAGAGGACGTGACGATAGACACTATAATCTGTGTGGAGGTTCAGACTTTGATTCTATTTTTAATCCTAAACAAAACACACTTTGTTCTTTTATCAGAACATTTTTTTCCGTAAAACATATCTGGTCTGATGAAATATGTTTCACTGAGATGAATGTAGGATCTTTGAAGAAAATTACATTATTTAATATTTTGTAAACATTTTCTACTTTATTTTTCTAGTTTATCAAGAACACAAAAAAACACAAATTAACTGTAGAGATGCAACACATTCAGTACAGATGTGTTTCAAATGTCCCCTTTACACTCTACTCACTATATAAAGTAAAAAGTTGTAAATAAGGAATAATAATAATAATTAATAATAATTTAGACTTTATTGATCTCACAATGAAGAAATTATCCTCTGCATTTAACCCAACCCTTAGGGAGCAGTGCTGCTCTCAAACCACTAGGCCACCACTCCCCCATAATGAATGACTTTCTTGTCCATGTACAGTGAACATGAGTACGATGAAATTAGGTGCAATCAGAAACAGTGAAAAGCTACATTACACACACTACTATTTACAAAAATAAATATAAATTGAGTACCAGGCATACAAGTAAAAACCAAATTGAAAAGTCAAATTGTTCCGTCGTATAACACAAACAAGGTAGAAAGAATTACATCAAATTAAATCAGTAAAACAAATGGAAATAAGTGAACCCAAGTAGAAAAAGTGTTCATTGAGGCTACAGTCCTCGAAGCGGCTGTCCGGGGTTCGAGTCCCGGACCCGGCGACATTTACTGAATGTCTCCCCCTCTCTCTACCTCTCTTTCCTGTCTACCTACTGTCAAAAATAAAGGCCACTAGTGCCGAAAAAATATCTTAAAAAAAAGGGTGTTCATTGGCATGACATTATATGTGATCTGGACATATTAATGTTTGTTAAGGAGCCTTATTGCCGTGAGCAAGAAACAGTTACTGAACCACAGCGTTTTTGATTTAATAGACCTGAAACATCTGCCAGAAGGTAACGGTTCAAACCGATGGTCAGCAGGGAGCAAAAAGTCCTTTAAGATGTTGTTGGCTCTGGAGATCTGCAGAGAGTGATTGGCGACTGTTGTCAATGTCTGTAATGGAGGGCAGGAGAACCTCCTGTGATTTTTCAGCAGTCTGTGATTCTCTGGAGAGATTTTTTGTCAGCAGCAGAATATCCAGAGTACCAAAACAGTGATGCTGTATGGTAACATGCTCTCAATGGAGGCTCTGTAGAAGGACAACAGCAGCTTATCACATAGGTTGTTCTTTCTGAGGATCCTCAGGAATACAGTCGTGAGTGTATAATGAGAAAAGGAGGGGCTCAACATGCAGCCCTGTGGAACGCCGGTAATGAGACTGATGATGGAAGAGAAATGGGAACGGATTCTGACACGATCTATATTGTGGGATGCGGTAAACACACTAATAAAAAATCATTTGTTATACGTGAATACAATGAAAAAATTATCTGTTTTTTCTACTAGCCCAGAACAAATCATATGCTTCCTGTATTTACACTTGGTTCTCCCACCCTGGACCAATATGACCAATACACAGACTGAACGTTCTCACCTCGTTTGTAGTGACAGGTTCTGGTTCGCTTGGAGTTTTCTCTATGTGAAAAGAAACCGTTAACAAACTCAACAACTGATTTGCACTAAAGTAAACAAACTATGGCTGTGAAACGACCTTACAGTTAGAAAAACATCCATGTGTTTTCACTGGAAAATGTTTCTCCCTCTTGTTTTCTCATCCCTCGTCTTCTGTTCCTCTGTACGTAGGGACACAGTTGGCAGTGTTGAAATGATTAAAGTAAAAAACTTCATGGGATGAATTAACATGTGACCAGGGCTTTCACTATTAGTTGCAATTTTCATGGTCTTGAACTGATCCTAAGAGCAAGACTTTGAAAATGTGATCTCAAGAATGGTCTTAAGACTAAAACCATAAGAGGTCTCCAATACCAGAATAACAGGCTGTTAGCTTGACTATGAATGAGTAGCTGTTAATTCAACTATGAGTTGCTGTGAGCTTGACAGCTTGATTAGGTATTAGCGCTACTATCAGTAGCTGTTAACGTTGACCAACTGTTAGCTCAACTATAAGTAGCTGTTGAATGTAACTGTAGCTAGCTGTTAGCTTGACTCTGAGTAGCTTTTAGCTTTGAGTGACTTTTAGCTTGACTATGAGAAGCTGTTAGCTTGACATTGATTAGCTACTAGGCTCCCACTGTAAAATACTGACTCTTCCACAATGGTTCCAGGCGAAAAATAAAATAAATTAAAATCTGTAAAATATATATTCTAGCTTGGTGATAATTTTATGGTTCAAGTGGAAAGTCTCCCTGAAATCACTAGCAGAGCAAAATTTGTTTAAAACAATAGAATCTTTGACATAACTTAGGGCTTAGCACTACATTTTGTCTGTCAAACTGTTACAACGTTTTAACAAAATTGCAATATATTCAGTCATATATCTGTAAATAAATTAGTCTAATTTATTTATACCAAACCAGCCAATCAAGGCCTTTTAAAACTCCTGGTGTTCAGTACAGATTTAGCTTGCTGTGTGGCCTTTGCTTATTTTATTTATTTATTTACAATACTTAACCTTTAGGGAAACCTTCTGTGCTGCCGTTTCTATGCATCACTGTGACAGGGTTTGCTCACTGCCTTGACAAATGAACAAGTTAACCCAATGTCTGATTTTAGGTAGCAAAGACACGCGGTAACATATCAGTCTCTTCCAGAACAACTCTAAAGGTACATGACACCATTGTTAACTTGTGCACTAGAAATTCTGTAATAGCTAGCAGTATAAAAGAAGCCATAGATAATCTACTATAGCCATAATAGTAGTTAAATGTCTGCATATTTATTTTTGCAAGTGGAAATGCTGCGCTACTGGGTTTAGATTGGCAATATTAGGACAACATAATGAAAAGATGACGGGAGCAACAGGGAGTTTTTGAGGAAGAATGCTGAGATAAAAAAATGCACCATACACATAATGTGTTTTCAACAAACCATTTTTCATCAGTTGACATCCGTTTTTGGTCCATTGATGAATTCTACTGTTTGGTCAAAATTCAACAGGTTAACAGTACCAAAGCACTTTGCCCTGCAGCTGGGTTTTAAATTTAGACAGGCTACATTTGGTGAATGCAGCAAGATTTCACCTGAAATTCTTCTACTTGAGAAAAATTTTTGTCCTGCAAATTAGAAATCCCAAATGAGTTAAATGTTGTCAAACTTTGGGAGCCCAAATTTTTGCCAAATTACATGTTCACAAAACACAGAAATTATAAAATGATAACATGTGTAAAAACCTTTAAGCAGGGGATATAAAGCACCATATATGTTCACTATTTATGCATTGCAGCTTGAATTGTAAATTAGCTGTATTGTACATGTGATTTTTCTAAGAATTGCTGAAATATTCTTTATTCCTGACACAAAAAATGAAATTATTCACTCGTCCTTGTCCTTCACACCTGTGGAGTCAGAGTCAACAACAGCCATGGCACCTGATCTCTTTTCTAACATAAAAAAGCTAAAATTAAGTTTTAAAAAATTCATTCAGGAACAACACAAGGATCAGAAACTTGAAGTTTCCAATAATTCAGTTATTCATCGTTGTGACGTTTAAACAGTGCAACAGAAAGCTGATTGGACAGAGGTAAAATTCTCTGATTTTCATGTAAAAACATTAATTGACCCGAAGACTCAGAAATACATTATTTTATGTCTCCAATTATCAATTTGCTACAACATGTTGGATTCATAATAATATGCGTTTAAAGAGATCATTTTAAAAATGAAAAAAAAAAAAAGTCTACATTCTCAAAATCTCATGACCCAACCACTAGAGGTCACGACACCCTTGTTGAAGACCTCTGGTTTAATGACAAGATCCTGAGGGATGGTCCCTGAGCTCCACTGGGTAATTTGTTCAGCTAAACCAGGAAGTTGCAGCAGGACATTTAGCAAACTTGTAGCACTTTAAGCTTCTGCTGAATATTACGTTATATGTTTGTCCGAAATGTATTTAAATGTCTGAGTGAAGCATCCCAAGTAGGAATGTCAGTCTTTACAGACGTACCCCATCACAACATGCATATCAAATGTGTTTTAATGTACTTAATAAATACAAACAAATCAGTACAGTAAAAAAATGTTTGGCTCTGTTTTTCTGCAGGATTTCATCCGTACATGTTGAACAGTTATAAATAAATGACTTACAGCAGTACATACAGGCAGTTACAGACTTAAAGGCAGTGTGTTGCAGGGTCATAACTCAGACCTGAGTAAAGTATTGAGCTCCAATCGCTCCAATCACACAGAGTGGCTTCTTGCTTTCTTTAAATGTTCTGGATAAATATGTAAACACTGTCTTAAGTGTACACACGTCAAAACATCTGTACAAACAGGGCTTTGTGTGTCTGTCTGTGCATGTTCATGTTGTGCATCAACAGCTGGGTGGCAGTGATGACGTGTGCTGAAACCAACTGTAAATAGAGGAAAAGGTCTTCAGTGAACTTTAAATTTAACACCTCTGATGGGTTTGGATTAGATCCGTCTCCGAGTCGCTTTGTTATCCTTTTTAGACCTGATACAGAATATAATGCACCAGTTCTTTGGTCGCATTTTAAAAAACAATAATACTGCACAAAATCACTTGATCCAGTCCTCGGTTCTTAATAGTTTGCTTTGAAGCACTCAGGCTTTGCAGGAAACTTATATATAACTTATATTATAACAAATAATGGTTTTGATCAACAGTTCTCCAGACTTTCTGAAGGTCTTTTATTTTGGACTTTCACGGCCTATTTGCCTTTTTCAGAACCCTTTAAACAATAAAAAGGAAATTTGGCTCCTAGAAAGCAAAATATATGACAAAATTAATGAGATTCTGCAGCAAACAGTCAGTATGTCCTTCATTTTAAAAAAACTCATTGAGTTCAGACAGGATTTGAGGTGTTTTTCTTGTAGACCTGCTCCCACATCACTGTCCTGCAGATGCAGAAGAAATCCCAGAGGTTGCAGAAAACGCCTCGGTCGAACGGGTTCTCCTCATCCTCGCAGTTCTTCAGGTAAGAGATTCTATGACGGGACATGAATTCCCAGGTGGTGCAGTTGATGGAGACCAGGTAGAGGTGGCAGCCCAGCAGCAGCAGCGTGACCCAGGAGAAAACCCCGACAATGGTGAGCGCCGCCAGAAGAAACCCGTTAGCTCTGAGCCACAGCTCCCACGTAGCACCTGGAGAAATCCCCGACCTGAAACATACACCACACAGTAAAACTTCCACCGCTTCTTTAATCTCAGGAAATGAATTACTATAAATACTATAAAAGGGCTGCACGGTGGCGCAGTTGGTAGCACTGTTGCCTTGCAGCAAGAAGGTCCTGGGTTTGAGTCGGTCTTTCTGCATGGAGTTTGCATGTTCTCCCCGTGCATGCGTGGGTTCTCACCGGGTACTCCGGCTTCCTCCAACAGTCCAAAGACATGCCTGTTAGGTTAATTGGTCTCTCTAAATTGCCCTTAGGTGTGTGAATGAGTGTGTGCATGGCCCTGCGATGGACTGGTGACCTGTCCAGGGTGTACCCCGCCTCTCGCCCATAGACTGCTGGAGATAGGCACCAGCTCCCCCGCGACCCACTATGGAATAAGCGGTAGAAAATGACTGACTGACTAAATTTGGTTTTGAATATAATGTCATTTAAAGGGCCCATATCCTACATCCTGTGGGCTTTGGGAGAACTGATCCAGGTGTTACTAGATAGAACAATATCCCAGCTGTGGGATGCAGAAAGCGTTAGGAAATATTTTTAACAATAACTCCAGTTTTGATGTCCTGTTTCAGGTTGTTGACTCTGTCTTGTATAATGCATGGTCCTCAAGTATCAGTCAGGGCTCCCTCTGTCTACATCTGCAGCTAAACTCATTACCTGGACAAACTGTAATCAGATCTCCTGCCCCCCTGACTCCATGATCTAATTTCCCATTGATTTGAAACTAATCTGATAGATCATTCCCAAAGTGTTTAAAATAATAACTACAGATTCAAGCCCTACAGCTTGGAGATTTCATAAGAGATGATAAGATCTTATGTTGTTCACTTTATGTAAGTCTTATGTAAGTCTTGACCTACTATTCTATCGTTGAGGCTTTTAAAAATGCCTGTTTTTACTTTTCTCATCAACGGATAAGTTATTTTTCATTTAACTGTTTTGTCCCGAACTCTTTTGCACATTTTTTAGTAATAATAATAATAATGTTTGGCGTATCTTAAAGACTAGTATTCAAACTGTTTTTTTTTCATTATTATGGTATAAATAAGCAGCAGCAGATAGAGGGAATAACCGCGGTGATTAAAAGAAAATGTGATAAAAATTCTGATTTGAATGCTTTAAAGCTACTCCGGTCACCATTCAGCTAAAAGGCTTCACATTTGATCTTTGAACTTTCAGGTAATCCTCAAGTCAAAGTGTTCTTGAACAACACATTACAGCTCCCTCTTACACAATGTGCTCTCTCTAAAGGTCAGCATGGGTTACCTAATTCAGTCAGATGCTGGAGAGATAAAGCTGCAGAGCAGAGTGCTCCGGCAACACATGATTCAGCTACCCTGACTTCTGACTGGAGGGTAAACTGAGGCCACACATATTCACTCTCCCAGTAGATATATGGTCTTTCATCTTAAAGCCTATAGAAGTGCAGCTTTGAGTAGACGTACAGAGCGATGTGAAGGGCCCACAGCAGGACCAGCAGCTGCACCAGCAGGTAGGCGAAGAACCAGCGGTGGTTCCTCTCCCCAATGCAGTTCTCAATCCAGGGACAGTGATGGTCGAAGCGCCGCACGCAGCGTTTGCACGTCTGACAGTGTTTGGCTCTCATTGGCTGCTGCTCAGGACACAAACAGGAAGACAAATGTCATTTCTCAATCGAGTTTCTCGTTTTTTCAAAGTTTAGGCATTCGCTCCTTCTCATGAGGACCGTAGCAAACATTTTTAACCCCTATTAAGCCAGAAGGCCAGACCAATTAAAACCCGACACCTCCTGAAAACTTCTTTAACACCTTGAACTTTTTTACATTCTGTCACAAACGTCAATGTATTTGATGACCATCACACAGTCCTGCATAACCGTGAAGCGGAAAAAAATTACTTATGTTATTCAAAATGTTTCACAAACAAAACTCTGAAAAGTGTGGCGTGCATTTGTATTCAGCCCCCCTGAGGCAATCCTTTCTAAAACCACATTTTACTGCAGACACAGCTGCAAGTGTTTTGCGTTAGGTCTCTACCGGCTTACACATCTAGAGACTAAAACTTTTGCCCATTCTTCTTTACAAAAGAACTCAAGCTCAGTCAGATTTGATGGAGAGCCTCTGTTCTGCAGTCTCCAGTCTTCTTCAGCCTCTAACAGGTTTTTTTCCAGGATTGTTCTGTATTTACCTTCATCCATCTTCGCATCAACTCTGATCAGCTAACCTGTTCCTGCTTAAGAAAAGCATCCCCACAGCATGATGCTGCCACCACCAGGTTTCAATTTGGGGATGGTTTGTTCAAGATGATGTGAGATGTTAGTTTTCCTCAACAAATAAAGTTTCACATTTTGCCTCAAATGTTAAACTTTGGTCTCATCTGAAAACACTATATTCTCCCAGTATTTCACAGGCTTCTCTAAATGTTGTTCAGTGAACTTTACATATCCTAGAATGTGCTTTTTCTTCAGCAGTGAAGTTTTGCGTGGTGAGCATGCATACAGACCATGGCAGCTGAAAGCATTCCTTCTTGTTTTCTTTGAAACAACTATACCTGCCAATTCTTAGTGTTTCTGAAGGTCTCCACAAGTGTTCCTCGGCTCTTGCAGAACTCTTCCTATGATTCTTTTCAGTCCTCTGTCTGAAATCATGCAGGAAGCACCTGGCCGTTGCTGGTTTATGGTATAATATTGTTCTTTGCACATTATAGCCCCTACAGGGCTCGGTGGAACCTTCAGTAGTTTAGAACTTCTTTCATAGCCAATACATACTCAATAGGAACAGATAAATTTGTTATTTTACTCAAGGAGCCAAGAACAGGACCAGCGTTCTGTCTACCCTGGACATTTCATAAATCACAAGAACTCAAGCGCAGAACTCTTGGGAAGTCCTCATAGGTCCCCTATTGGTTTTACCCATCATGAGATGTTTCTTGTGCAACCCCCTCGGTAACAAGACAACTTTTTATGGCCCAACAGCTGGGACTGAATCAGCTGATACTAATTTACACTGAGTGGCAGGATTCCTTTAACTACTGAGAAAGTCCAGCTGGTTTCCCGACTTTCCAGATCTTTCTGCATGTCCCTTTCCATATGTGTCTCAAGCTGGTGTAAATTCTCAGTCATCCAGTACATGCAACCCTAAGTAGGACGCTGGACCTCTTCTCTCTTCTTCTCAAGAAAAGGAGTCCAGTTGTCTTCTACTTAAGAACTTGGGATTTGCTCATGTGTCCATTTTATTACATACCACCTAATTTATGGACATCTATGGTTTGACTTCTTGCATGTGTGGACTGGGTGGTTTATTACCAGTATCTGGTGAGAATTCCATGTCAACTCAATCTTTAGAAATAAAGTTACTAAAAAAACTGATGTGTTCAGTATTTATTTTATCTGCTGTTCCTACAAACTCCATCATGGAGCGTTATATAAAAGCACAAGGACAATATCTTTGTCTCCAAAGATATATAAATGTTTAGACCACTTCTATTTTTCCTTCTGAGCAGGCAGGCTTTCTTGTAATCTTTCAAAGGGTTCTTGATCAGTAGTTTCCAGGCTTTCTGATGTTCATTTTTGTACGGCTTTGGCTGCTTTTTCACTCATTTTCTGCCTGGTCTTTGTACCTGACAATGACAGCATACTGTGCACTAAACAAATTCTCAGGAAAGGGGACAGGTGAAGGACAGAGAATGAGTACGAGACCTTAAAAGGTCCGGTAGGACCTGACACTTTTGATATTTTACATTCAACCAAATAAAGGGGTAAAATTGGTCTTTCTAACAGATAAAACTAACAAAGTTTATGTTTCTCAAGCCACGTGGTCAGAATTTATTGACTTAAACAAAAAATCCCTCAGACACGTTCAGATTTTGAACAAAAGCAGCCAATGTCCAAAGAAAAACTGAGAAAACCTAAAAAACTATTAACCAACAGGACTTTAAAGAATTACAAGAAAGTTGGAGTAGTTGGACGAAAAAATTTCAGGCAGTGAGTGCAGGATCAGATGTTGCTGTATCAACATGAGCCTGTGGAGACCGGTTACCTGCAGCAGACAGTACCCACAGCGCCGCAGGCGAGGGGTTGACGACTGCGCAATCATCGACTCCATTTCTTCATTTGAACCTTGACCGCCCTACATATAAACAGACAGGTGTGGGTCATCACAGAGGCCAACTTTCACACCCACAGTGAACTTTTACCTGCTAAACTGTGGCTCACATAGCAAACACTATCTATATCCTTGCTATTTACTGCTTTTTATAATAAAACACACCTCTCTTCCCCCTATTCAAACAAGTTGACATTTCTATAAAGGTGTACCTTGGTTTTGGTGATTTATTTCTTTTTAACTGATCGTTACCTTCACCGTGTCAGTGAGAACAAATCCAGGGTCCATTAAAGAGACGGTGAAGTATAAAAGCACGGACAGCAGAACGAGCAGGAAGAACAGAGCGGGCAGCAGCAGCTCTCCTCGCTCCTCACATCTCCGCAAATCTGCACACACATTACCTTCTTTAATCAAGCAATCAGGGTTAGAGTTTTCCTGTGAACTCTTTCTAGAAGAATTCATATTATATTTGTGTTCAATTTATCTTGTTTTAGGATGTTTGGCTCAGTAAACCTGCATATGTGGAACACCAGAGATGGTCAGCGTAAAGTGGACTCAGAAAAAACTAAACAGATGTTCTGTTTAAAGGAATAGTCCTGTTCTGAAGCAGGGTTCTGCTGAGCGGTTTTGACCAGTTATTACCTCTGCTGTTAAAATGTCAGGTTTTTGTAACGTATAAAAGAGTCTTTGATAAATCTTTTTGAAAATGTCACCAATAATCTGACATATACATAATGTGCTGGTCATGTGAAAAACAAAATTAGAGGAAAAAAATACAAAAATAAAAAGTCCAGTGACATTCATGGAGATCACTGTCTTCATAATGTGCACCCCTTAAATGAATACGTTGTTGAAGCATCTTTCGATTCAGTTTCAGTATTCAGTCATACCGAGTTCACACCAGCAGGCATTTCAGACCTGAAACCTTTACTCTTTGACCTTTTATTCAGATTGAGATGGAATCGTATATTTTACTGCTGTTGGAGTTTTCTTTTGATCTATATTTTAAATAAATGGTCAGTTTTACAGCGCCATTCTGCACAGTGTTAACTGCAGTGAACTTATCTAGAGTCGTGCCTTTATACACAGATTACAGATTTGTTTACAGTTGTGGTTTTATTTTTATATATTCAACATTTTGGTAAACATCTGTTGTTGTACTGTGATCTATAAATACAGTTTGCGTTGAGACAAACATCATTTTCTGTTTACAGAGTAACTGCTTATAAAGCCCCCACAGAGCTCAACATCCAAAGGTATGAACTATTCCTTTAAAAGCCCCTCATATAAAACACTCCAAGCAACCTAACATTTAGGCTAATTAATCAGGTAAACTGTGTCAGAACTCACCGGTGTTGTGCAGGAACAGAATGAGAGTTACGATCCATGTTAGCACGGTGTGACTGACCCGCACAAGAAAGCCAGACCGGAACAGACTCCGGACCATCTTCTTACCAACTCGACCTCTCAGGAAGGTCCCGAACAAACAAACAAAGAAAGAAAATCACAGAGAATCTTTAACTCCACCAGGAAACAGACGAAGAACCCATGTCGGAGCGTGTTTTCCCGGTTAGATGCTACTGGAAACCACTGCGGTAAAATACTTCCGTATTTTGGTACGGTAGCCTTCGCAGGACAAATTGTGCGAACTCAGCAACTGTCGAAATGTTATTTGTTATTAACGGAGTTCCTAAACAAAAAACGTTAATAAATGGATCCTAATATCTGTATCTTTTAAAAAATATATCTTGTCACTGTATGACAAATATATTAGAAATCTGTTCAATGGAGTTAACCTCAAGTTAAATTACAAACAGTGATTCCAATTCAAAGTAGTCTGATTTAGTGCAGTTATATTACAATTCAATTCATCTCACATATATTTATATAATGTACGAGGTGTTCACATCGAATTCTTTGCATTAATTCAAATATTCAGTTTAGTTCAGAATGGATCTTAATGTTAATCCACTTGTATTTGGTCCAGTTCAAACCAGTTTGTTCCAAACTCCCAATGTAAAACAATTCAAACTACAACCTATTCAGTTCAGTGTAGTTTGAGTGCAACTTACCAGTTTGACACTGTCTAATTTGATTAAGTTAATTCATGTGAATTCTAACTTAACATACAGGTAAAATTAAAAAATAGAATATGTGTTCTGATGTCAGATTAAAAGTACCTTTTTAAAATAACCTTTAAGCAGGTATTAAGCATACCTTTCATTAAACCCACAATTCTGCGTTAAAAATTATTATTTTATCGCCAGCTGTAATATTTTAATCTTAAATGTCTTGTTTTCATTTCAAGTCCAAGTTCAGTCCAAAAAACTGGTTCCAGTTCAGTTTGGGTCAATGCAGCATGCAGTTTGAATTACTGAATTTAGATAACTGCACTTAAAAAGCAATTAAAACCATTTCACTCACTCTCACATTATATGTTAAAAATCTAGCTAGTGGAGTTAACTTAATTTTGTGCCACTGGGCAAAAATGGCCTTCAGAGTAGACTTCCAAGACCAACACCACTGCTGAACAAAAAGGCCCGTCTCACATTTACCAGAAATGATCCTCAACATATTCTGTGGACTGATAAGAGAAAAGTGGACCTTTTTGAAAGGTGTTTGTTCTATTACATCTGGTGTAAAAGTAACAGCATGATGATCTGGGGCTGCTTTGCTTCTTCAGAACCTGGACAACTTGCAGTAATTGCTGGAACCAGGATTTCTGCTCTCTGCCAGAAAATCCTGAAGGAGAATAAAAGGCCATCAGTTTAAACCAGAAGCTCAAGCTCACTCAGGTTACCAGCAGGACAAGGATCCAAATGACACCAGCAAGTTCACCTCTGAATATCTGAAGAAAATTAAGATTTTGGAGTGGCCTAGTTAAAGTCAAGACTTAGATCTAATTGAGATGCAGTGGGATGACCTTAAACGGGATGTTAATGCTTATAAAACCTAAAACCTAATAAGAAGGGTGGGTCAAATTCCTCCACAGTGATGTCAAGGAATCATAGCATAAGGTTCACACATCCTGCTATTAGGTTTAGGGTCAGCAACTTTTCCATCAGGTTTAGGGTCAGGTTGGTTTGAATCACTTTTTTAAGGGATTTTCTATTTATTCTGGTTATTTTGTCTGACATAAAAAAGGTGTTTAATGATCAGAAACATCTAAAACAAACAGCATAAATCTGTAAGGAAGTTAGACTCAGCTGGTCCTTTAAAGTTTAATGATGTCAGATTGTTTTTTCTGGATTGGGTCTTTCTAATAAATCCGTTCTCACGTGTTTACCATGTTCTGTTTTTGCTAATAGCATGATTAAAGCATGAAGAATAAATTCTAAGATCACAGCATTCTCAGTTGTCTCCTCAAACCACAGTGAGTCATTGCTGGCAGAGTTTGATGTGACTTTAATCTTTCTCTGCTCGGCATGGTTTCCTGAGACTCACTGATGCTTCTGGGAAACAGTCGATAAGATAAAGTACAAGAAGACATATCCTCAGAAAATTACTGTTTAACTTGAGTTTAAGCAGAAACACTTTATGGCTGAATGAGAAATGTACACAAACCCGATGATCATCATTTGTCATACACTGATGTATAATTGTGACCTATAACCTTTAAATCTGGGCTACACGGTGGGTCAGTGGTTAGCACCATTGCCTTGCAGCCAGAAGGTCCTGGGTTTGAATGTTTTCCCTGTTCATGTGTGGGTTCTCCAGCTGCCTCCAACAGGTCCCTTGATCTCTCTCATGTGTGAGCGTGTCTGTGCTTGGTTGTTGGTCCTGGGTGTCTCCGTGTTGCCCTGTGATGGACTGGAGACCCATCCAGGGTGTTCCTCGTCTCTCTCCCAATGACCGCTGGAGATAGGAAGAAACAAGCAAATCCACGGATCTGTGTGGCCTCATCTTGAAACAGAAATGCTGAGGGTCCATGTGGGCTAACGGCATTACTTCAGCACTCAGGGTCATGAGCACGGGGTTGTGTACATTTCCTGTCTGAAGGCGGGCGGAAGCAGGGGGGATGCAGGAGTCCAATCAACAGCAGAACATCTCTGTGTCCATGCATAAATGGAACCTGTAAATCACAACTTTCATGATAAACATGTTTTACTGTTTTTATCATTCTCTGAAATTGTATTATTTCACAGAAGGTCAACAGAGATAACGGGTCCAAGGGGGGAAACCCAGACTTCCCTCTCCACAACCAGTATTCCCAGGCCAGAAGGAATGTGAGTTCTGGGTCTGACTCCAGCGAGGCATGCTGAGAAGAACTCCAAAGGGAAACAACCAGAATGAATCTGAATCTTCCCACATCAGCTGACTCGTTGCAGCTCTAGTCCGAGTTTCCCTTGGTGACAGAACTCCTCCTCATCCTGTCTCTAAATGCAGAGGAGGTGAATTTCAGACGCTTGTGATGGGCCCTGAAGGAGTCCACCCCGCACTTCAATGATAATCTCCATCTTTGTGCCGGGAATGGGAACAGAGGGAACACTCAGCCTGTAAAGGTAACTCCTAGAACAGGTATTCCTACAGTATTCCTCTTAAAAAGCATCAAGGAATGTTTTAGGTTTAAAATGATTTTTTTTCTGTCCATCTTGTGACATTTTTTAGGTTGAATTTCTGGTTTTAATGTTGATGAAAACAACCCGATTCTTGTTCTACCAGCGATCAGAAAACGCTAAGAAACAAAAACAGGAGCTACGGAGCATAGGATGAAACATGTTGGATACGTTTCTAAAACTGCAACATTTTCATTAATACACCTGAATTCAGAGTAGTGACTAAGAAATAAGGAAAACAGGCTAGTTTCGGGAAGGTTCCAGCAGTGAATTTCTCTTTAGTCCCACTGAAACAATCCCGAAACCAAAGCGTTGAACATTCATTAAGAAAGTTATCCAGCAATGAAAATATTACTTATGCAATTATTTGTAAAAGTATCAATAGTTAATGGTTTCTATGCTTTAAATTCACTTTCAGCCAAATTATTGTGGGAATTGAAATAGCTCAGCGAGTTTAAAGGTTCTTTAAATACACTTAAAAGATCTTAAAACATTTGTAAACTCTGGACGTGTGAATTATGATTCATGGTCAAGTTGTTTCATTGAAATACATTTTAAACCAGGTGTTTTTCCACTAGTTCACTCAAGAATGTTGGACAGACCAAAAAATGCAAAATGCCTCACCTGGTGGAAAACACCCATTTAAAAGCCAGTTTTTCTCCAAAGCAGCTTTTCCATCCATACTGGGATTTATTGCAGTATTTTCCCAGTTCTGCCAGCTTCTGGTTGCACCAGCATGAATAAGATGTTTATGTTCAAAGGAACAAAACAAGACACCAAACACTCAGACTTTATGTAATTATGCATTTATTTGCATCAAAATGGTCCATTAAAACAATACTAAAACTTCATTTTTCACAACAGATTCTCATCCTGCATTGATAAGTCATTAATAGGCCTTCTAACATGAATTAAAGTGCAAATTGCTGCTCAGCTCTTTCCAAACTCCTGCTTCTGAACAAACATGTGCTCATTAGTGAACAAAATAACACATTTCCCTTAAACCTGAGGTGGACATTAAAGACAACGTTACTCTGAAAGGCAAACGTGTGCCAACACTTTTCAGTTTTAAAAAAACAAAACTTCACCACACGACTACAGTTAGTGTTTGACGGCTGTTAAGGCGATCATCCCACACCGTGAATTCAATTAGCGCTATAGGCTTGTTCTCTTTTCCTAAAGAGAACAATAAATACAGGAGGGGTGAAAATAAATAGTCACTCAGCACTCATCCATTCATGATGGGGTGGAGAGAGAAGTCAAACGGTTTGTGCAAAATCTTCCCTCTTTGGGACGCAATAGTTTCTTTCCAGAGGCAGAACTGTTAATGTCTATAGAGCGTATTAATGCTACACCTGCCACAGAAAAACAGGCCGTCAGTAGATGAACTCCTGAGTGCTGGTGGTGCATCTGACTCACACACATACAAAAAGACACACATTTGGTCCTTGCTTCTTTCAGTCACCTTTCATCTTATAAATATAAATAGCAGCAGTCATTATCCAGACAACCTGAGCTCACAGAGTCCATAATCTCCTCCTCAGCCTTACGTCAGCTGACATTCACAGAATGAGACGGCCACACGAACCACCAGACTGATTCCTAACGCGAGACGGGGGGGGTGTTGGGGGCTCAGCGAGACGTCACCCCCAGCTGAGACTTCAGGTGCTCGTAAACCACATAGCTGATGCTGACGGCGGGGATGACTTTGAGGAAGTTAGGGGCCAGGCCTCTGTAGAGCCCCGCGGGGCCTTCGTTCTGCAGGATCTGCCTGAAGATGCCAGTCATGGACACCTGCTGCTGGTTTCCCTCCGTCACAGCTGCAGAGACAAAAACACGATTAGCGACAAACTGTTAAACAAACACAGTTCAAAACTACTACTATCTACTACTAGGTATCAGAGTTCCCTTCATTCACCTATGAAGTGCATGATCACAGGAAAGGGTCAAATCACAAGGTGAAGGTCAACCTCTCCCATTTAATTTTATTCCTTAACTTTATTACATTTTCTTTCCTTGATAAAATGTGCTTTGCACTGATTGATTAAAGGTTAACTAGAGGTCAACTAAATGATTTACTCTCTGTCCCAATCGGATGACAGAAGTATAAATAGGTGCGGTCTGCTAAAAAGCTCCCAACTCTTTCCTGATATATTCCTAAATCACAGCAGAATACAGGAGTTGGGTCTCACCTTGTGCCTGCATGCGGGTTCGGACCAGAGCCAGGGGGTAGCTAGCGAGCTGACCGCAGGTGCTAGACACTGTGCCGCAGGCCAGCAGAACCACGATGCCGGGGTTCGTACCGTTGGTGCCATACTGCTGCAGGTAGCTGTTCTTCAGCGTCTGTCAGAGGGAAACCAGAACGGGGGAATTAAAACGCTGTGGCGGGTCAGGACCGAACGTTAAAGCTGAATTCATCCAGAAACTTGCAGATTACTTTAAAAACAGGATGGTGTGGGTTTGAGTCTGCTCACCTCGTAAACGGCCAGGTCAATGCCTGCGTATGGGATGATTCCCAGCATGTTTGGGACGTAGCCCTTATAAAACACCCCGAGTCCTTCTTTCCTGAAAATCTGCTTGGCGCAGTCTGAGATTCCAGCGTACTGACCGGTTTTCCTCAGAGCTAGACGAGTTTTCAGAACCTTACAACAAAAACAGGACAAGTTACTAAATGCAGAACTCTAAGGCTTACCAGGTAGCATCTAAATAAAAGGATAATCACCTCCATGGGGTAGATGGTGCTCTGGGCAGTTACTCCGGCCAAAGAACCTGCGACAAATCTGTCCAAGATGCTCAGAGTCTCAGAGTCGCTGCCGATTAGACGCTTAATCTGCAGAGGTCCATTCAGAAAGAAAAGCACCTCAGTGAAGGAGAAACACCACAGATCCTGGTTTAAAGTTCACAACCAGTCACTTCTGTTACCTGCTCATAGGCCATGAACTTGAGGGCTGACTCAGGAGCAATTTTGATGATGTTCACGCCGTTGCCACGCCACAGCGACCTCATACCGCCCTCTTTGATCATCTGCATGAGTCCACTCATCATGCACATGTTGTTGGTTCTAGATCCATAAACCTGAGAGGGAAAATATCCAGCAGGTGAATAAAAGCAGTTAGAAACCTTCCACTAGAACCATATATTAAGAGAGCTTTAGGTTATTGGGATGAACTGGGAATATTGACATATGATGGGGCACATAAACTTCCAGCCAACTGGGTCAGGTTGGTTTATCTGCAACTCATATTTCTAATCAATGAGAAGGTTAAAGTCAGCTTTCATTCTGACGTAAACCAGAGCTGCTGGCACATCATGACTGGGCACAGGGCGTCCGTAAGCTCACTGATGACAAGAAACATTGAAGCCGAGGGTGTGACGCCCGTCCCTGAGCCCTGGTTGGCTACCGGTAGACGGAGAACCAGCCCATGGACTCTGCTCGTCCAGCTCTTACACACAGATCGTTAAAGTTTAACTTTGTGGCTTTTAGATAACTCCCTGTTGGGCAACAGGTTTCACTAATGAAAGAGGTGGCCTGATGAACGCACCACTTGCAGTTGGAAAGCTCTGATTTTGACAACCTGAACTTTCTACAGAGCCGTCTTCCTCCAGATGAGAACCAGTTCTCATTCATCTCACCTGCATCATGACTTTGAGACGGTCCAGTGGGGCAGTGCAGGTTCTGGAAATGGCCCCAGCTCCCCCGCCTGCGACCAGGTGCCTCCACCACATCCCCGTCTGCTTTTCTTCTATGGTGAACTCATCAGGTATCATCAGGTTCTCACCCACATCAAATATCTGCCAAGACAACACATTTTTTTTATTACTTAGCAACTTTTAGAAATATTTATACACACCATCCAAAAATCTAACTGAATTCCCCAAAAACTGACCCGCCAGTCAACAATCAGAGCAGTCGTATGAAACCCTGACAACGCCTATATCTGGCCAATGAGGCTGAGCAGCTCTATCATTTTCTCTGGGGCCGCTAAACGCCATCGTTAAACACCCAAACTGTAATTTTCCAAGCAACATTCCTTTAAAAGTCTCTGCCTTGACCTCTGAGGCTTTTCTCATTAGTGACAGAGCTCTTGAGTAAAGGGAAAATATGAGTCACCAGGCAGGACGTCCTTTCAAAGTAAGGGTCAAGCTAAGTGACCGTCACGGATCACAGAGTCTGTCTTCACACGCACACACAACACGGATCAGGATTTAAATGATTATTGGGGATTATTACGAGGGATTTGACGCAGATTTTTAATTCAGGCTCCTCGAAAAAAAAAGAAGGAGGTGCTTGGATCTGCTTTAAGATGATCAAGATCAAGAACTGAATGTGTCGGGTTTTTCTAATCAGCTCTGATCACCTTTACCTGGAATCTGAACTATAAGCGAAGCAAAGCGTGTGGACAGTAATCACAGGAGAAAAAGGCAAAGATGAGAACTCGACTTATTTCATGATTGTTTGATCACAAGGTTGAGTACAAACACCCTGTTGCGTTGGAACCAGTGACCACTTACAAGATTCACTGTCCAGCTATTTTATTCCCGGGTCAAACCCTCCAGCAGCTGAGGTTTCACCTAGAATTCACAATGTTCTTGGCCCGCTGTGAGGGACGACCGACTCTATTCTGGGCTCCGTCGTAATTCCAGGCTGCAGAGCTGCACATGGCACAGCAGCACCTGAAACTAACCTCCTGCAGGATCTGATCGGTTCTGGCTGACTGCTGCCCTCTTTTACATAACAGCTCAGCAAGTTGGAAAATCTTTCCAACATAATCCCCACCGGAGGGAGCCTCATTTCTTTTTATGGGCCTAATAGTGCTTAATGCATGACGCACGACCTGTGCAGACTATGATCTCTGAGGACTTTGTTTCTCAGGGTCCTGCTTATTTCAGAACACAGAAATGTGACAAGGTGCAACACCCTGACTGCTCTAATTAGTTTGAATGATAGCCTGAGCTGTACTGATAGGAGTTATCTGAGTGAAACAGGTCATCTGAGAACTTATACAACAAAAACGAAGAAGCAGCTTTGGTCCACATTAAATTAGTAAATGAATACATGAACTCCTTTCTGATATTAAGTGGAGAGACAGTGCACTGTCTGGTTTAAAGACAGAACCAGGGGCTAACCGTGGAGTGTTTCCAGTACAGGATGATCTCAGGAATGTTTTCAGTCTTCTCCACCATGGGGTATTTGCTCCAGTCTTTACTGCCGATTGTTATTATTCCATTCTTATCCATACTGCAAAGAAGAAAGAAAACAAGATCCAGGATTAGAGTCCGTTAAATGAGCAGAAAGAGCCAAGCATCAGGTGGGGGGTTATTTTTTGTGTTACCTCTTAAGGACCGTCTCAGCATGCTGCAGGGAAATATGGACGCCGAGGTCACGGAGAGACTGCATTAACTCTCTGGGGTCGATGCGGCCTAAAAAAGAAAGAAACGGATAAGAAGGTGCTCAGTCAGAGTGAAACAAAAAGTTAAAACCGCAAGGATGTGAAAAGGCAGCTGCATACCTGCATTCTTCCCGTCGAGACTCTTCACCACAAGTTTCAGGTCTTTCTCATAGTCCTGCAGATAGTGAACAAACTCCTCAAAGTCCAGCTGCCCATCTGCACCTTTTTCTTCACTTTTTAGGGTTTTCTGCAATGAAAGTTAATGAGATTATTTAGCATTTCAGTCAGACGGGTATTAAAGTTTTATACAACTAGAAATGCTTTTTCTCCAATTAGTCAGATTTAAATTTCTCAACACTGAGAAAATGTGTCTCGGGAGAGCACGACATCTTGCAGAATCATTCAGAGGCACCTGGTAGTGAAACATATTAAACTGCTTATGAAACAAGAACTGTCAGATCGAAATGTTCTGCATGTCGGACCACTAATAAGTCATGACACTGGAGATTTAAAGGAGTCCCCTACAGCTTGCATTTTAAGAACCCCTTAAATGAAGCTCTGCGACGCCTCCACCAAGTGTGACGTCCAGTTCTTCTTCACTATCCACCACCATCTATCTTTATTGTGCTCAGACTGACCTGCCAACTGCTTTAATCTCGTCTGACTTCAGACCTGCTGAGCTATAACCGGGACAGTTAAACTGGCCGTACTCCAGGCTGCCGGATTGGACAGATACTTGACCCGAAGACCCAAGAGTACAGGCATATGACTGTAATGATACCCTGCAGAGACATTTCAGCCAAGCCATGCAGCTCATGCAAAACCACAAAGGGCATAAATCTGGCTAGCAGGATATACCTTGGAATTGATTTTATGACTTTAAACAATTGTGCTTGTGTTTTGCAGGACAGTCTTCTGATAGCAACATGGGAATTAAAATCTGGGCCATAAAAAGTTGAGTTGATTATTGGTTTATTATCCTCAGCCTATCTGCAAAGAGGATTGCATCACTCTAAAAAGATTTATTTTAATTTTGCAAATATGTGTCGGATAATAAGGCATTTGTAGCATAATAATATGCTGGAGGGCTTACGTTCTAAGGTCCAAACAACCTCTAAAAACCCAGATTTTAATATCCAAGCAACATGAAATAGTCCAACTAAAGTAAGTAGTGATTTAAAAAGGTCTTAAAGCGGTTTGGAAGATACAATCAGTAAAAATGAAGGTATGAGGAAAATGTGTTTAACAATAAACAGACTAAAGACTTCCCTGTAGTGAATTTATGTGACTTTGGCAGCATTTTGCCTGAAAAGCGGGGTCAGCGCGACCTTGTGACCCTCTGAGTCCTGCCTGCAGCAGCTTCGCATTAATTCCCTTTTAGGGAGGAATTTCCCGGTGAACTCAATGACTCGTTCAGAACCGCTGAGGCTCATTTAGCGTAATTTTCAACTCGGAAACAACCCATAAATGATAAATAGTTTCCATATACGAGCACACTTTGATTCAGACCGGCTTATAATAACACTGTAAAGTTTTAAAAGACGTCGAAACTTTGATGTGACGAATTTTCTGGAAACCGGTCGTTTCTTCTTCAAGGCCTACACTTCCGCCCGCCAAAACCAGGGCATTAAAGAATGAAGTAGAATAGATTTAAATAGAATCTATATGAAGTGTCCTCCATTTAAAATACGTTTTCTTATAGTTTCAGTTGATAAAAAAGAACAAAGTTTATTATGATGTACTACCTTTCTCCATTTTTGGTAGGTAGAGAACTCCTGGGAGGGCAGGAACACGCTGAGTTTGTCGAACAGGGACTTCAGCTCCGACGGTAGTCCGTTAGATTCAAAACACTCCACTTCCACGAGGTCCGAGTTGGACACGGGGACGTAAAGGCACAGGCCCAGCATGAGTGGCTGCGATAAATTTCAAATAAACTACAATAAATAAATTAATACTACTACGCAGTGTCTTCCAGCGCGGGTTGATACTGAATGCCGGTCACACGCAACGCCGGTTTCTAAAGAATGTCACGACGCTCCGCCTTTTCCAGGAATAGCTCCACGTAATTGGTTCATCCCACCCCGGGAAGACGTCATTTTACTACTAACCAATCATTGAAGCCCTCCATTGATGGAAGGGGGGCAGAGTCATATGACGGGGAAGGGGGGGGGACTGGACTCGACCCCTGTCTTGCGCAAACACAGTGGAATCTTTTGACCAATCATGTCCCAGAGTTTGTCTACCACGTGAAAAATTGAGCAATCCATTATTTTATATGCCGTTTAAAAAGTGAATCCGCGGATCATTTGGTTTTAAGAAGCTCTTCTTACACATCGATAAAAAAAATCAGTTAAACGTTAAAAATTAAGTAAAGAAAAATAATGATTTAATGCAAAAATAATACATGCGGTTACTATTAAACTAAAATGATAATTTCCTCAAACTGGTTGTTATTTAAATAAGCTTCTCTAACCAGTAAACAAAACAATGTAAAAATTACAAGTGGTTCGTTTCCTATTTAGCCTACTCGTCGAATTAATAACAGAAAATAGGACTGATCAGATTTAGTTATTAATTTTAACAATTATTTTCTCGCCATTATTTTACATATAAGATGACACATATCAACAAACAAACAAAATCAAAACTTAAAGCAGTACTACAAAACCACATTACCACTGATCTCCCTGGATTTCAAGAGAGTCCGTGTTCTTAAATTCCTTTTTATTTATGATTTGAAAGATTTTTTTCACTTTTCTTTTTCTCTTCTTTAAGCCCTCGGTCAGTTGACGCAGATGACTGCTTTTCCAGCCTGGTTCTTTAGGAAAACTTCTTAGAATTAAGAAGGAGCAGTTCTTTCCATTGTTTGTCTGGCTGAAGGAAAGCCACAACATGAAAACTCAATACAATCTGCTGGTTACCTTAAACTATATTTAATACTTTTGGAGTAAACTGCATTAAACTCAGAGCACTTGGATTGAATTGGGCATTTGGTTATGACCTAAAATAAAGCGTCTTGGATGAAGTTTGCTGTGAAATAGTACAACAGTCATATTCAGTAAATTAAAATGTATTCTGATGAAGCTTGTTTGTCATATTAAAAGTATGTTTCAAAATGACCTTTAAGCAGTTATACATTTTTTTAGTTCACATTTCTGTACTAATAATGTTTTTTATTGGTCTGATGTAATATTCTAATCTTAAATGTCATATGTTCAGTTATGTTGTCTTAGTTGCTAAAGGTTCACTATGATCTAACCCTTGGATGATGGTAAAAATGGAAAAAACTAATTTCATAAATTTTTGGACGGTTTGAATTCAAAACATATAAAAAGGTTAAATTACAATAAATTTTAACAAAGCATGGTAATTCACAGCCTTTAAATCGAGAACCGCGAGAAAATAAATATCTGGACAGACTGTACTTTAAACACCATCTAAATTCAAACCTGAGAAAACTTAAATGAAAATTAAAAACAATTTATAGATTTTACATAGTGTGACTGTACTTTGGCCTCCTTTCTTTTATCTGTGACTGTAAAGATTAGCCCCAGAAAACTGAGTCAGACTGAAAGCTTCTTTTTCAGGATCTGAACTGATGCATTGGCATAGAATAGAATAGAATAGAATAGAATAGAATAGAATAGAAAAGGTTAGAATAATGTAGAAAAGAATAATCTCATTCCTGAGGTGTTTGAGTTTTGATTTTTGTTTGTGTGTGCATTTTGATCATTTCCTTGCTATGTTTTACTTAGTTCATTTTCCTGTGCTCATTTTGTTAGACAGGTATTTTCCTTATTGGTTCATGCTTTTGTGTTTCATGCCCTAGTTTAATTTAAACTCTGAGTTTTTTTTTCTGTTAGATATTTCCTGTGGGTTTCTCTGTGTTTCTGTTCAGCTCTAGTCTGGTTTATTAGTCTCCTTCGTGCTGCTCTGCCTTCTCTCTGCCACAGCTGCTCCACATCTCGTCTGATTGCTGCTCTGGTTTGTGTGTAATTCGTCCGCCTTTGCCACGGCATTTAAGCTCCTGATTTTTCTACCGTTGCCTCCGTTCACTGCATAGAATAGAATAGATTTGAATAGAATAGTATGGATTGTCCCAAAGGTCAGACACTGTAAAGTATAAGGGCAAATTTACACGTAAATTTACAAATGTATAAATGTGCATAAAAAGTTACAGCAGACTATTAACAAGAAATGAATGTCAGTCTAAGAAATTAAAATCAATCTAACATTACACATGTAATAAATGTGATTTCTTTGTCTTTTTTGTTATATATAATTTTCAAAAAGCAAGTGGTAAACAAATAGGAAAGTGAGGTTTAATTATCAGTCTCTGTGAGACTTAAATCCTACCTATTGGAGAAATGTTCACTGATACCTTAAGTCTGTGTTATTGGTTATAAGATCAGTTGCGCCTGATGAAGTCACTCTCTTTTCTTACCTTGGTTTGTGTTTCTCATGATGCCTCAGGGGATAAACAATAAATCAGAAACCTCAGTGACATCACAGCAGACTCAGTAACCTGTCAGAAATATGGGTTTGATTGTGTTCTGTGAGACGTTGTGGTATTTGTTGCCTCAGTTGTGTTTGTGCTTTGCCCTGATGCCATCATTCTCAACTGATGAAGGCTGTTGGAAATAAGCTGCATCATGAAAAAAACAGCACAAAAACCATAATGAAAAGGTGCAGAGGAAGTGTTGGGTTAGCTTAACATGTCTCAGAACACACACCAATGTCTGTGCATGTGGTTAAACCAACAGTGATGCCTCATGATGACCATTCTTCTCTATTTACTGCTTCATTTTCTTGCCATCAGAGGTGAAAAGGTGAAAACATTTCCTGTTCCCACTATTACCTAGTATTTACACCTTTTCAACAAGTTGCACTTCAATTCATTTCTGAGAATTAACAGTTCAAAAGTCCTGCTCCACCCTTATTTCTTCATATTCTCCTTCAAAGCAGCCACACTTTAATGTAATCTCTTAAAGATACTATCCATTCATGTCCGTTCTTGTACTAAGAAATGTACTCTGATAATAAAACCACAGTTGGCTAATTAAGTATGGATTTCCACAGGTTTTCACAAAAATAAAATGGTTTACAGAGATTGTAAATTCGTTTGTATTTGGGTCAACAACATCACAATAGTCACACACATCAAGCTGTTCAGCTTGTATTGGTAAACACTGGTGGACAAGTGAGTTTTGACAGACTTTGACCTTAAACAATTAGTCCCCTTTCACTCTATCCTGGCCCACTGTTCCTGCTTCCAATTGTTTTTATTGTTACCAAATTTTTCCGAAACCCACATGAAATTCATTTCTGGCTGCTCCCTTACTTGGGGTCACAACAGTAAATTATTACAGTCTTGGTAGAGGTTTTTTTGTCGGATGCCCTTCCTAATGCAACCAGGATTCAAACCCGGGTCTCAAAGACACAGGCTTAGCCCGCTATGCCACCACAGACAACCAAATACAGAAGGAGATATTTGATTAAAAACATGAATCAAAATGAAAAAAATAATAACATAGAAGTGGGTTTTCTCAAAAGGACTCTGATTAGTTGCCTGATGCCTTATGTGATGTCATCAGAGGCCTGTGGAGTTGGAAGCTTGTTCTTTTAAAGATATATTTTTAATAAGGATTCACTGCAAATAAGAAAAAAATAGAAAAACTGACACTGACATGTTGTGTGTGTGACATACAATATCTAAATGTGATTTCACTCAATTTTATGAAAAAGTCTTGCTTGTAGCTTTAAAAAGGCCACTTTCAATAGTTCTCCAAACTTTCTGGAGGTCATCAAAATGTGAACTACTTTTTAGATTAATTTTCTGTCCAGATTTTTAATTATTTTTCTCGTTTAACCTTTCAATATCATGTATGAATCATTTAGTAAAACATCTCATAAACCCAAAGGATAAACCAGGGTTGGGTCCACACGTTACCAGTGCTTGAAGTAGAGAAATCCACTGCTGATGCAACCATCTCTCCTCTACCTTCATGCTCACCTCATCTCACCTTTTTCTTTTTGTTTTGCTGGTCCATAACAATTTCAAATTCTCTGAATCCGCTGATGCATGAGATTCTTTTCAGTTCATCACAAATATTACAATTATAACAAATTAATCAAATTGTCCAAAGAAAATACCACATTCAGGTCTCAGATTTGCACCATGTAGAATAATCTACATGCACAAGGTTTGGGTATGTAGCATGTTTTTAACTTGGGGTTGCAAATTTGAGGAAAGAGACAAAAATTTTGTTTGAGAAAAACAACACTGTGTTTTCCTATGCTTTATTTGAGTTCACTAATTTATTGTAAGGATTTTCCTTCCAAGCAGTCACTTTAACATAACACGAGGAAAGTCTGTTTGGAAAGAAAATCTGAAGTAATAAAGGACGACTCCAGACTTCACGCTACTGGACGGATAAATGAGACACCATCTTACATTTGCTTCATTATTAGATGTCGTGTGCAAAGAATCATCTGCTGTGGAACACTAAGAATTGGATCATTAAGGTCAAAAACCACTGGAAGGAATACTGCCAGCAATTCTGGACATTAACTGAACCTGTAGCCTCAGACAGGTAGAGCACATCACGGAGCATGGAGGCCTTTTTTGAAATGGGTTTAACCGAAAGACGTTATAATGAACAAACGGTTTTTGATATGGTTCTCCTCGGCAGCTGCCCAGAGCAGCATTAAAAAGGGGGAGGGACACAAGGACCAGATAAAAAATGATAGCTTGTCCACTAGACATGCCCTAAACAAGTTTATCAGTTTTATACATGACCAGTCTATGCAGCGTTGGCACCTCCTGCTTGCTGTTGAGAACAGGAAGACAGTTTTATGTGCTTTCTGCAGAACTACACTGCAGTTTTTCCTGTTCTAAAACTTTAAGATTTCCTGGATTTTGATTTGTTAGGAGGGGGGAAGAAGGAGGGGCTCGCCCAGATCACCATCCATTAAAGGACCACCGTTGATTTGAACAGATTCTGAAGGTTCTCACTAAAATGTTAGAATTTTCTGGATCATCTTTCAAAGAGCTCGGCTGAATGCACAAACAGTGTGTGGCGTGACTGTCAGCTTGTGTTTGCTTTAAGGTTTTACCTTTCATGGTCATGATAACTGAGGTTGGCTTTGATAACAGAGACTCTAGGCTTCTCTAGCAGGTTTTACATCTGACCAGGCTTTTCTTTATGCTCTCTTACCATCAAAGAAACAGCACAGGATTTTTTTCTAAGTAAACATGTTGAACAGGGCGTTCAAGGACAGAAAAACATCTCAGATTGTTGAGACGTCTCTCAAATCTTGTAAAAATGTCTGCAAATCTGCCGTGGAGCTTCACCATTTTTTCTGATTTTACCCAGCAATAATAGGTTTATTTCAGAGATTGTCTCTGTTACTGTTATGTTTTCTTTAATGCGTAAAAGGATTTTTTAATCACCTGTTTTACATATTGCAATAAAAAATTTGATAGTCAGCCGTCAGGCTATTTTGCTAATTTAAACAGGATTTTAGTGGCTCTTTATTCCAAGAAATTCTAATAGAGTCAACAACAATTGCACATTTCATTAGAGCAGAGTATAAGTTAAGCATGTTGCAGATTGTAAAGTTCATCAACACATCACTTAAAGTGCAGCTTGAAGACAAACATCTGTTGCTTCTCTGCGTCAGACCTTAGAAGGTAAAATGGGGATGGCTGCTCGTCTGTTTGTGACAAACAGAATTCAGGAGCACTTTAACCTGCAGGATCAGACAAACAGATCGTATCTAACAGAAGTAAAACAGGTGAGAGGTGAGCGTCATTATTCACAGAATGATCTCCGTGTGCGACACTTCTGGGGAAAAACAGTTTAATGGATGCATTATGGAGACTTTATGATTTCTGTTTGGATAGATGCCTATCAGGAAACGATCTCCTGGTTATATTACATGTGGAGGTCAGAAGGAAGTCTAGAAATCAGTTGTAGTTTTCCTATGGATTTTCACATTGTAGTGAGGCCGCATAAAACCTTCCACTGACAAGAGCTGCTTTTCCCTAAATTATCTTCGGAAGACCTCAGGTGCAGTCAAAACAATTTCCTTTTCCTGCGGTTGGCGGCTCAACAGCCCCAGAACATCTGACCTTGTCAGCTGTTATGTTTAAAAAAGCTTCGTCTGAATGTCGGTCAAAACATGTCCAGGTGCTTCTTCTATGATTGATCTTGAATGATTACAGTGCTGTAAAAGTATTCATGCCCTTATACATTTTTTTCTGTTTTTGCTGTTTCTGTCACACATATAATTAAGATTAGATTCTACTATCAGACAAAGATACCTGAGGTTACCTGAGTAAATACAAAAAGCAATAAAATGATGAATATTCATTAAGATTAAAAAAATCTCCATATCTGAAAAAGTAATTGCCCCCTAAACCTGATAACTATTTATTCCACCCTTGGCTGCAACAACTATCAAGCATTTGTGATAACTGGCAATGAGAACTTTGACCTACTCTTCTTTGCAGAATTGCTTTGTCTAAAGCCACGCCCCAGCATCTCAATTGGGTTTTAGTCCAGACTTTGACTAGGACACTCCTAAAACTTTGCTAAAATGAAAGAACTTAAAGACCAAATGCAACTGAAATCTGTCTTGCACAAACCCAAATATTTCAACAGTATAATTTAAAATAACAATGACATAAAATCAAGTCTTAAAATGGGCAAAAACTGATCTATTACTGGAGTTATCGCTCATGCTGAATGGGTCCCCCAATGTTTCTGCTTTACACAATCAGCTGCTGCTCTGCTGCTGCACATTTGACTGTGAAGAACTTTGCCGGCAAAAAAAAGTAATGGCCAAACTGTTGCAAAAACAAATATGATTGTATTATTGACTTTCATAGGTCACAGCCTGAGCAAACACCTCTCAGCATTGCCAACTGTGCAGCAAAGAGAGTGGATACCATTGCATTTGTAGTATTATACATCTCTGATGACCTTGTCTGGTAGAAGAACACCCCTGAAGTTATGAAAGTGGGTCAGAACTGATGAATGTTTCTGAGGAAACCCAAGCAAGCATCTCTCACAGTATGTTCACTGCATTCTGCAGAGCTGTGGTGGGGAGTGTGTTGTTGTACTGCATCTCAGTGCTGTTAATTCACTTAGTTTGTGTTCTGAGCTATTCGGTGTTGATGTGTTGAATTTTTTTCCCCACTAATTGCTGAGCATCCCAAAGAAACCCAGTCTTGTTTTGTTTTATATGTGATCAAAGAAATGGGAAAACTGATCTGATTGGATTCAGATTCAGGATTCAGAGCTCCACTCAGATTTTCTTCAGTTCAGTGCTGCCCTCTGCTGATCTGTTCCTTCATCACCTTCCACTTTGGATGGAGCAGCTCTTCTTTCTAGGAATCTGGCCGAATTTATTAGTTCTCCAAAACTCTGACAACCCAGGGTTCAGACCAGGAAGCAGGGTCGTAGTTTAACACTCCTCTCTGCAGCTTCAGTACGGCTACCCACCCATTACCCTATTAAGATAGCGTCTCGCCCACGGCCAAAATTGAATAGATTTAAAAAGTAATCTAAAAGGAGGAAATCAGGAAAATCTCATTAAAATAAACACAACTCAGACTAAAAATAAAAATAAAACAATTAAATGTGGCTTACTGAACATAAGATCTCTCTCTTCAAAGACTTTGCTAGTTAGTGACCTGATATGTGACAATCAGATTGATTTATTTTGCCTCACAGAAACCTGGCTGCAGCAAGAGGATTATGTTACTATAAATGAGTCAACTCCTACTAATTATTTAAATTTTCACATTCCTCGAAATACTGGGCGAGGAGGAGGAGTAGCAACCATCTTTCAGTCCGATTTATTGACTAGTCCCAGACCAATCAATAGCTACAACTCTTTTGAATATTTAAACCTCAGTTTTCCTCATCCAAATTGCAAAGTACTAAAACCACTTATGTTTGTTGTTTTGTACCGTCCACCAGGCCCTTACTCTCAATTTTTAGATCAGTTTTCAGACGTCTTATCTGATTTAGTGTTAAATACAGATAAAGTTATTATAGTGGGGGATTTTAACATTCATGTTGACACTGAAAGTGATAGCTTAAATATAGCCTTTAATGGTATCTTAGACTCAATTGGCTTTGCTCAAAACATTAACAAACCTACCCACATTTGTCTTCATTCTCTGGACCTTGTGCTGACATATGTCATTGAGTGTAAAGACATAATATTTTCTCATAACCCTGTCCTGTCTGACCATTTCTTAATAACCTTTGAGTTTAATTTAACCGAGTACTCCACACCTGAAAGAAAATTTCATTATAGTAGATCATTATCAGACAATGCTGTAACAACCTTTAAAGAATCTGTTCCACTTTTAATCTCCTCATTATCACAGAAAAACAGAGTGGAGGGCAATAATTTTGTTTCTTCCACTTCACAAATTGATTCTCTTGTTCATTGTGTTACTTCATCATTGCGTGGTGCATTAGACAATGAAGCCCCCTTGAAAAGGAAAGGTAATTATTCATAGGAGGCAGGCTCCTTGGTTTAATTTAGATCTGCGTACTTTAAAGCACAATGTTAGAAAATTGGAGAGAAAATGGCGCTCTACACACCTAGAGGATTCCTACTTAATCTGGAAAAATAGCCTACTGTTGTATAAAAAGACACTTCGCCAAGCCAGAACAGCTTATTTCTCATCATTAATAGAAGAGAACAAGAATAATCCTAGGTTTCTCTTTAGTACAGTTGCTAAACTTACACAGAGTCATAGCTCTGTTGAGCCATCCATTCCCTTAGCTCTCAGCAGTCATGACTTTATGGGATTCTTCTTAAATAAAATTGATTCTATTAAAAATAAAATCTTTGACATACTCCCGAAGATGATTACTTCATCCTCAACAAGTGAGACAACATTGGAAATAACTGTGGAACCTGATCTGTGTTTGGACTCTTTTGATCCTGTGGAGCTTCCTGAGTTATCAGAAATATTAGCTTCATCTAAACCTTCAACTTGTATGTTAGACCCAATCCCAACCAAATTATTTAAGGAAGTGTTTCCTCTGATTACCAGCCCCATTTTAGATATGATTAATCTATCTTTATTAAATGGATATGTACCACAGGCTTTTAAGGTAGCTGTAATTAAACCTTTGTTTAAGAAACCTTCGCTTGATCGAGATGATTTAATAAATTACAGACCGATATCCAATCTTCCATTCTTATCTAAAATTCTTGAGAAAATAGTTGCAAATCAAATGTGTGAGCATTTACACAGCAATGGCCTGTTTGAAGAGTTTCAGTCAGGTTTCAGAGCTCATCATAGCACTGAAACAGCTCTGCTGAAAGTCACTAATGATATTCTTATTGCCTCAGATTATGGACTTGTGTCTGTACTGGTTCTGTTAGATCTCAGTGCTGCATTTGATACAGTCGATCATAATATTCTCTTAGAAAGGCTGGAATATGCTGTAGGGATCAGGGGAACAGCGCTAGGCTGGTTTAAATCTTATCTGTCTGACAGATTCCAGTTTGTTCATGTAAATGATAAATCATCTTTAAACTCCAGGGTTAATTGTGGAGTACCACAGGGTTCAGTACTTGGGCCAATTCTCTTTACTATATATATGCTTCCAATAGGTAAAATTATCAGGCAGCATAGAATAAACTTTCACTGTTACACTGATGATACTCAGCTTTACTTATCCATAAATCCTGATGAACCCAACCAGTTAGATAGACTACAAGCATGTCTTGAAGATATAAAAACTTGGATGACTTTAAATGTTCTGCTTCTAAAGACAGAAGTTGTCGTCTTTGGACCGGAGTCTTTAAAAAAGAAACTGCTTAGTCAATCACTTAACCTGGATGGCATTAAATTGACCTCCGGTAATAAAGTAAAAAACCTTGGTGTTATTTTTGACCAGGACATGTCATTTAAATCCCATATTAAACAAGTTTCTAGGATTTCCTTCTTTCACTCTCGGAACATTGCCAAAATTAGAAATATCCTATCCAGGAGTGACGCAGAAAAACTAGTCCATGCATTTGTTACTTCAAGGCTGGACTGTTGTAATTCTTTACTATCAGGATGTCCACAAAATGCAGTTAAAAGCCTTCAGCTAATTCAAAATGCTGCAGCAAGAGTTCTGATGAAAATTAAAAAGAGAGATCATATTTCCCCTATTTTAGCTTCCCTTCATTGGCTCCCTGTTAAATCCAGAATAGAATTTAAAATTCTCCTCCTCACATGTAAAGCCCTTAATGATCTAGCTCCATCATACATCAGAGATCTGATTGTTCCATATGTTCCTAACAGAGCACTTCGTTCTCAGACTGCAGGTTTACTGGTGGTTCCTAGAGTCTCTAGAAGTAGAATGGGAGGCAGATCCTTTAGTTATCAGGCTCCTCTCCTGTGGAACCAGCTCCCAGTTTTAGTCCGTGAGGCGGACACCCTGTCTACTTTTAAGGCTAGGCTTAAAACCTTCCTTTTTGATAAAGCTTATAGTTAGAGTGGCTTAGTTTATCAGGGAGGGAGCCTTCCTCCCTCCCTGTTGGATGGAGTAAGGGGGAGTAAGGTTTAGCCTAAACCGGCTCGGTTATGGTTGAGGTTCAAACACACCCTCCATTTCTGGTACCTGTATGACCCCTTCTCTTTCCCAATGGTTATAATCAGTCTGACAGAGAAAGGTATCCCAATCCTTGTGGTTTTTAGTATAACAATGACCATCAGTGGGACCCTTTGTGGGGTGCCTTGAAACGACATTGTTGAAAATAAGCGGTAATTAACTAAATAATCTGAACTGACACTTTCTGTGAAGTTATGCTGCTATAGGCTTAGGCTGCTGGAGGACATAATGACCACTTTCACCCTCTTCGCTACATTCTCACACTACTCTCCAATTTTGCATTATTTGCTGTTATTTCAGCTTTTAACTTTATTCTCTCTCTTTTCTCTTCCTAGAAGCTACACCTGGCCTGACTCTGTGTCTACCTGTGACACCTTTCTGGAGAGGGGAATCCTCCAAGCTTCTGCTGGCAACAACTTAATGCTCACCCTCTACCGATGATCCACATGGCCCTGTCTTTCAGTGTTTAACCCTTTCTCTCTCCTAGACATGGCGATTGACTGAGCTTTTACTGTCACTAACTCTATGTGATCTCTTTCAGATTCTAACCTTGAAAACTGGCTCAGTGTTTATCTGTTCTTTCGTTCTAGGTGAAACGACTAAATGAGCTACATCCATTAACATTTACTTTTCCTTCCCATAGAAAGTACTCCTGGATCAGTGCTTCTTTGTTCTCTTTGTGTCTCTGCTCTGTTCTCCCTAACCCCCAGTCGGTCGTGGCAGATGGCCGCTCATACTGAGCCTGGTTCTGCTGGAGGTTTCTTCCTGTTAAAAGGGAGTTTTTCCTCTCCACTGTCGCTACATGCATGCTCAGTATGAGGGATTGCTGCAAAGTCAACGCCAGTGACTGTCCACTGTCTCTACATGCTCATCTGGGAGGAGTGAATGCTGCAAGTCACTGACTGGATGCAATCTGCTGTGTTTCCTTAGACAGAAAAACTTTTTATCCAATTTGAATAAATAACAGAATCTGACTGCACTGTTCAATGGTTAGGACTAATTGGAATGTATGAATCTGAGTTTTGTGATGTGCCTTGAGACAACATGTGTTGTGAATTGGCACTATATAAATAAAACTGAATTGAATTGAATTGAATTGAATTGAATTGAATTGACAGACAGAACAAAACGTGGCTGGAGCAAAAACAGAGAATCTTGAATACAAAACAAAAACTAAAGCATGACCAGGAAAATAATAAACAGGAGCATGATTCAAAAACTTTGAGAACATATAAGAAAAAAAACAGAAACCAAACACCAAACAACCCCAAATCATAACATTTTGCACTCTTCTAACATATTTACATCAGCTACATTTTTTTGAATGACTACTTTCTGCTTTGGGTTAAGTAAAAATATATTCAAGTAATGCTACTCGTACATTTTTGGCTATTCTACTCACCTCTGTTCCATGCACACTACCTCAAATAGTACATAAAGTACTGGATTTAATAAGAGTTTTTCTTGGTCCTGGGAAGACTCTGGCCGCACAGTGGCGCTGTTTCCTCTTAAAGTTCTACCAGCAGCCTGTCTCATCAAGTTAACAAATAACTCGGTTAGAAACCGGAACCCAAGTCACTTTTCTTTAACAATATTTGAAAGCCATGGAGTTTTAAGCAAAACACAATATAACACAACAACAAAAAAAAAACAAATCAATTAATAAAAAAAACTTAGTTATAGAGTCTAAATGTTGTAATCTCACATGAAAAACTATAGCCAGTGCCCCTTATGGAGTACTAATCCTAGTTAAGAATATATGCAGAAATAAACAAATGACTCAATGAAATAATTACTGGGCCAAATATAAATTAGTGTACCATTAAATGCAACAAAATAATAATTAATAGATAATAATAAGAGCTTTTTTCAATAACTGACCCCCCTCTGTATTTACATTTCCAAGAGCATGATGAGGAGAAAAAGACAATACAGTGACCAAGGAATGTAAAAAAAAAAAGATGGAAAGAAATGGGCTCAGGAAAATCTGTTGGGTAAAAAAATACAACAGGCATATATTAGAGGAGAAATATATATCAGTGCTTAAGAAGTACAGTGAAATAATTAGAAAATATATTTCTGAGGAATAAAAACATGTTTTAAATATGTTTGGGTGGTAATAAATATTAAAGAAATAAAAGGGGTAGGAAAAATAAAACACCAAGAAATTCACGTATATTAAGTAAACAAAGAAAAAGGTTTAAAGAAAAAGTGTTGAGTTGAAAATTAGTGGTTTGAATAAAAATAGTGACTTACAATATAAATATCTATTTATATCTGATTAATTGACCAATTATTGAATCAATATCTTCATTTAATTATTGTTGTTGCATTTAATGGTGCATTAATTTATATTTCTAGCTACTTTTTGGCCCAGTAATTATTTTATTAAGTCATGTATTTATTTCTGTATATATTCTTAATTATGGCAAGATTGTTAGTCCACAATTCGGAGTCGAGAATAATTTCGTTCATTTAGAATGTGAGCCTTTATTCTGAAAGATTGCAAGCGGAAGTCAGGTCTCACACGGAGTTAGCTTGATGCTGCAGCGAACAGAAAAGTTGTTCTCACCGCAAAGAAAAGCGGACCGAATCATCTTCCCTGACATTTTAACGTTGTCGAACTTCTGCTGGAGGGTCTCACTGAGGTCGAGATGAATCTAGGTGAGCTTTTTCTAACCTTCACACCGCCCTTCTTTGACGTTTCATCCGCGCCTCTGGCCGTTAATAACCGTTTCACTGGATTTGTTTCCAGATTTCAGCGCTGAATCGCGTCTGAAGGAGAAGAAGCAGCAGCAGCGGAGTCCGCCTGAAAAATCCCTTTAAAGCGTCAGGGGTTCGCTTTTAGCTTCGTCTGCTTTTACCAGCGGTTCGGTTTGCTGTCAGTTTTTAAGCACGTTTACTCGGTGAAATTATGGCGTTCTTCGTGAAAAAGAAGAAATTCAAGTTTCAGACCCAGCTGACCCTGGAGGAGCTGACCGCTGTGCCTTTTGTCAACGGAGTTCTGTTCTGCAAACTGCGGCTGCAGGACGGAGACTTTGTCGCTACTTCCTCCAGGTAAAAATACAAGAAAATATCCCAAAAAATCCTAATATGCACACAGAATGGCTTTTAAATGCAAAAGGAGTCACGTTCACGCTTTCAGAGATGGTTTAATGGATTTATGGAGCTGTTAGGTGAAATATAAACACCTGTTTTAAGGTTTTTATTTAAATGTTTGTGCTAATCTGTTTATTTTGTCTTTTTTGTTAATTAAAATCATACTAAGATGGTCCAAATAAGAGCTCCTGCAGCCACCGGACGTCTGTAACGAGCAGGACAAATTTATAAGTCTGTTCCATTTATTCTTCTATTTGTAAAAACAACAACATGTAACCGAGTTCATAATGTTGGAGCAAAAAGCCTTGAAAACAGGTTAATCTATTGCTTTACAATACCTCTCATTAAAGCAAAATATTTGTTTTTCATGAGAAACTCTGGTATTTGGAAGAATTCATGACACCATGCACTGAAACACGGTTCCAAGGGTCTTTAAAAGAAAACCGGGCCCACAGAATCACACATCCTCTACTGTGGTCAACAGTGGGCTTGATGAGCTTTTCCATGTATTCACTGTTTGTTTCACACCAGAACTGCTTGAAGTGTTTGCCGCAGAATACAGGGGTGGGAAAATGTGTTTTCTTATTGTTTTTGTATGTTTGTCACATGTAACAATCATCAAACAAATTTGCCTTTACTTGATAATACAAATAAAGACAAAGTTCAGTGTTTGAATGAAGGTGTTTATTATGAAGGGGAAAAAAATCCATACCTACAAGATCATGTGTCACCGATTACTGCCAGACCTGTTCTCAATCAAGAAATCACTGAAATAGGACCTGCTTGACAAACTGAAGTAGACCAAACGATCCTCAAAAGCCAAACTTCATGCCGAGATCCAAGAGGTCAGAAGACCCCAGAACAACAAAGAACTGCAGGCCTCATTGGCCTCAGTAAAGGTCAGTGTTTATGTCTCCACCAGAAGAAAGAGAGACCGGGCATAAATGGCCTCCATGGCAGACTTTCAAGGCCAAAACCACTGCTGAACAAAAGGAATATCTCAGTTTTGCCAGATGACATCTTGATGACTTTTGGAAAAGTACTCTGACGAAACAAATAGAACTTTTTGGAAGGTTTGAGTCCCGGTACATCTGCTGAAAAAGTACCACAGCATTCCAGAAAAGGAACATCATACAGCAGTAAAATATGGTGGTGGTAGTGTGAAGGTCTGGGGCTGCTTTGCTGCCTCAGGACCTGGAAGACTTGCTGTGATAAACGGAACCATGCATTCTGCAGTCTACCAAAACATCCTGATGGAGGTCCGGCTATCTGTTCCTGACCTCAAGCTGAAGCAGACCTGGGTTCTGCAGCAGGGCTGTGATCCAAAACAAACCAGCAAGTCCACCTCTGAATGGCTTTTTTAACATGTTCATTTAGGAACTTCATTTTGTGTTTTCTTGGAGTTTCTTTGTCTAACATTGAAATTAGTTGGACCTGAAACATTTAAGTGCGAAAACATACAACAAAACAAAAACTGCATCTTGACCCCCAGGATGTTACTATTTGTTGCAGTTTGTAGCAGATAATTATTTCTTTTTTCCCTCTCTTGTGGTGGCCTAGATATTCTTCGTATTTGTTCAGTGGCTCATCCAGAAATTCACCAGATTCTCTAAAAAACCCGTAAAACCTAGATTGTTTGTTTTGAAATGTTTTTCATTCACCAAGGCACCATTGGAGTTTTGTTTGCAGCTCAGGCTGTCTAACAGAGAACATTTAACTCTGATTCATGTTTAATCGCAGGGTGGTGTCATGTTAAACCACCTCTCTGAGTTCCTGTGCTGGAACCTCTCATGATCTTCCAGACTAAACACAACAAAACTGTCTCATCCCAGCTCGTAAGATCTGTGTTTACAGGCTTTCAACCTCCTCTGAGATGAACTAGATTGGGAAGATGACTCTCAGCTGGCTTTTTGGAGCTTTTCATCTCCTTGGCTTCAGATCAACCTCTGATCAATTCCCAACATCAGCAGCTTTATCGTCTTTTTCTGTGCTTCCCTTTGATTCCCGAGATCGGATTGTGTTGTTTTCAAAGATGTTCGTTCTGCATCTTTTTGCAGATAAATGGGCCAACTGGGTGTCGGCCCATTTGGAGTCAGTTTAGCGTTTGCAAACTGACTCCAAATGAAGCACCAGCACCATTTGGAATCCATAAACCAGTGTCCCAAGCTTTATTATGACATGGTTGCTGTGAACAGCTAGAAAAGATGATGCATCTGAAGTAAGTCTGGGTAATTTCTTTCTTATCTAAACTAGCACCACTTTAGTTTAGCTGTTTCTGCTTTCTTTTCAAATCCTTTTTGAAATACAGAGACTATCCTAACCTTAGCATGAGGAGGTAATCAAGTTTGTTTTGTTGGCAAACAAGGCCAGGGCTTCAGTGTCGTCAGGTTGGTGTAAACCAAGAGGTGGAAGCGGTTTGCGGTTGACCCCGCTTTTATGAAGACTTTTCCTCACCTGGTTCTCGTGTTACCGCTGGCGGGTTGAGCTGACAGATGTGTTTGTCGGGGGATGTTTTCCTCGGCACCTTCTGTCAGACTAGCTCATTCTCTCTTAATTTGCTCAGCGTTGTTATCACGTAACGTCCTCCAGTGCAGAGATTGTATGAGGGTCATAAACACGACAATCGGATCAGGTTTCTTCTGAGCAGATGGTTCTGTGTTCTTACCTTTTTATCAGCCAGGATAAAGATCCTGTTTACATGACGATTTGCTGAAAACTGGATTCCCCCCCCCGCCTTCTGTTTCTGTTAACATCTCCACATGACGTTTTCATTATTCTCTGTTCACATGGCAACAGTAGACATGTGAAAATGGTGTAATTCCCCCGCCACACCACTAGGAAGCAGTATATTCTTTGAAACTCAACATGTGCAGACACTTCCTGCTTACAGAACGGGAGAAAATGAGCTCTTTGTTGGAGAACCGTCGTTAAAGGCCAAAGAGTCTGCAACCCGCCGTTGTTATTGGTGATTTCTTCTTCTTTGTCTGTGGTTTTTTAACTGCTCGGCAGCCACCATGTTGTGCGCCTGCGCATGGATTTCTATTGTGCATCAACCAGGGCTTCCCCGTAAGAAAGATTTTATTTTTCCCGTCTTCATGACCTCTGAGACCGGGACGTTTTCAAACCATTACACTCTGGAACCCATTCTCAAATTGTGCCATTTTCAGAGAAAACCTGTTGTCGTATAAACGCACAGCAGAAAAACAACTAAACGTTCCTGTTTTCACCAGAAAACGTTGTCGTGTAAACAGGACCCAAGACGGAGGTAATTTCACCAACCTCAGCGGTCAGTTTATTCTGGAGCCCATGAGTCACTTGACGAACATGTTAACATTAATTTCCATCATCTTGAATTGCGATGTGTTGTTTTTTTCTTAAAACCTGAGCAGAATATGTCTAATCTTGGCTTCTCATATATCACGTCTGATATCTTAACCTCTGTGAGGCGATAGTTCCTGCCCTGGTCGTTGAAAAATGAACAGTGAAGTCATCAGTTTGGTTATAGCTTATGATCATGTTTTGTGAAATTTGTAGCTCTTGACCCTGTGAATGGCAGTGGCTTTAGATCATGAACGTTGCTGGTTTTAGTGTAGTTATTGGTAAAAATAATATAACACAACCTTGTTGGAGCTCAAATCCTATTTTCTGTCTGTTAAACTGTTATCTTTGTTCTTTTTCATAGATTTAACTCAAGGAATTTGTAGATCCTTGATATGTTGATTCTGGTGGCTGTTTAACAAACTGACCGTAGCAGTTTCTTAGGACCCGTTCTTTGTAGCCCCCACAGCCCCGAGTCTGGCACTATAAAACTGGTTCTGTCTCTGCACCAACCCTTAACCGGAGCAGTAATCAGTATTTCCTGTTTTGAAGATGAGAAATGTGGATTTTACAGAGCGTTCTCAAGCGATAAATTAGAGCTGGTGATATTAAGACATCTGTTTGCAAATGGAGGGATTTGTGTAGATAAACTGTCTCCGTGCACTCTGATCCTCCGCAGAGTGCAACAGAGGAAGGATTTAATAGACATTTCTATTGATGTAATAAATGTGGTACCAAGCTGGTTCTCTGGGTGTGAAAAACTTAACCAGTGCTTTTTTATCAATTAATTATTAGAACCAGTTCAGAACCGGGTCTTGCCCCAGCCTTGGTTTTGCTCTTTAACCAGTTTGGGTAGAATAAACCCCCTCTCATGTGTAGGCTGGTGTTGCACATCTGTATTATACTGTTTGTGGACAGTATGATGCGTATCTCGATAAACTACCGATTTATCTTATTTACATAGATGGAAAAAATTAATACAACATAATTTGATTCACGCCTCCCCTCTGCCATGATCCAGTGCTAATCCCAGATTTTAGGGTGTTGCAGTTCGACTCAATGTGGCAAGATAAAGCAAAGAAACTGGGCTACACAGCTGAGGAAACCTAAATAATTACCTTCATAAAGCAGCCTTCCACAAAAACGTCTCATCTACCAGTTTTAGTGCAGTTCTATTGAACACTGAGGCTTAGTGCAAAATTATAAAACTTGTCAGGCTGCAAATGTGATTAACACTCATTCAGAACCCAACAGCAAAAAGTATATTCTCTGTCAGGTGCAATAAATCATAAAAGTAGTCTTGAAAGAGGTTCATTTTTTATTAATATTAATTGCTGCTGCAAACAGGCGCCAGCAGCACTTCTAATAGGTCAACTGTAATGAGAGTAAAGTAGCTCAGCTGCACAGAGAAATGTGTATTTTTACCTCCAAGACATTGAGGTTATATTGAAAACCCTGTTGTCAAGGACACTTTGAGGCTGGATATCTTGGCCTTGTAAAAAGTTGCTTTTCAAGCTCCTCGAACAAGTTTGAACTTGAAGAAGATTAAGCTGGTGCAACACGCACCTCCACATTCACAGCAGGTCGCTGTCTCAAAAGGTCAGTTTTGCTAATTCATAGCTTGCTAGTGCGTGCATTTTAACACCTCGGCCATCTTCCCCTCGTTAGTAGTGACGCACCTTACCCAGGAATATCAAAAAGAGGAAATCCCCTGAAACCAATAATGTTTCTTATTGGCAGCATAGAGTATCCGTTGTTAAAAGGATCAACCTTTATTGACACAAGGACATGAAAACTGTTGTATCTGGATTCAATCCCCAAAACTGCATCTTTTCACAGCTGCTCTAACAGTACTTGCTGGTATCGATTCAAATTGGTTGGGGTTGACATCTCTGGTGTTGATGCAACACTTGCTCAGTGTTTGGGTGTCAGAAAGTAAAGATTATGAGATAAAGAAATGATAGATGATGAGAAGTTTTTGCACAATACGGTTGTTAAGATAAACATCTCTTTCCAATTTCAGAATCAGTTTCTAAAAAAGCTGATTTGAAATGTGGGTCTTTATTCTTGGTTTTTGTCAGATTAAAAAGTTAAACCAAGGGAAAATTATTATATAAATTAAACGTTTTACAGTTTCATCGGATCTTTGTATAACATCACATTTTTTTCCACCCAACCAAACAGTTTTTCTGTGCCTGTCAGCTTAGCAGGGATGTCGTGTCAGAGGTCGCTCTCCTCCCTCCTAGTTATATAACTTCTCTGATTTCCCTCCCATCTCCGTTGTCATCTCTGCTTCTGAGAACAAGGCCCTCTCAGAGGAGATGGCGATGGCCGGGGAGGCTCCCGCCGCTTCGAGGTTATGTCACAGATCTGACAAACGTGGCCTTTGTACAACGGGCCTTGTTTTTGCTGTTGGTCGGGAATCGGGAACAGCAGCGGCGGTGGGAGTTTTCCCACCGGACCGAGTTGCCACACATGAAAGCTCTCCTCATGTCCCGGTCGACTGCGAGTCTAGATGGCAGAACAGTGGGTCACATGTTGTGAATGTGACTGACTGGTTCTCAGAAACGGGTTTGTTTGGCTCCTCTATCAGCCATTAGTGTAACTCTCTTCAGATAACACAGCTGCTGCTGGAGAACACTGCAGATAATCAGCCGTGTTCGTTCTCATTGGTTTTTATTACTTTTCCTGAGCTCTAAGGATCACAGAAATCAGTCTGAGCAATAATTAGTAAAACAAAGAATTAATGCAAAAAGAAATTTGCCACATGTGCAAAATGTAGTTGCCAAGAACAACTGTCTCTGGGCATGGCGCCTGTTAAGCTCATGTATCTGTGGATGGCACGTTAATAATAAGAACCCCCAACTGATTTTGGTGTTCACTTTGAATGTCAGTTCATCGACATTAGAGAAGATAAATAAGGTTTGGTCTTTAGTCCTGAAGCACTGATGTACATTTATAACCGCTGGACATGAAGCACATAGTAATAAATTAGCCTAAAAGTCCATCCATCTGTCAAAATCTGAAGTTCCTCTCAGTCCAGAAGGGATACATATAGCTCCTCCAACGACTTCTGGGTCTGCCCTGCAGTCTTCTTCTAGTGGAACGTACCAGGATCACCTCCCAAGGAAGGAGTCCAAGAAGCAACCTCCTCAGATGGCTGAAACAATTCAACTGACCCGTTTCAATTTTGTAATTCCAATAATTTTCTATTAGTTCATAAATTACACCATGGTACAGTTGGTTTCTCATGTTCAAGTTGAAACATGCTAAATGTAATTCTTTGAGATCATGTCTTAAGAACCACAAACAGGTTCTTTAACAATGAGCAGACCTGACAGAGTCTGACCTGGACTGTAAATAAGATAGACTTAGTCCATATATTGATTGTGCCATGCTTTGGTAATAAAGAGGTTAGATATCCCATAAAAGTGGCCCTGGCACCCCATTTTCCTGCCAAACATTTTACAAGATGTCTCTCGGAATCCAGTTGTAACCCTTCCTTAGGTTCACTAACACTCGAACAGCACAGTCAAACTCTCATGGGGCTTATCAGGAGCTTACAGAAAAGGTAAAGATGTGGTCCTCTGGTCCAAGTTGTGGGCAAAAGTCATTCTGGTTCTATTGATTCTGAATCTCCTTTTCAGATCATTGTTTCGCTATAAACACACAACCGCAGACACTCCCTTTTTTTGAAAGATTTTTGTGGGACTAATGGCCTTTATTCACAGTATTCAGACAGGAAATGAGCAGAGAGAGAAGGGTTAAAGACCTGCAGCAATGGTCCCAAGGTTGGGAATTGAACCCCAGACAGCTGCGTCAAGGTCTAGTAGCCTCTGCACATGGAGCTCGTGCTCTACTGTTACACCATGAGCCGCCCAAACCACACACTCTCTTTTTAGGGATCTTTTTGTCTTTCACACCATTCAATTTGACCCTGTGAGATCACTGACTGTGTGTGGTTTTGGAGCATGCAGCTGGGATCACAGAACCAAAGAGGCGTGGCCTAGTACTCTGCAGTATTTATCTGAGCCATAAATATAAGCAGTTTGCCTTTGTTTGGTTGGGGCCTGTGTTGGGGGACCTCATGTTAGATGTTTAAATGCATGCAGAGCTTTAAATACAAAGCAGGCCCTCCTCAACATGGACTCTACATTAGATTCTGCTCAGCAATTTTTTCTCAGATAGGGTCATTTGGTGTCTCTGCTCAATATGCGCCTGCGAACTGGATCTTCCAGCTGTTTGCGAGGTGTAAATTTATAGAGCGTGGATTAAAAGTATATTCTGACACAGGCTTGAGGTTCAGGTAGATTCTCATCATGCAGCTGAACGTCTGGGCCCTGATAATAGTTACACCGACATGTTCAGCCTCACCAGAAAGTCTGCTAGGTCTAAAATGGCCCCCACTCTCTGGGAAATGTGGCGCTAAGTCACATTTGTTAGCTTTTTTATCAGAGGCATCAAGCCGTCCTCTCATAAAGCAAAGTTTTGGACTGAGATTGCTTTTCATCCAAGTAGGGAATAATTGATCAGAATTTACCAACTAATCTACAATCACTCAGACATCTTATTCTTCAAACCTACTAGAGATGGCTCACTGGTAGACAGGGCATGCACTGCTAATACTACAAGTCCCAGAATGCCCTAGATGTCTTATTTGACATTTGATTTCACATGTGCTCATAGTATTAATCTGTGCTTGTTCAGGTTCAGCGTTTATATCTGAAGAGAAGGAAAAACTTCAGGTGTAGATGTTTACCAAATATCCAGACTGGCAATTTTTCATTTTGGCACACTGCATATTTTAGATTGAGACCCTGCTCAACATGCTTAATTGAGCCTTTTTGTTTGAGTTAAGAGAACTTTAAAGATTTTCTCCTCATGAAAAATATTTTAGGACTGAAGTTATCAGACATCCGCGCAGGAGAGAGTCTGCTGCATCCAAACGGCCACGTTCCCTGTTTGAAAATGTGTTTTCATTCTGTGCTGCTTGAAAAACAGATGGTCTCCATCTTTATTTGCCAGAAACCTGACTCTGCTGCAGCCTCCTTCCTTTATCAGCACCGTCTTTCTTTTTGTCACACATTGAAAGTTTACATTTCAAAGTTTTTTTAACTTGGCTTTTTATTCTAGTTTCAACATTTCAACACTGAGCAGCTTTGTGCAGTGCAGCTCGGCTGTGAGTTATTTGGGTTTATCGTTTCTGATGGGGGGAGCTGAGAGAGGAAATTCGAGCCAAGCAGGCAAGATGGAGGGGATTTGTGTTGATGAATTTTTATAAGAAATGGGAATCTTGGAGTGCTTGGAAGCTGGAAATGCTTAAGAGGGAATGGTTGAGTTTAAAGAAGGTGAACATAAAGGTGCTCTGAAAGTGAGGATAATACAGTAGATCTCAAAAGTGCATTCACCCTTATTTAAAAGACCAATTGTTTGTGAAGTAAAAACTAACCACATCATCCCAAAACCTTTCCCATATGTTTGTGCAATATCTTCTGTACAACTCAACTGAAAAACAAGCAAATCTGTTAGAGGGGAAAATTTCATAGAAAATAGGACTGTTTGCAAAATTGTACACAAAATGTACGTCAAAATAATCAATATTTCGATATAATCGATACTTAAAAAAAAATTATTCAAAGACACTCATTGGCCTCATAATTAATACAAACTGACCCATTCACATTTGCCCACATTGCTGCACGTCTTCCGGCGGCAGCGCTGCAATAACAGAGACATTCAGCCCCTCCCCTCCCTGCTGCTGGATGTTGTAACTCTGCCAACATGGTGAGAACAGTCAGGAAAAAGAACACATGCTGACCTCTTTAGCTGACGAGGCAAACATAAAGCATTGTTGGGGGAATGCAGCCAATGGTATTTATTTATCTGGTTGTAAAGTACTCACTAGTTATCTGTTTGGGTTGGGAGGCAAATGAAGATATATTTAACACTGAAGTCTTGATGTTACCGTTTTAGTTTTGGGTCATGTTTTCCTGTTGCGTTTGTTGGGTTTGTCCATATTCCTCGGCAGCACTTTCAGGATATGCTTCTTAGGACCCTCAAAAGTGCAGTGAACTTTTGGGTGGTGTTGGTGCTGCTTCCGGACTGTCTACTGTTGACCTATTTGGGGTCATTTAAAGTGACTCTTCCTCTCCTTGTGCAAACACTGTGGGAATAGTTTTGTTCTTGTTTCAAAGTGAGCACCTACCAGTAGTATTTATAAAAGGCTCATAGTAAGGAACATTAGTCTGTATGGATAGAAACATGTAAGCACTTCTTGTAACAAATCTTTGTATGAACCTTAGTGGTTAAACTCTGTACCTTTTGGCACAAAGTGGGGCTAAATGTCAAGGTTCCATCCCTGTGGGAGTTGGCTTACGTGAATCAGTGGAAACAACTGTCAGGAAGCCATCCTCCAAGGCGTTTTGTCCTTTTCAGTACTTAAAGTGTTCAGATATAGTCAAGTTTGGACTTTAGGCCTGTGAAATGAGAGATGTGACACATTATGAAAGACAGGAAGAATCCCAGAAAGGGAACGAGAGTTCGTCAGGAACCAACCGGGATGATCTACTTTTTCAGCAGCTGTTTCCTGTTTTCATCAGACTTTTCCAGCCGTTAAGCGTTTTGATGGGACATGAGGGAAGGTGAGTGGGTTGTTTTGGACAGGACCCGGCTGGTGCCTGAGCAGGTAATCAGAATAAACTTCCTTTATACTGGGGGTTTCCAGGGAACCTAATTGTTAATGCTTCGTTGCTCTGTGTTTGTATTTCTGCTTTGGATCAACAGATGAGATGGTTCTTAGTAAAACTCAGGATCTTGATTTAAGTTCTGATAAAATAGAAAAGCTTAAGATGGTTTCCTCTTTATTCATCATACTGAAATGTCAACAGATGACTAAAAATAAGGGTTTCTTTTCAGCTTTTCCTGTTTCTATGAAATTACATAATTTAATGGTACGGGTTTAATGAACTGGGTGGACTGGGGCAGCTACATGTTTGCAGTACCTCTGCTGTTCAGAAGATCCGGTCGGATCTTTATCAATAAAATACACTTTAATATTACTGTTGAATATTGCAGCAATTGATCCCAATTAACCCAAGATTTCCTCAGTACTTTTTTCCCAGCATCACTTTGTTCACTAAGGTATACACTCACCGACTAGTTTATTAGATACACATTTCTGAAAGGATTGGATCCCCTTTTTGGCCCCAGAACTGCCTTAATTTGTCTCCTGCTTGGATTTTCAGATCTTGAACATCCAAGCAGCCCTGTGGGGTTGTGGTATTGCACATGTTGATACTGTGAAGACGGTTGCTTAACGACTGAAAAAAGTGTTGCGTTCAGTGTCTCTCTTGTGGTGCGTTCGAGTTGTTTAATGGCCAACTGACCCTGTAACGTTCAGGAACATCTTCGCTGACCTCTCACCATCTCCCCTGCAGGATCTCTCTTGTGTTCCTCCAGCAGCTGCGGCCTTTCCGAGCAGCCAGGATGGTAGATAAGGATCCCATACCGCCTGGCTGCTGATATGATGAGTCATCACATGCCGGGGTCCAACGGGGGCCATCGGTCGTCATGGAGAGCGTGTTTACTTATCGCTCATTCAGGCTGAGGTTTAGTTTATCTTCCTCAGGATAATCAGAGTGAAGAGAGTTCATTTCTCTGTCGGCTTTAGACTCAGTTTCTCCAGAGTTTTGTTAACGTGATGTCTTTCCAGATTAAAGACGGTCGGTGTCAGAGGAAGGTCAAAATAAACGTGAATCCTGTAACTTTTACTCGGCTTAAAGATTATTTCCTCACTAAAGCTCCTTCAGGAAGCAGTTGTTATCAATTCGGGTTTACTGGGTCTCCACAGAGCCTGCGGTTCTGATTGAAGATGTAAAAACCGATTCGAGATGGAGTCATGATTTCCTGAGAAACTTCTCTGCAGTTCTCAGGAATTTGGTAGAAATCACATGAGATCACAAAATAACAGTATGCCTTCAATCACCAGAAATTAAAGGAGAGAGCAAACCAACAGCTGAACTATCATGAAGAGAAACACTTTCATTAGTATAATTATTGGGTTTCTCAGGTCTGAAATGTCCTTCTGGCCCATAATATTTGTCCCTTCAAACCTTTTTCCCCGTTCATCCAACTCTATCATCTGTTTAGCTCAACGTGAACCAAACACGCTTTCAATTAATTTTACTTCTGTAAATATTTTTGCTCTGATGAATCAGACCTTACTCGGCGCTGCTGCTTGATTTTCTTTCCTCTGTACGCGTTGAAGGGAATTTCCTTGTTTTCATCATTGGTTGGGTGTTCCCTGACACAATTCCCACCTCTTCAGTAGCTTCTACTTCCTCCTCCAGGTGATTAGGGAACGGAAACATCAGGGTTTGTTTGGTTCGAGGAACACAGACGTTTTCTAAATTTGACTCAGTTTTCCGACATGGCCTGTGGACAAGGACAGGCTTTGTGTTGTTTTTCTGTTTTGTATGAGCAGCTCCGGTGTTTATCTGCTGTCACCTCAGCCGGTTTTACTGTGATGTGCTGAAGAATCTGGTCATATTGTAGAGCAGGTGTCTCAACGTTTAGATGTCTTTCTTCTTCAGCACCGGTATCAAATAAACAGGACACTTGATTGCAGGGTGAGGAGGTCATTTAGGCATTTAATTCAGGTTTGTTGGACCAGGAATAGGTCTAGAGTTGTATAGATTTGACTCATTTCATAACAAGTTGTTCTATTTCTAAATGCTTAGTGTTTGAAAACCCCACAGTTAACATACGAGGCAACCATGAGAAAACAACTGAATCCAGTTTAACCCTTTATTACCATCCAGTTGGATCTGATGGTCGTTGGCTTGTTTTCCGTTTGCTGTTTAAACGTGTTTCACAGTCAGAAAATTATACTGAATAACTAGTTTCTGGAACAATGGTGCAAGGAGCACTCACTTTCTGCAACTGGTTTTCTGATCATTTTCTAATTACTGGTGGCCTTTTTTTCCAGTTTCGTTGTACTTGGATTCAGGAAGTTACAGATTCATTTACATCTCTTTACCGCTGTTAGACATATGTAAAAAGTTTTAAAATAAATTCCTCTTTATTGCAGTAGTATAATCAAGCTTTAATGTTAGTAGTTAATGTGGGGAAAACAACTGATGCTTCTAACAATCATCTTAGAATAAATGTAATTGTCTTATCAGTTTCTAAGTTGTTCAGACTTTCTAGGAACTACTAACTGGTTAAACGTGACCTCTTGTTTCCGGGGGTCTTAGTATGGTGTGACACAGAGGTCCATTTCTCTTAGCCACTGGCCGTTAGCTGGACATGGACCCATATTTATTTTGGCACCATGTGCAGTGATGGAGAGACTAAGGGAGGGTAAACGAATCTCTCACTGTTGAAGAACGAGAGCAAAGAGTGGCATCTTGGAGACACCACATCTCCACAACAACCATTAGATGGTATCTGCATACCAACTGGTTGTTTTTGTTTCTGTCTAACAGCCACAAACATAAAAGCAGAGTTTTATTGAACTCTACTGGGACTTTAACTGGAACCAAGTCCTTTGATCAGATGTGAGTTTGAGGGTGGAGGATCTGTGATGCTGTGGGCCTTTGAACCATGCTAGAGTGCATGGCAGCATGAACTCTTTGAAATACCAGGTCGTTTTAAGCAAAGAGCTGGTGGCCTCTTCCAGAACACTGACAAAGGGTCTTATTGGGTCTTACAGCAGGATGATGATCCAAAGCAAATGACCAAATCTCTACAGAAATGGTTCACTGGGCACAAAATCAACATTCCTTCCTTCCTTCATGGGTGTCTCAGTATAGACCTAAATCCTAAAGATTAGGAGAAGAAACAGAGGACCTAAGACTATGGAGGATCTATGCAGATGGTCAGTGGTTCTTCTTTCTGCTTCTGAAATCTTAAAGGAGGAGATGTAATGATGTTCTATTGGCAGACGGGGGTCAGGGCTTCCAAGGACTGTGCCTTCAGTGGTGTTTAAAACAAGAGAAAGAAGCCAAAGTCCAAAGAAAGACAAAAGACTGAGTTTTTGAAAGCAGGACAGGGTATTGATGAAGACGATGGTGTGAAAATACAGGAAAGTTTGTGTGGAACGAGAATATGAAAAAACGGAGGATGACTCAAGACTGTTGCACAACACATTATGTGTAGCATGGAGACTCCCTGCAGCTTTTAGCTTAACCAGTTACATCTGGGGTCAGACTCGAGAGTAGGCACCTCTGACGACAGAAGCTCTGGTAAATGTTTCACCACAAAGTCCTCTGGACCAGAGAGTGGATTTAAGGTTGACAAACAGCTTTGAAAGACGACTGAAGCTGAAAAATAAAGGGTGAACGTTTCCTCCTCTTCCTCAGAGCTGTCGTTGGATTTTAGCATGAGGTTTCCATGGAGCCTGAACAAAGCCATCTGGACTGAGGAATGTGGTTCGGGAAAGCTCTGGCGTACACGCTGGAGGAGCGAAAGCGTGGGGGTCCTGATAAGAGTTGGGAATGTGTGTGTGTGTGTGTGCTCTGTTGGGTTTAAGTTTCTTCTCAGAACCTGGCTTGTTTCCAGGGAACGAAGGGTTGTCAAACATCCTCCTAAACGAGGAGAATTACATGTTCTTTGTTGCTAACAGGCCTGTTAAAGTTTGTTTTCAGGTTAAACAACCACCTAAAGATATCTGAGCTTTTTCATTTTCTGTTGTACATACCCTGGCTTCAGTTTGTTTCATTTAAAGATGGAGACAAAACATTCTTATTTTAATGTAAATGACAAACATCATCTGCTCTTTGAGAGCTCAGATCATTTTAGTTCCAGAAAACAGTTTATAAGCCTGTATCCCATCATGATTACATTTCCTTCTTCTAACGGACTGTTAGGTTGAGAATACAAGAACTTGGAATACATTTCCTCAGTTCAAGTCCCTAAATGAAGAGTTTTTAGCTTAAAAAACATAAAAGAAAAATCTTTTTTATAAGTAAACCCCCCCTTCTTGTTGACAGATCTGCTACTAAGTCTAAGACGGCTCATGATTCAACTATGATGAGTGACTTTAACTGGTTAAAAGATGAGGAACGAGGATAAATGAGGAGGTAAAAATCACTGCATGTTGTGGAGAGCTTGTGGATAATGGATAACTTGAAGGGGGAAGGGCGTTTTTGGAGCAGCTGCAGCCTGAGTCCAGCACAGACTGTTCAAAATAGGTTTCATTAGAAGAACCTATTCAAAGTTCCTCAGACATACAGATCAATTTATTTAAATGAAACCAGCCGATCCTGCCTGCTTTCTTCGTTGCCTTGAGGAATAGCTGATTTTTCAAAATCTGGTGCCATTGCTTTTTTGTGAGGTTCTAGTTTGCCCTTAGAACCAGTTCCTTCACACTGACCTGGTTTTTAGGCTCATATCTTCTGCACGGACCGGAATCAAGTCCATTCCTACTTGACATGCTTCATGTATCTGACACAGCAGGTGAATTATTATAAAAGTTCTTAGTTATGAAGATGCCAACTGATAACATTACTGATTACAATAACTGGGCTGCATGATATTAGAAAAACGGTGCCGGTGTGAGCTCCTGGTGCCGTAAGACTCAGTCCAACTGGCCCAGTATTACATTAGCATGAAACATGCCAGTTAATAACACGTGGAATATGTTCTCCAACACTCCAGGCGATTATTGCTCGCACTGATGTTACGATGTCGATATATTAGCGATATATTTTGCAGCCTCAGCTGAATCTTTTTAGTTAGCAGGTTGGCACATTGCCACAGAAAGAAGTGGAGAAGTTCACGTGTCTTGATATCTTGTTAGTGAGTGATGGCAGGATGGAGCAGGAGATGGATCTAGACTTTATCAGCAGTGTTCAAGGCTGTTTCCATGTTGTCACAGTGAAGAAGGAGCTCTGTTCCAACGTTTATGGTAATAATGCTCATATGGTTGCCTGGCTATGCGCAGAGCCACAGCTCTTAATCAGGTTTAGCTAGTTCTGATTCTGATAGCAAAGACTTGTGAATACCGACCTTTGGAGGTTTTCTAGGGATATCCCACTGGTAGATCACAGGGGAGACCCAGGACCTTTTAACCTTTTCACATTTTGTCACATTACGAACACACTTTGATTATTTTCTTGAGATTGACACAAAGTAGTGCATAAGTTTTAAATTGTAGGGAAATTATAGCGTCCAATTGGTCTAAGAAATAAAAACCAGAATGGCGCGCCTCCTTTCACTTTGGAACCCATATATAACAAAACTCTGTAGGTCGTGGAGGTCACAGCAAAGATGTGTCATGTTTGTCTTTCTTTAAAGGCCTCAGCAGCAACGACTGATGCCTCGTCTTCCTGACGGACCGTCCCTCTTCATGGTGGAAGACTTATCCACTGCTTGGATAAAGGGCTGTGCTCTAAACAAAGGGTCTTCTCCAGGTTTCTGAGCCTGCTGTCCTGTGAACACAGTCTGGAGGTGGTTACAGCGCTCGTATGATCTGGTTGTTGTGTTGGTTAGTGTTCACTTTGTTTCCACCCTGGTCCCAGAGAAGTTGTGAGTTTTTACTCTCCTCCATGCTGCGCCCTGCCTCTGATTTACATGTGGTGTAATTAGGAAGGCGCCTTGAAGCTTTAGTGACGCCAGAAACATTTCGATGACTTCTCTGCTTGATGTCGAAGAGAATCTGTTGAAAGTTTTAAAGTCTCTCTGTGGGCCATTTTAGAAGGAAAAACACACTTTCTATTGCTGTTGATTGAGAGGATATTTAATGAAATTTTGGGGCACAGATGTAGCATTTAGCTGAAATGTCACAGACTCAGCAATATTGAAGACTACAGTACATGTAGTGATTGTGTGTATGTTTAGTTTTAAGTAGAGCAACTTTGAAGATTCTGACTCAAAGTGGGCTGAATGAAGTTACCATGGTGCGGTTACAGTTGTGGTGGGTAACATGTTTTCTGCCCTCACCAGCAGAAAGCTGTAGAGCTTCAGTCTAGTGAAAATTTCCCGATCCAGCCATCATTTATTTATATTTTTCTTCTATGCGACCGTTGTTCCATGTAGTCTTTTTAAGATGTCTTCATCATAGTCACCAGTCTTTCTGAAGGTTTTTTTCCTAGAACTTTGGCTGCTTTTTCCTCAGTATCTGACCGTTTTAAAGGAAAGTTTTAATCAGTTTAAGGAACCTAACTCTGACCTGTGCATCAGTCAGGCCGGGGTCTAACGGCAAAAAATATTTTAGCAAAGAAACATTTTACGCAGAACACACAAGGTTCTCAACGCTGAAGGTTTGTTTTCTTTCAAAATCAAATTTCCATGTTGTTCCACCGTCAACGAGTCACATTTTCCACACTGCACATAAGAGTCCGACACTGCAGCGACCGTTTGCAGGAACCTGTGGACCTGCTGATCAGATCGGTTGTGGTTTTCAGAAGCAAACAGATCAGTGAGCTGGTTTGTTTTCACACAGATTGACAACGTCCGTCCGTCCGTCCGTCCGTCAGTCCGTCAGTCCGTCAGTCAGTCATAAAAACCTGTCATGATGAAATACTGCTGGAAGGTTGCTCACAGGCTTTCCTCACGAGGTTCGATCAAGTCAGTGTATCCTGGTTCCATAACAACTTTTGACAAAATTTCACAAGGTCGGAAACCTCAACTTTCTAAAGCCCGTTCAGTGATTCTAAGTCTTATTTTAAAATGACAAACTTAGCCAGCCTGAAAGGCATAGGAGAGGTGTGCTAAAAATGGGTCCTCAAACGTTTTTTTCTTCTGACAGAGAGGAAGTTCATGAGAACTGTGTCCGCTGGAGGAAGAGGTTCACCTTTGTGTCGAAAATGAGTGCCAACCCCCACACCGGAGTCCTGGATCCATCCGTCTGCAGGGTATCTGTCAGGAAGGTACGACTCATGAAGCTGACCAGTCAGGGAGGCCTTTTTACTGCAGGGATTAAGTGTTATTATATGTAACTAATACTATCTGTGTACTACAGGAATACATTCAGGGTTACTACACAGTTTGAAAAGTCTGGAATTTGAATAAAGTTTTTCCAGAAGACATTTTTTTCCTCTAACTCATGGCCTAAAAGCATCCATTTATTTTTGAGCTTTTCATGGGACAACACTGAAGATGAGCCACTTTTCTACAATATAAAGTAGTCAGAGTCCAGCTTGTATAACCGTATAAATTTGCGTTAAGCTCAAAATAACTCAACATACAGCCATTAATGTCTAAACAGCTGGCAGCCATTTTCCCTGGTGTCATGTGACCTGTTACAAGGTCTCAGGTGTGGATAGGGAGCAGGTGTCTTAGATTTGATTGTCATTGCTCTCATACTCTCTCATCCTGGTCACTGGAAGTTCAACATGGCACCTCATGGCAAAGAGGTGGCTGTGGGGAGCTACAGTTCATTGAGGGAACCATGCTGGTCAACATGTACTGTGACCCACTGAAGCAGAGCATGATCTCCTCCCTTCAGAAACTGGGCCTCAGGACAGTATCCCAGCATGTCAAAGATCCCAAACACAGCTCCAAGACAACCACTGCCTTGCTAAAGAGAATGAGGGTAAAGGTGATGGACTGGCCAAGCGTGTCTCTAGACACGCTTGGCCAGTAGGTAGGGCTCCTGCTCCCTACCTCTGGAGCTAGAATGAGTTCAGACATGAAGAACTCGTAGGACTTCTGTGGATTTGTTGTCTGTCTTCTGCTGTGGAGAAAGAGACGTTTTCCCCGGGTCTGATGCAGCATTACGTTGACTGTCAGACATCAGGGTTGGAGCTATTTGAACCTGTTTCAGAGATACTTTAGTCAGATGCTAAATCTTTCAACCTGCCCATTAAACTCCATAGTGGGAGTCGTGTGTGTGTGTGTGTGTGTGTGTGTGTGTGGTCTCAGCCTTTCATTTGGTCCATGTGATTCGAGGTCTGTAATTGGACTTCCTTAATCAAAACTCAGTCACTGGGTTCATTATTGACTTCCTGTTTTCCCTGCAGGAACTGAAAGGAGGAAAGGCATATACGAAGGTAAGAGCTAAAGTCTGCCTCCCTCTTTTAGAACCATATTGAAACAGTTACAAATGTCTCTGTGTTATGTGAATATTAGCATTTCTCGCTGTGCTTTGACAAGGAAAACCTCCAGCTGGGTGCAAACATGAGTCAAAAACCTGTCTGCCTTAGACTCACTTTTGCCTGGAAGCTGGAAAACATCCCCGCAGCACCTCAGATGAGTCACATTTTATGAATCCAGCAAGGTCGACCCCCTCGTGAACGTAAACTCGCGCCAGTTCTTGGACGATGTTGCACGACAGGAACCGCTTCCTCTGTTTTTTTAGATTTCCTTGAGTTAAATTTACTCCACTTCCCTCCTTGGAGGGTGACTTCCTTTTAACGTGCACCTATAAAAACAGAAGGTCCCCTAAAGAAAGGAAAACCTGGGGAATGAAGAAGGAGAACGTTCAACTTTAGCACAGTTGATTAGAAATAACATCACGTACAGCTGAGATAAAGAGCCGGTTTCACCTGGTAGGAAGGGTCGAGGTTAAAGTCGAGGAGACGTGGGGGGTGGTGATGAGGGTCTTATCTGAGTTATTCGTGGCAGCGTTGGAATTTAGAAACACTTCAGAGGTCAGAGGTTTTCAACTTTGCAGCAAGCGTCACATTGTTGATCATAAGAAGTTTGACAGAACGGAAAACTGTTGGAGATGAAGGAGCAGGTTTGGTTGGGGTGGAGCAGGAGTCGCTGTGTCCTGCTTATCAGGATGAAAACTGTGCTGGAAAATAAGAACTCTGGAAATCATCAGACTTGTGTTGATAATGGAAAACGGTTAAGGTTCCTGTTCAATTTGTGCCGATTATTGCATCCAGAACTCAGTAGCATTAATAACGAAGCAGCGTGTCGGGTCATGACCAACAATGGCTCCTCTTCTTCTTTTTTATCACGTCTTTGTAAACAGGACAGCTGCTATTCTCACTGCTTAATGCCCTCGCCACTTTAAGGTCTGCAAACCAGACACTGAATGCTGTGGAGGGAAATTAGGCTCCTGTCAGCAATGAGCACAACGTTTTGCAACAATTTGTGCTTCACTTATACAAAAAGGTTCACATAAATCACCAGGAAGCCCAAAATAAATGACATTCAAACTTCTGCCCAGAACTGATGATGTGTAGCTTTGGTCTGAGCAGGAAAGCAAAGTGTTCTTGTTTAATATGGGCCTCTCCTCCAGATTGAAGGCGAAAATGTGGCAAAGTCCTACCTTAAAAATACACCTTCAGCGTTAAAAATAAACTGATGCTGTCTCTATAAAGACTGACGTGTGGTTTTTGCTCACTGTCATAAACTTAGACTTGAAACGTTGCTGTTAAAGTGAAATGACTGGTTGCTAAACACTGGGTGTCGCAGGATTCTCCGTTTTCTCAGCATGTGCCTGAAATAGATGGCAGTGAAAGCCTCCCTTAGTGAGTCTAGAGTTTAACTGAGCTTAACCTCCCCCCCCCAGCTGGGCTTCACAGACCTCAACATGGCCGAGTTTGCGGGTTCTGGCTCCACGGTGCGCTGCTGTCTGTTGGAGGGATACGACACCAAGAACACGCGGCAGGACAACTCCATCCTGAAGGCAAGGAGATGGCAGGAATAACTGAGACCGTATAAAACATTAGGTTCTCACTGTCTCAGCTGCTGCATGTTGAACTGAGATGTTTGGACTTAAACCAGTTTTATCTTTGTCATGTAAAACTGATGACAAGAATTCGGTCCGAACTGGTTTTCCAGGCCTTGGTGGGTTTATTTACCCCATTTTAAAGGTATGTCAGTGATTTTCTCTTTATCAGATATTTAGTGCCTTGCAAAAGTACTCAAATATTAAAATATTCCACCATTTGTCATGTTGCCATCCCAGACTTCAATGTGTTTAATTGGCCTTTTACGGGTCTCCAACTCCAGTCCCTGAGACTTACTGTCCTGCAGCTTTTAGATGCATCCCTGCTCCAACACAGCTGAACCTCCTCAGCGTGCCATCAAGTTGGGCAAGGGCCTTTCAATGCGCCGTTCATTTGATTCATCTTGTTGGTGCAAGGATGCATCTAAAAGCTGCAGGACAGCAGGTCTGGAGGTCAGGAGTTGGAGACCCCTGTAATAAACCAACATAAAGTGTTATAACTGAAGTAGAAGGCAAACGGTACATTGTTTTTGGGGTACATTTTTATTAAGCCCCCCTGGGTCAACACTTTGTAGAACAACCTGTAGCTGTAATTATTGCTGCAAACTCCAGTACCAGTGCTGCTCATCTCCAGAGTGAAATGTTCTTCTTTGCCAAACAACTTAGACTCAACAATCAGAACAACAAGTTTCAAGTTCTACCACAGATTCTCTGTTGGATTTAGGTCTAGACTTTGACTAGGCTGTTCTAACACATAAATATGTGTCATATTCCCTCCATTGTGTGACAGTATATGATCATGGCATGAGGGGTGTGAATACTTTTGCAAGGCACCCTAGAACAAACACGGTCCAGTTAGGACTCAGCATAGCAAATTGAGTTACCTTCTTGTAACTTATTAATAGATGGTTACCTGGTTATTTTTCAAATAGAAAAATGAATGCAGGAAAAATAAACAAAAATACAACAGAAAATTAATTTACTTTGTTCACTGTAACCCCCTCCTTTAAAAATAAAAGGATCCTAACTTATTCATATAACTCCTCCACAGCTGCCTTTACAAAATGCTGTTGGTATCGATTTCTGCGTTAGATTATTTATGTATTTGTGTAACGAAAACGTTGAGTAAAAACCAAATAAAAAATGCAGATTAATATTCAGCACCAGCCTGAAACTAATGTTGAAGACCTCTGCAGAAAGTTTTTGTTTCTATGATCATTTATTAGTATAAATTCATAAACATTTTCTAGGATGGAAAACTGAAATTGTCCTGCAGCAGTTTCGGTCCGTCCGCCTCTCACACATCAGTGAGCCTCATGGGAATTTCCTGCAGGCTGCATCAGTTCAGGTTTATTCTCCAGAGTTTTGCTCACAGGGTTTAACTTTATATAGCTTCACATTTTAAACTTTGACTAGACTGTTTTGCTGTTTGGTAAAAAATATCTTTCTGCTCTACAGAAACAGAAATCTACATGAACTGATGAAGAGAAAAACATGTTTCAGCTCCACAAAAATAATAAAACGTTTATGGCGTCAGGAATAATATAACAGCATGTGAGGCAGATATTTGTTCATCTGAGCGGCTCTGTTGACAGAAACAGTTTTTTATCTTTTAAATCTTAAAGGTGATCATCGGAATGACTCTTCTTTCCGGAGATCCTTGCTTCAAAACGTAAGTAGGAGCATAAATTCAGATTTTCTGTTAGTCATGATGAGTTGTTTGGATGCAGAAACCACACATTATGATCAGTGACTCCAGCAACATCTTCATCTACATTTAAACTATGTTACAAAGACTTGGACTTAAAGTCAGTTACCAGGAAATACTTATCTAATAAAGTAAGTTCAGTCGTTGTTACATTAAATGTTAAAATCATTTAGTTCAGTTGAGTTTATTTGTATAATCTGTTTTCTTTTACTCCTCCACGTGTATCTATGACCATTAAAGAACTTGTTAGTTCTATGTTTTCAGCTGCTGGTCTCAGACTCTCGTTTATCTGACATGTGATGTTTCAGGAAGCCTGTTTTTCATGGTAGAAGCTGCTAAAAGGTATAGTTTACTGCTCCGTTTGGCACATTGGGAGAATAACCTGGAACTTTAATTTACATGTTCTCTTTTCTGCCAACATTTGGAGCTACAGCAGAAACAAAACCACTTCTGTTAGTGAACAAGGTATCCTGGAAATTTAATTTTAATTTTTAAATTTACACACAAACGGTAAGTAGAGAAAAATTGAGGAACAAATTCTCTAATTTCTGCGATCTTCAGGTTTTGGTCCACATGTTCTCAGCAATATTACCACTCATGTCATCTAAAGCTATGCACCTAAAATAAGTAAAGCTACGCAGTGGGGATAAAAAGGTTTGGAGTGTCGGGTCCACCCCTGGCAGTCCTCGGCTGTGATTACCCTAAAGCGTGAAAGAGGGACGTCTGGACTGATGGTCACAGATTATATAGTTTCCACCATTCATCCAGAACAGAACGTCTCTATGGAACCCAGAAAAGGCGAGTAGGAAGGGAGAAAGAGATGAATTCATTCATGGTTTTTTATTCTAGTGTGATGGGTGTACAGATCTGTCATAGCGACCCTTTGGTTTGGTTTTGGTGTTACTGTTCTGTCAAGAAAATGTAATCATTTTAGAAATGTTGCACTCAATGCTGGGCCCGTAACAATCCACATAGTCATACCCACAGGATCCGGTACAGCCCCGTTGGTTCCGAGCACACATGTACCGAGGGAATGCAGCGTTGTTCTGTACCTGAACAGGTGCAGACTGTTCACGTGCAGAACGAAGTGGCAATGTAACGTTCTTTAGGGCAACTCTAAGATGAGACACCAAAACCAAACAGAGAGGACTCCTAGCTACCAGTAAGCTCTGGTGTTTGGGAACATGAAGGTTTCTCATGCAGATACAGTAGCGAGAGAAAGCTGGACCGAACCAGAACTTTATATCTGTGTATTTTCAACAGCAGTAAGGTATAAAGCTCTCTCTGCCCTCAACTGAATCCCTCACCTGAAACATTACTGGTCCTGGAGGAAAACCAGCTGAAGCCCAAATGGCTTCCTGTAGCATCCAGTCAGCCCAAACATTCAGCAGTACCTGAATGCACATGCTGTGTTCAGGTACAGCTGGGACACTAGGTTGTTGAAATATCAAAACGACTCCAAAGTGATTTAAACGTGTTTTATTCTCCATTATGGGCACAGTCTGATTTAAAAACGTCTACACCTTTACATTGATAGTTTTCATGTGGGTATATTGTTGATCTGTTTATCCAAGCAGTGGCTATGCCTGCTTATACTACCTTATTCATCCAAGCAAATCTCCAGTCTGTTCTATACTTCCCACTTCAAGCTTTACACTCTAATAAAATGTAATTTATTTCAGAAATTGAAAAATAATCTTCATTTACTGATGACCAATGTAAAAAGAAAATTAGATTTTTATTTCTTTTATTGATTGAAGCGCACCGAAAACGTACCGAACCTTGATTTTTGTGTACTGGATTCATATTGTGTGAAAATGTGTTAGTAGTGTGGCCACAGCAGGCCCGTGTTCTGTTACCTAATTTTAGTTTTTAGAACCTTCTCCTCTTCTTACGCTTTCTAGACTCTGATGGTTTTAGTTAAAGTCATTCATTTTTAAACAGCCTTTCAGTTAATCGGGTCACTGCTGCTTATATTTAGTCTCTTTTATTGGTTTTTTTTAAATTCATTTTTACCAAATGTAAGAAGCTTCATGTTCTGCAGATTTATGTCCATAACTGAGGGTCAGTAGTGCTACTTCGGTATTAGTTAAACAAGACATTATTATATTCAGTTGCAGCATATATTACTACATGGGAATGTTTCACAATGCCAGCAGCTTCATCTGCCGTCCAGAACGATGGTCTCCTCGTTTTTAGTCCGGTTTGGATATGAAGGTCATCATCTGAATATGAAGAGCAGAGAAGGGCCAAACCAGTCAGGATGGGGATGTTCTGAATTACTTGAGAGGAGCAGAAATGGTTCCTGCTCTGGTGCTGGTCCTTTGACTTGGTTTAGGTCGTTCTTCTCTTCTAAACAACCTGAACTCCTCACGGTGTAACATCTGATCCAGTTATTAGTGAGTTGAGGTTTAGTACATGTGTAATGAAGGGAAAACATGCAGCCTTTCTGTTTCTTCTGTCCTTTCTTTGGTTAAACTCATACAGTAACAATATGATTCGGCCGTTAAAACAGTTTCTGGAACCTGTGTTGAAACAATGACTCATTATTTCCTTCAGTGAAGAGAAGCTTATCTGCTCAGGCGTGAGCTCTCTCTGCTCCTTTAATCTCTTCCAGACTGATAAAATTGTTTTCCATTGTTTGTTTTTCCCCTCTTCAGCGCTCCAAGCACAGCGAAGTCCATCTCCATCTCAGGACGGGAACACACCCTGCAGCTGGACTGTAAGGGGGAGGGAACGGCCGAGGGCAGCGGGCCAGGTGGAGGGGTTTCTCTGGGCCGAGCCTCCAAGCCCCGGCCTTCCATCATCAGCTCAGGTGCGAGTCGCTTTTCAACGCGTCACATTTCAGGGAAGAAGAAAATGTTTTCAGCTGGGTTTTAGTCTGAGTTCAGGTTAGGTCCTGAATCAGGCTCCCAGTTGGTAAAATGCTCGGTCGGTTTCGGCGGAGCTGGACCCAGAGAGGGAAATATGAAAAGAATGAAACTAAATTATGAAACATATTTACTCTTAAATAAACGGTTTTATAAGATGCAAAGGTTTTATTGAGAAAAAGCAACATTAGTTTGGCGTGCTTTCAGTTGAGAGGCTCTTTTATTGTTTTCAGCTTTTTAAGCTTAGCTAATTTATTTTCATATTAAATTATTTGCTAAAAAATGTATTTTATTTCAGTCATTTTACTAACGATACCTTTTAAATGTAAAACCAGATGCTTTTCTCAGTGTTTCTTTGTTTAACTCAGAATTTTAGACTTTTTATGTTGAAGTCAAACTGTAAACAAGGTTTTAATGTGAACAGAGAGGAGGTGAAGACTAATTATTTTAACGAGGTGGTTAGAGCTGAACGGTGCCAGTTCTTAGTCTGGATCCATAAATTCCAGCTCATCGAGTTCTGCCGGCGTTAACGTCAACAAGGCCGGCTGGACGCTGGTCTCTGAAATGTTTAGTGGTCCCAGCTACACACACACCCAACTGTTCTGGTTGCTGCCTCTGGTGTCTTCAGGGCTCCTGGACGACTCGGAGACAAATCAGAACCAGTCTGGTCCAGCAGAGGTTTTCCAGTCCGGTCATTCTCGGAACTCCAGCTACGCCAGCCAGCAGAGCAAAATCTCAGGTACAAAATACACCAGCAGATCTGATGTGTGGCTGTGTTTTTAAATGGAGGCTCTACAGAAGAAATTCTTAGAAATTTGTTTGGATATTCAGCGAAACAATCAGATTACAGTGTTCCTGTGCAGCCTTGAAAAACCTGGAAGTGTATGGAAGGTCTGGATAATCCTGGGGAAAGATCCAACTGAGTATGGAAAAATGTTGAATTTCTGAATACAAGGCACTTTTTTACCCTTCATCTTTGGTTTCTCATCAGGGTTTTGGATAATTGAATAACTGACTCAAAGCTAATTTCACACTCGCACAATAAACCTTTCTGGTTTCTAAACAATTTTTAAACTCTATAGG